>JAAGEH010000012.1:67168711-67206793 GCA_011751065.1 Lasiurus cinereus
CTCTCTCTCTCTCTCTCTCTCTCTCTCTCTCTCTCTCTCTCTCTCTCACACACACACACACACACACACACACTCACATACACAGGATGGGAGCAGGGGAGGCAGAAAGCAGTAACATTGTTTCCCTCCCCAAGGTCTGAGATAGCAAGTTATCTGTTTTAAACGGACACCTTTAAAGCCATGTCTATGCCCAATTCAAGTTTTGCCTCATTAAATTAGTGAAAACAAGGAAGATACTTGGACTTTGCAAATAACTGGTTCTCCTCAGACATAGTGGGACATTGTCAAGCACTCCTTGCTTCTGTAACTTATCTCAGAAAATGAGCTTGTTGCATCTTGATAGAAAGAACCATGGAGCCACATGCACAGATTTCTCTAGTGAGCTGCATTGCAGCCGCCTTTTCCCCTTTGTGCTGTGGACGGCCTAAGAAACAAATCCTCTCCTGCTGCCATTTTCTTGGAAGCCAAGAATAAGAGCTAGTCTGTTGCATTCAGGGGCAAAGAGTGCTGGGCTCCGAAGTCCAAGCAGTAGCCACCATCCTTCCCCTCCTTGTCCTTGAACACTGACCTCAGCCACGCATGTGTGCAGGGATAAACAGAGACCAGCTTGCACCTGCCTCTGCTCTCGCTGCTCTCTGGCATGCCCTGGACTGCATCAGGATGCTGGAGACTGTGTGCCTGAAGTGGAGTGTCAGGTGGCAGGGCTGGGTCTAGAACACTGTACAAAAGCACCCTGTCCTCAGTGTTTCTCAAATCCTCCTTGGGGAACCACCCCAACACCCAGCATTCACCATGACTCGTATTCCCATCTGTCAACCAAAATAGGCCACAGAAATAAAGGGGAAGCCTTCTAAAATATACCTCGTGACATGGATAGGGTAGCCACTGAGTCTGAAATAGCAAAAACCATAATTCAGAGTTGGGCTCTGGATATTTTTAACTGGATAAGCGTAGACAAGTTATTTAATTCTGGAGTCTTCTGTTTTCTCATTTGTAAATTAGAGACGAAAATACCCCCTCGTCTACCTTAAAGCTTTTGGGGAAAATGAACAAATTTTAAAACTGCACATACCCTAATAGGCCATAAAGGAAATGGTGCAGGGTTATTGCAAAGCCAGGCGTTACTAGCAAGTGCCTAACACCATGCCATGCAGTGTGGAATAACAGCATCTAGGATCCCATTCCTATATGAAATACGCTCACAGTCTAGTTGGGAGGAAGTATGTGGTACAAATATGCTATTTCAGATTTCCATTCTATATGCTGTTAACAACAAGTAGCACTTTACTCTACAAAGCTGGTTCTAGCGTTAGTACCATTTTACACACGAGACGATGAGATGCAGAGATCTTAAGTAACGTTTGCCGGTCACATAGCTATAGGAAAACGCAGTTCCAACAAAGGAAACCCATGAAGTCTAACTTCAGAGTCCAAACTTCACCTTGACACATACCATCTCCTGTGACTGTTATTCAATAGTTAGCACAGGCAATAATTAATGGACTTAGTTATGGATGAGCTCAATATGGTAATCCTCTCAAAGACCCTAAGTCTGAGGAGAATCGGTTATTTGCAGTCTCAAAGACCCTATGTGAGTATTTTTCCTTCAGAGATCTGCTTTTTGATTTATGACAATCCAGACTAATAGCCTAAATGTAAAAACGAAGGCTCCTTAATTTGTTCCCCCTCTGAAAGTGATCAGAATCTGTCAGTCTACTTAAAATATCGAGCTCTTGATGGATGTCTTTATAGAATACTCCAGACTGGGGACTCTGACTCACTGAGAAACACATCAATTGGTTACCTCCTGCATACACCAGGGGAGGATCCTGCAACCGAGGTACATGCCCTTGACTAGAATCAAACCCAGAACCCCTCGGTCCACAGGCTCACACTCTATCCACTGAGCCAAGCTGGCCTGGGCTTACTATCACATTTTATCAGAACTCTTTCACTGTGCCCCCTTGGTCAAAAGTACTGATCTATTGCATAGTTGCTTTGAACCCATTTTTGGTGTTGCTGGCCCCATTCATAATGAAATACAATTTAATAGCATTTCTGGTTTTTAGGGGATTAAAAGTATATGTCAGATGATAAAGAGCAATGTGAATACTCGAAACGGAAACACAATTAAAGAAAGAAGAGCCTGTTCTGGAGCAGAATATGACAAACTTATAAGTCATCCCCTATCCTTTGTCAAATGCTTGAGAGAACTCTCTGGTGCCTGAAACTTCACTTATATCTTTTGGTGCCTCCTTCCAAAAATAATGGAATTTTGGCATGACTGTTCCCAGTCCTGACTCTGTTAATAACTATCTTGTGTTCATTTCAGCTCTATCTACTGACACTGCCACCAAAATATAGAGGCCATATGCTAGGGGCTTGGGCTACTAATGCTAAATTACACAGATCTCCCTTTGACATTAGAAAATGGGGTATTTTTTCCTTGAATGGCTTTTTTCATGAGTGTTTAAGTGTTGAAGATTGGTCTGTTCAATCAGGTTTCTAGCACACTTTATTGGACACCAATCTTGTGCAGTTGAACTCAGAAATGTGGTAACCGCTTATGGATAGACATTCATCATTAGACATTTTAGAGATCCCTTAGCCATCTCGGCTTGGGCAGAGTGCGTGCTCAGAACCAAGCATCTCAGAGGGGTGACCTGAAATCAGACAATTTCAGAGCACTTTCTTAGGTGACTTTCTAAGAGATATGAGCAAGTGGACATTTGACATTCAGCCAGGGATATGCCCATACAGCCAGCAGATGTCAGACACCCTGCAGTGAGCAGCCATATGATGCATGCTGAGTTTTAGACAGTTGTGCTCCACAAGGGCAAGCTTGGACTAACACGAGCCTTTAAGGATCCAATGAGGAACCACAGCAGCCCCAGGGGGACCTAAGGCCAGTGCTTTTGGAAGTTCACAGTGAGATGCAGCAGATCATCACACTTGCATTTGTTGGCCTGGCTGTATCTTTCCCACTAGGCTATAAGGCTGTTCACAACTGTTTTCCCAATGCCTAGTACAGGGTCTGTGCGTGGTAGCTATTCAATAAGATGTGTTTTTTAGGGGATGGGTACTTTTGAGGACCAAGCTACCATAGCTGATTGGGTGAGACATCATCAGGACCCAGCTATTGCCTTGTGATATCTATAGCACATTCGCAGACCCTAGATTTTCATGCTGCCTCTCTCCTACAGTCAACTCATGAATTCTGAACATGAACATGCTTAAGGCAAACAGATAAATCTGTACTTCTGCGGCCTCTTTTAAGTTGTTTCCTTGAGCAAATTTGCTCCCACTGTCTTCATGATGACCCCTAATATGTTTTCATTGTCCCTTTGTTATTTTAAACTTTAGCTCATTCACACAAATGGAAGAGGGTGAAATAGATTTATCAATGACCCTTAGCTTTGTGGGAAATGTGCCATGTGTTCAGGGAGCAATAAAAAATGTCCACCCCAGACAAGTTTGAGGCAGCAGAAGGCACTCTCTGGCAGAACTAAAGCAGCCCAGTGCTTTTGATGTTGGCATTGCTGATGTTTGTTATATAACATTCCTTGTTTTAAAATTTGTTCTGTTTTTCTTCTCAAGTCCAATTTGTCAGTAACAATGCTGAAAGGATTAAGGATTTACATTAAACTAGACAGTTTGGGGACTTATTTCAAATGTACCCTCTTTTGTTGGATTAATTTCCAGGGGTTACAAATGTGTACCCACCCATCTCCAGAATCAGGGCCTTTAAATTGTCACGATTGTTGAAATTTTATCATGCCATTATTTCCCCTAAAAGAAAGGTGAGTATACCATAAATTCTCTTGGGAAATCTGATAATTTCCTTTGGTTTCAACTCATGCTAAGAATATTAAGTATATGAAGAGGAATCTTATGAAGGTCTTTCTTTTTGGACATGCTAAACTAAGCCAACTTCACATTTATTTTCACACACCCCTTAGAAGCCCCCACAGTATTTCTCTCCCTATCTATGTTGGGAAACTGAGCATCATTAATTTTTCGACCTATCTGCTGTCTCCCAGCCTGTGCAGTTATGATTTCAGTGCCTCCCTTCTCCATCCTGCTTTGTGAACTGGGCAGCGCACAGACCTCATTTCTCCTTTGCCTGCAAACAGGAGGTCCTGGTGGAAGGTGGCAAGGCTGGAAAAGGAAGGGACTTGTGTCCGTTTTCTAGGACTGTGGTAACAAAGGACAACAGACTGGGAGGCTTAACACAACAGAATGTAATCTCTCGGAGCCTAGAACTCTGAAATCCAGGTGTGGGCAATACTTGTTCTTTGTAAGGGAGACTCTGCCCCATGCCTCTCTTTAGCTTCTGGTGTTTCTGCAAACCTTAATATTTTCTGGCTTGTAGATGTACCATCCAATGAAACACATTGTCACATGCCTTTTTCCCTCTGTGTTCTCTTTTGTGTGTCTGGCTTTGTGTCTCTCCTCCTCTTCTTGTAAGGATGACAATCACTTTGGATTAAGGACCACATTCCAGTATGAGCTCATTTAATCTTACATTTTAATTACATCTACAAACAAAAACAAAAACACCGCTTTCCAAATAAAGTCATGGTCATAAGTAACAAGGGTTAGGATTTCAATAAATCTTTTTGGTAGGATACAAATCAACCCACAACAGAACTATTTATTCTTTTCCTTGTTTTGTTTTGTTTTGTTTTGTTTTCCAGTGAGATCCACTCCTTAGGCAAGTGATGGTCCCTGCAGAGTTCACACTGGGTCTGTGGCTCTCAGAGTCCAAAGCAGGTCATCTCCAGTGACTTTCTTTTCTCAGGGGTAAGCGTTGCTCTGCCACCCACCATCCCTTCAACCCCGAGGTCTGACTCTCAGCCCTGCAGGACACTCCTCCAAGTTTCCCAATTCCTTCCTTGTTCATACTGGTAACTCTCATCTATAGGTGCTGCTCCTGTTAAACCTCAAAGTCCTCTTTTACTCTTTCCTGTAGTTAATCACTTTTCACTTAGCCAACAGTGCTTTCTATTAAATTATCTGTTAAAGTCTCCATCTTTTGACTGTCCTGACACCTGGGTGGTAAAAGAACTCACTCTGAAGGTGTGGTTGTAGTTACAGATCTGAGCTCCCTCTTAGGAGAAAACACTGGAACTTATAACCAATCCTCAATTTCCTACTGAAATTGTGAAATGACATGAATGCAAGTCACCATCCTAACTAGTTTTGAAGGCAGAGAAAAGGCAAGTAAATTGTAGAACTTTCTTTAAAATCTATTCTGTTCTCTAAATATCTACAGGTAATGAACAGCACTACAGTTATTCCACTTCCTTCCATTTATCACTAGACACCCACTGTGTGCAGGTACCCCCTTTTCATCTCTGTCTGGCAACACAATGACGTTTACCTGGCTTACCTCTTTTGATGTTAGCTGTGACCTTGAGTTCCTTTGTCCAATAAAAGGTAAAAGGAAGTAGTTTGTGTTATTTTCTTGTAGAATTTTAAGAGCCACTATATGACCATGATGTAGCTTTTTCCTTGCCCTGTCAACCATGGAAGCATAAATCAAAACAGAACTTCCACCTGCCCATGTGCGGACTGACTACTAGGAACAGAGCACCCAGCCACCTGAGCTGCACATGTAGCTTGAGTGAGAAATGAATGGTTGTTGGACCATTTGTTCCTGCAGCTCCCAGAACCTGACCTGATTAGTACACATAGACTCGCATGTCCAGGGGCACTCTCCCAAGCTCATGCATTTTTTATAGTTTGTTCACTTGTCTCCTGCGATGTTGTGCTTTCCTTCACCCTCATTGGCTTCTTCTTGTTTGCAACCTTGCTGGATCCTTCTGCTGTTCTGTTCTGTAAATGCTACAGTGCAGCAGGATTCAATCTTCACTCCTTCTTTCTTTTCTATCTATACTCTCTCTCTTCCTAGAAAATCTAATTCAGGTTCAAGGAATAAATTTATATCTGCCCAGGAATCATTCTAACTACCAAACACATATAATAAACTCCCTATTAGTCAAATCTCCCTGTTGTCTCATTGGCAGCTTTGAAATTCTGGTTCTGATCCACACCTGCAAAATCTTCTCTGTTCCTATAACCAAACCAGCATTTATCCAGTGGCTCAAACCCCAAACCTAGAAGTCATTCATGATTCCACTCTTTCTAACCACCTCTCCCAGGTTCTCCCAGAAAAAAAAAATAGAATTTCTGTATAAAGAGTAAATTATAACCTCATATTTATTCCTTCAGAAGATGTAACTGAACTTCAAAACTATAGGTCTTCTTTCAGTTAAAAAAAACAAAACAAAACTTGAAAGAATGGAAGATTGCTGATGGGGGTGTTTGAGAAGTTAAACTGCCCAATTAGCATTACAACATTACTTGTAGTTTGCATGCATGTAAATCACACAAATTCAAGTGAAATCTCTGCTTATTCTTTTGTCTACATAGGTGAGTTTCCATTTGTCTATTTGCTATGTAGGTCAAAGTGGTTTTCTGTAAACTTGAAGAGGCTCTTAAAATTTCCAGGACTGTTGACATGTCCTGGAGACTAAAAATATCTATTTTAAGTTATCATATGCAAGATTGCTTTGTTTTAAAAAACACTCACACTTGTTCAACTAAGTTGTTAACTAAGTTTGTCATGGGAAATTGAATTTTACCCTAGTGACAATTATTTCGCTCTGACCTCCCCCATCTAGCTGGAATGAAACTAACAAATGTAAAAGAACTATAAAGATTCTCTTAAACCTAGGAATAAATCTAAGATGCATTTATTTTTTTGTAATAATTTATAAGTAACTAGAAGCCCAGTGCATGGATTTGTGCACTGGTGGGGTCCCTTAGCCTGGCCTGCACCCTCTCACAATCTGAGACCCCTCAGGGATGTTGGACTGCTGGTTTCATGATCTCTGGCAGTGTGACATCCCCCGAGGGATGTAGTAATGCTTGAAACGGCAGGCAGCCAGGGAGGAGCCTGGGCCCATGCCGGGTGCCGCTCCTACGCTTGCTGGGCAGGCGGGCCCTGCTGTGCCTGCCGTTGCCTCTGCTTGATAAGCTCATTGAGTGGCACTCTTGCTGTGGGAGTGCACTGACCACCAGGGGGCAACTCCTGCATTAAGCATCTGCCCCCTGGTGGTCAGTATGCATCATAGCAACCAAAAATGGTCAACTGGTCACTTAGGGTTTTATCTATACAAATAATAAATTGCTTTGAAGTCAATTAGCATGAAAACACAGAGTAGACTCTCAGTCTTTTACCAAATTCTTTACCTTGGTTCACAGGGCCTTATGTGACTGGATTTTCATCTACCTTTTGCATTCTTTCCCCATAATTATTTTCTTCATTTAAGTTTCAGGGACTGTGTCCTTGTTGATGTTTCTGGAACACAACAAATTCATTTCAAACTTAGGGCTGTAGGCTTCTTGATTGTTTCCTTACCTTCCCATGACTCCAATTATTCAACATTCAATTTTGGTTCAAATGCCACCTCCTCCAAGAAGTCTTCCCAAATCACTCAATTTAACTTTCTCTCAGGCCTATTAAATCACTCTCGCATAATTCTTTTTCTTTTTCTTTTCTTTTTTTTTAACATTTTGATGCAGACATGCTTTTTGTTTTATTTTATTTTTTTTACCAAACTTTTAGTTTTAGTTATTTATTTCTGATTTAATAAATCCTTATTCTCCAGATTATTGCAATTGTTCCTCTTTTCTTCTCCTGATAGCTCCCCTGTACCTGTCTCCCACCCTTCCCTCTGCCCTTATCTCCCCACACTGTCCTCATCCATAGGTATATGATTTTTGTCCAGTCTCTCCCTGCACATCCCTCAACCTTTCCCCCTGAGAATTGTCAGTCCACTCCCTTTCTATGCCTCTGATTCTATTATATTCACCAGTTTATTCTGTTCTTCAGACTTTTAATTCACTTGATTTTTGGATTCACTTGTTGATAGATATGTATTGATTTTTCCTAATTTTTATCTTTACCTTTCCTTCTTCTTTCTCTTTTTAAAGAGTACCTTTTAGCATTTCATATAATACTGGTTTAGAGTTGATAAACTCCTTTAGTTTTTTCTTATCTGTGAAGCTCCTTATCTGTCCTTCAATTCTGAATGATAGCTTTGCTGGGTAGAGTAATCTTGGTTGTAGGTTCTTGCTATTCATCACTTTGAATATTTCTTGCCAATCCCAACTGGCCTGCATAGTTTCTGTTGAGAAATCAACAGACAGTAGTATGGATGCTTCCTTGTAGATAATTAACTGTTTTTCTCTTGCTGCTTTTAATATTGTCTCTTTGTCTTTTGCTCTTGGCATTTTAATTACGATGTGTCTTGGTATGTTCCTCTTTGGATTCCTTTTGTTGGGGTTCTGTGTGCTTCCTGGACTAGTAAGTCTATTTCTTTCACCAGGTGAGGGAAGTTTTCAGTCATTATTTCTTCAAACAGGTTTTCAGTATCTTTTTCTCTTTCTTCTTCTGGCATCCCCATAATTCTGATGTTGGTATGCTTGAAGTTGTCCCAGACGCTCCTTAAACTATCTTCAACTTTTTGGATTCTTTTTTTCTTTCTTTTCCAGTGGAGTGTTTTCTGTTTTTTTGTATTTCAAATCTTTGACTTGATTCTTGCATTCCTCTAGTCTGCTATGGTCTCTGTATAATATTTTTTTATTTCAGTCAGTATATGTTTAATTTCTAGTTGATCTTTTTTCATCTCCTCTTGGGTTTCGTTAAGTTTATTCATCTTTTCTAGGAAATTCTTGAAAAAAACCTTATAACCGTGGTTTTTAACTCTATATCCAGTCAATTGTTTTCCTCCATTTCTTTTGTTTGTGATCTGTTCCTTTGTCTCCACATTTTCACTGCTTTCCTGAGTTGATAGAGTAGCTTTGTATGCTTGGTGTCTGATATGGCCCAGTAGCTCTGCCTCCCCAGTTACCTGAGGTGAACTCTCTTGGTGCATCCCTTTATGGACTGTGTATACAGCCTTGTTGTAGTTAAGCCTTGATTGTTGTTGGTATCACTGAGGGGAATTGACCTCCAGGCCAATTGGCTGTGAGGATCAGCTGTGTCTCTCTGGGAGAATTTCTGTGCTGGAGTCAGCCTTATGATATAAGACTTGCAAAATTGCAATAGCCTCTGTGTTCAGCTTAGATGGGGCAGAGTCTCAGGGCTCAGCAGACAGCCTTCCCATCAGTCCTGCCCTATGAGGGCCTTGGGTCTCAGTGTCCCTCAGTAATCATTGTAGCCCTCTCTGTGCACTCATGCGCCTCCAGACTTCTGCCTTTCTGACTCCCCTTAGTTTCCGTGCATTCTGGGGACCCGTATGAGTCTGGTCACCTGAAACTGGGGTTCAAAGCAGTGGGAAGTGGATTTCAGCACAGTTGGGAGGTTCTATCTCCCTCCCACTAGAGAAAGCCAGCAGCACAATCAGCAGTCAGCCCTCTGTGTGCGCATTTGCACTCGCGCACCTACATACCTCTGCCTTTTGTGGTTCCCCTAAGTTTCCATGCACTCCTCCCTTTTCATGACAGTCCAGACTCCCCCCATATGAATCTTCCCTGGAATTGGGGTTCAGTGCAGTCAGATATGGGGTTCAGTGGAGTCAGGAGTTTCCATCTCCCTCCCACAAGAGGAAGCAAGCCAGGCACTCTGCCACCCATCCTCTCAACGTGTGTCTCTGTACCTCAGCTTTTTGCAGCTCCTCTGAGTTTCCGTGAGCCTCTCTCTTTCCTTCTAGTTATAGAATTTTCACTCATCCAGCTTTCCTGTGGTTCTGGATGATGTCTGTTCTGTCTTTTAGTTGTAGTTTTGGAATTGTTATGTGAGGCAGCAGTTTACGTGTTCACCTATGTCGCCATCTTGGTTTCTCCTAACTCTGTTTCTTTACTTCCTTTTATTTATGATATTCAACTGTGTTATTTTTTACTTTTCGGTCTTCTTCCATTAGACTACAAATGCCATAAGAACAAGGACCTTGTCTGTCTTGTTTCTCCTGGAAACTTGAAATCTGTCTATCTATAGTTGGCCACATATACAATTGTGAAATAAAGGAATAAATTCATTTTATAACTTCAAAAGCATTTCAATGGAGAGTAATAGCACAGCATTATTCTACATACAGTGGTACCTCGAGATACGAGTGCCCTAACATACAAGATTTTTGAGATACAAGCCGTCGAGCGAGCGATTTTTGCTTTGAAATACGAGCAACATTTGAGACAGGAGTAATCGTGTGGATCAGCTGGCTGCACACGACCCACCAGCTTACTGTGACTCGAGCGTCTCATAGTTTCCCACGCCTCAAGGTTATGGAATGAATTAAACTCATATCTCGAGGTACCACTGTATTTAGATGAATTAGGGGTAAGGACAATCTATAATAAGAAAAATGCCTGATTTCTACAATATTAGTATACATTTTTGGGGGCCACAGCTGTAAGTATGTTTAGTCGATGTGTTTAATATCAAAGACCATTTGAAAATTGTGTATATTGAACCATCTATGAATTAGCAAGAACTTGGCCCGCAGTTCCAAGGTTGACTGGTGATTCTTGCCACTAGACAATTGTGAAAATTAGGCTGAACTGGTACAACACATAAGTATAGGTTATTTAAATAATTAGGATTCCATAAAACACTCCAGCTAAGAACCTTCTTGCATGTTTGTCTGCAGATCAATAATGTGCCTGAATAAAACCTAATAGATGCAGAAAGTTGTGGTCTCATTTCTTGGCTTTGATTGGTTTGGTCAGCAACTCTAACTCAGGTTGTGGCCAAGGACTTACTCCTTCAAATGGACCAGGTCTGGGTTAAGAATACATAAGCCTGGGCTTAAGGTTTTAAGACCAGACCCTCAGATTTTAAGAAACCAGTTGTAGAAAAAATGGGGATAATCCTTCAATATGAGTTAAAATTTGTATTGTTTTTTATTATGAGTAGAGATTCAAAGACAGTTGCATGGAACAAACAAAACCTTATAATATGACTTCTTTGACTTCTATTGTAGATGACATTGAAGAGGGTCTGATTTGTAACAGCTTGTTGGGGAGCATCTGCACAAATGTTTTGGCCTTGTGCTTTGATTATCACAATGTCAATATTTAAAATGGTTTTTAGTCCATTTGCATTTTCTATTTCTTATGCCAACTTTAAAAAAAAAACCATTTTTGCTAGAAATGTATTTTATTTTAGTTTTTTAATCCTCACCCAAGGATATGTTTATTGATTTTAGAGAGAGAGGAAGTGGGAAAAAGAGAGGAAGACAGAAAGAGAAAGAGAGAGAGAGAGAGAGAGAGAGAGAAAGAGAGAGAGAGAGAGAGAGAGAGACATGGATGTGTGAGAGAATCATCAATCGGTTGCCTAGTGTGTGCACCCCACTTGGGGATCAAACCCACAACCTACATATATGCTCTGACTCGAAATTGAACCTGAAATCTTTTGGTGTATGGTACAATGCTCCAACCAACCAAGCCACCTGGCCAGGGCTAGACATTTAATTTTTTTATCTAGGTTTTCAAGGTTGTGGTGATTTAGTTGTGATATATATGTATATACATTTATATACATACATACAGTGATACCTCGAGATACGAGTGGCCTAACATACGAGATTTTTGAGATACGAGCCGTCGAGCGAATGATTTTTGCTTTGAAATACGAGCAACATTTGAGATAGGAGTAATCGCGTGGATCGGCCGGCTGCACACGACCCACCAGTTTACCGTGACTCGAGCGTCTCATAGTTTCCCACGCCTCAAGGTTACAGAATAAATTAAACTCGTATCTCAAGGTACCACTGTATATGTAAAATACTCTATATATAGGAGTGGGTAAAAACAAATTTACAGCTGTTCATATGGAAAACAATACAAGAATAAACTGTGCTTTGCCCACACCCTGTATGTGTGTTTATATATCATGTATGTACAATTACATGTAATATCTAATGTATGCAACTTTTGAGTGTTGGTTACATTTTTAGTCTTTTCTCTTTTGAGTCACCTTTTGCATCATCATATAGTCTATCAGAACCAACACTCTTCAGGTATCTTCCTGGATGGCCTGAACGTGCAAGCAAATTGATAGCCTGTGCTAAGTGGAGCATCTCTTCCAGGTATATATTTTTTTGCTTTTTAAATAATTTTTCAAATTGTTCTATATTTATTGGCCATTGACTATACTAAAAATGCCAAGAGAGGTATCTTGGATGAAGCAGCAGCTGCTGGAGTGCTGGATGCAGGGTTTGCTGTCATGTAGATAGCTCTTTCCATTTTCCTATTTGAATGTGCGTTTAATTAAAAAAACACAAACCCACACATTTCTATATTTTGCCATGAAGCATTTACAAATGGATCCAATGGTTTCATATTTTAAGCAAAATACAGTAGAATATTAAGTACTTCATTTCCATGCTTTCATCCAAATATTGTAAAAATTGGATTAACCTCAGTTTATCAGTTAATTGTTCTAGTCTATTATTAGAAAACATTAAAAGGTGTTGTTTGAGTTTTTTGATGGAGCAAGTATTGTTTCCTTAAGCTGCCTCTTTTTTACCTTTTGGAAACAATTTTAAAGACAACTTAGCCCAAACTTTCATTAGTTTTTGTCCGTTTATACTACTTTGTTTTTTAATGTAATTCTGAAACTGACCTGAATTACTCCATTAGACACTTAAAGCTGTGGAATTCTGCTAATTTCACTTGTGCATATGCTGCATAAGAAAGCAAAAATCCTCATGTTGTTGATAAAAAAAAAATTAGTATTCCAAAAAATAAAAAAAAAAGTGCTCTATTTCCCTAAGAGACCGTGTACCTAAATACAGTTCTAACCCTAGGGATATGCATGCTTTCTTTTAAAACAACAAAATGGCGCAGGCTGAATCTGTACTGACCTCAGAGCAACTCTTATTGTTGTGGTGATTATTGCTGTTATTTTTTTCGGAGGGTGGAATGGGGACATTGTCTCTCTCTCTCTCTTTTTTTTTTTTTCAAGTTCTAGACTGAGGAGACTTTTTATATATAGACTGTAGTTCTGTCATTATGCACACAAAGTTTGGAAAGGCTTACACATAGTTCATTACCTTAAAGAACATAATCTCATTTGAAGTTCATCATATACCTACTCATTCCAGACCATAGTGCCAAATATTCCCGTAATGTTTCTCTTTGGGTCATTTCAGACTGCCCATATTTTCCTGGAAATTATTGGCGATTTTTTTTTTTGCTTATTTTATTTTATTTTATTATTTTATTTTATTTATTAGTTTTTCCCTATTGCCCTCCCCACCCCCCAGTACATGCCCTCATCCTTCTCCCCTCCTAACCTCCCTCCCCTATTGCTATCCACTGGCTATGCCTACACACATGCATACAAGTCCTTCGGTTGATCTCCTACAGGCCACTCACCCCCAACCTCCCCTGCCTTCCCACTGTAGCACAACAGTCTGTTCATTGCTTCTTTGCCTCTGCATCTGCTTCCTCCCCACCCCCTGATTCTTGTCTTTAAAAACATCTTGCCCCTGTGGGCTAGAAAAAACCCCACAAGAGCAAAAGAAAAATGTTTGAGTCCCACTTTCAATGTCCAATAGCTTTGAATCCCAGTTTCAATGTCAAACATTTCCTTATGTGTACATGTCATCAATGGTATCTGGATAGTGGACAAATTGTGGCAATGCCAGTCCGACCCTCTCTGGTTTGGTCCTAGGCATCCTGTAGTGATGCACAGCTGCTGACTGCTAGCATGGCAAGGCGTCGTCAGCATCTTCCATCTCTGGACTGTTTCTTCTCTTGCCTTGGTGTTTGGCGCAGACCTGTCAGTTCTTCTCTGTTGCAGGAGTCCACTTGGTCTTGGAGTTGTTTTCTAAAAGTATATAAACATATTCTCGACCAAGAGTTAATAAAGGAATCTTTTCTATAAAATTGACTTGGGGTCCTTTTTATTTTTGCCTACCTGCTTTTCCTTTGGCTTATTTTGACACCATGTGTGTTTTTCATGGGTGTCTTGCTGTTAGTATTACAAACAGAAATTAATTTTCTAAAGTGAAAATTTTCTAGATGTAATTTACTTACCAGATATTTTTCCTTACATGACATTATCCTACTCTCCCCCCCACTTTTTTTTTGATTAATGGAGAATTTGGTAAAAATTTTTAATGCAATCTTGATAACTTTAAATTTTAATTTTTTGCACTCAAATATGCCTGTTTTAGGATCATTACATATTAAGCAATTTTACCATGAGATGAGCTATCAATAGAAATTTTAATTAATACTTTAGAGACAGCCTTTTGTCCAGTACACTTAAATTTTCTTGGGTGTTCACTTATTTCAGTTCACCAATTCAAATTAATCTGAAACTTGATAACTCTTTTACGTCAAATTTAATACTCCACCAACAATCTTAGATTACCCTGAATATATTAATGGAAAGGTTTATTTGCATTGAGTAGGCACTGAGCATTCCTAGTGCTAGGCTGAATTTAGATATAGGGCAGCTGCTGTCGGCATGTTTCTGTCTGTTACCTGGATCCTGATCTGAGCTGGGCTACGTCTCTGTCTGTTACCTGGGTCCCAATTTGTGCTTAGTGTGGGAAGTGAGGTATCCATGAGGGCAGGAGACCTCCCTCAGAAGGGGTGAAGGTTCAGACCCCTGCAAGGTTGGAGAGGGGGTGAGGGTCTGTGCTCTACCTCTATTGACCCCCAAGTTCTCTCCTGATGGCCCCTCTACGACTGTGCCTGTCTTAGGTTGTTCCTTCCCTGAGGAATCTTACCCGTCTCTGGCTAACCAGTCATCCTTCGGGGCCAAGCAGGGTGTTGTGAGGTTCAGTTCTGTCTCCATGGTAGCCTATGCCCCTGTGGCCTCCATGCCCAGCACCTGCCTTGGGGATCCCCTCGCCTGCTGGCAGGGGCCCCGGTACTGATCACGTATCTCGGGGAATTCAGGTTCCTTCTCCAGTGAGGGCCCAGCTCACACCATTTGGCAAGAGACAGATCCATTATACCAGCCACCTCGAGGCTTCAACCTCAGGATGAATAGAGAGCTCAGGCTACAGCTGCAAGCCATTGGGTTGTGAGAAGAGGGTTCCTCTTGGCAAAAGAGGAAAGAGGGCCAGTATAGAATGCTCAAGTGCCTTCCTAGTGCCTCAATTCTTTGTCTCTTAATATAAGAGAAAATATTCTTAATCAAGAAACACCTTTATATAAGGTAAAAAATTTTTTTATTAAACTGATTCAAATAATGCCATGTAATATGCTGGTCTTGAAGTTCTGCTTATATTTAATTTAATATATTATTTAATTTGGAACTTAATATCTATTAATAATACTTAAAATATAAAGCTATTTCTTTAAAACTATGTTTTTATGTATTTCAGAGAGACAAAAGGAGAGGGAGAGAGAGAGAGAAACATCAATGATGTGTATCATTGATCAGTTGCTTCCTGCACTCCCCCTACTAGGGATTGAGCCTGAAACCCAGGCATGTGTCCTGATGGGGAATCACATCATGATCTCCTGGTTCATAGATCGACATTCAACAACTGAGCCACATTAGCCAGGCTAAAGCTATTTTTAAGACAAAAACAACCATTCATTTAGAATTCTCAATGAAAGAGAACTTTATCTTAAAGAAAAAAAAAGTCTTTCTATTTTTTTCTCTTGATTTTTTTCCCCCCGGTATATTCAATGGCTATAGAAAATAAAACAATTTGTAAAAATTTTTAAAAAGGAAAAAATTTCTAATTTTAAACTTGCAAAGTCTATAAACTTTAGGATTGCCTGGCAGGTTCATTTTGCTTTCATGTTGATTATGATGAAAGTAGGGGCCCAGTGCATGAAATGTGTGCATGGTAGGGGGGGTGTCCCTCAGCCTGACCTGCACCCTCTCCAATCTGGGAGCACCCAGGGGATGTTCTACTGATGGCTTAGGCCTGCTTCCCATGGTTCTCTGCTCTCTGCAGAACTGCCTGCTTGATGCCACCACAGGCTCTGCTTTCTGCTTGGTCACTGCGTGGGACTGCTTGCCCCTTTCTGCCATGGCCAGGGGCAAGCAGGGCCCTGCTGTCTGCCACTCACTGCAGGGGATGTTCCTGCCCCACCCTGGGCTGCTTGTGCTCATGCTGGCTTGGAGCATCTGGGTCCTGGGGATGTACCTGCCCAACCCTCAGCTGCTTGGTGCCTGCATGCATAGGCCAGAGTGGCCTGGGGCATTCCAGGACCCTGGCCACTCCAGGCCTACACACGGGCCTACAGATTCAGAGCAGCCTGGCTCCCGAGGATACCTGTCCCTGGAATGCAGACCACTTGGTGTTGGTGTGGGTGTAAGCAGCCACCCTAAGCCACTTGGTGCCTGCATATGCAAATTAACCCACCATTGTTCTTAGATTAATTTGCATACTCACTCATGATTGGCTGGTGGGTGTTGTGAAGTGATGGTCAATTTGAATCTTTTTCTTTTATTAGTGTAGATAGCTGACATTTCTGAAATTCTTTGTTTTATTTATTTTACTCCAAACCCTTCTCCAGATAATAATTTAGAATTAATATGAAACATTTCATAACATTATTTAAATAGAATAATAATACTTAAAAATCATAGAGTGATCACCATATTTCAGGAGCCATGCTAAACACTTGTGTATATTCACTCATTTAATACTCATGACAATCCTATGAGGTAGATATTATTATCTTTATTCCCACTTCATAGTTAAGAAAATTGAGTGTGCACACAAAGAAATTCAGTTACTTACCCAGGGTTTTAGCTGTTAATTGGCAGAGTTGGCGTTCAAACCTAGGCTCTTTAGGTTTAGAATTCACTTATTTAATTATAATTCTACTTTATTATGGTTGAGTATATGACTTGTTGTTTTTTTAATCCTCACTCAAGAGTATGATTTTTTTTTATTGATTTTTGAGAGAGACAGAGACATCCAGGTGAGAGAGAAACATCAATCAGTTGCCTCTCATATGTGCCTCACCTGGGGATCAAATCCAAAATCTTTTGTTGTACCAGATAATGCTCCAATTAACTGAGCCACCCGGCCAGGGCTATTTTGTGCCTTTATAGAGCTGGAGGTTAAAACTTGCTCTATACAATACCAAAAACAACTGGTAAATTAATATTTTTGAATTTTTAAAATCCTAGAAATGTGGGATTTTCTAGGCAGTTCCCTCACCAGCTCACCCATTTTGGTCTGAATCTCATATAGAGATTCAAATAGTAAATATCACAAACTTGGCAGTGAAAATACACAGTACAACACTTTAAAATAAGATAATTCTGGTCAAACAGCAATTAGACCTGTTATTGACTTGACCATAAAGAATTTCATAAACTGTGAAAAAAAAAAGTAAAATATTAGCTGTGGATGAAAATGTTTCCCTTTACCAGCAGATGTCACTCTTGCCTCTGAGCACTGACCATTTAGTGTCTGCAGGAGATGAAAATGGGGGAGAGAAGTATTTTACTAAAATCTCTGTCAGTGGGTACAAACAATATTGCTTTGGCATGAAGAAAGATAATTATGAGAAAGAGAGAGAGTATCTGTCACCCAATTTCTACAGAGAACAGTGAATTTCAGACAACCTGGTGCCCCTCTGATAGCTCAGAAGTAGCAGCCCCACGATGGAGGCTGAGGACTGTGGTGAAAGGAGCCCCTCAGTGGTCGGCACAGAGCTGTCCTCATTCCTGGAAGCCAACAGGACTCAAGAAGAACACAAATGCTAGCGAACAAAGCCAGAGTAACAGGGCAGTAGTGAACAGAGCTTGTTTCAAAGCACAAGCGAGGCACTTCCTCTTAAGGCCTAGAAACAATCAGATTCTACTTTAGATTTTGATATCTGGGGGATAGCAGCCTCATAAAATGAATTAGAAAGTGTTCCTTCCTCTCTATCTTCTCTCTTTCACTGATATAACTCAGTGAAATTTTCTGGACTTGAAGTTTTTCTTTGTGGAAAAGATTTTTGATGTAAATTCAATTTTTTTTTTTTTCTGCAAATTCAAATTCAATCTTTTAAATAACAATTTCTATATCTTTTGTATCAAGTTTGGGAGGTTTTATTTTTTCCTCTGAGTTTCTAGATTTATTAGCATAAAGTTACTCATACTATTCCTTTTTTATCCTTTTGTTTATTTCTAAGTAAATATTTATATTTAATTAATGTAAAATCGGTAAGGATAATATGCTCTTTCACTCTTGATATTTGTAATTTTTGTTTTCTTTTTTTTCTTGATTAGTACTATTCCTCAATCTTATTGATCTTTTAAAAACCATATTCTGGTCTTAATTTTCTCTATGTAATGATTTCTGCTCCTATCTTGATTATTTCATTTTTAATACTTGAAGTATAAGATGCTATTTTATTTTTAGCTTTATAAGGTATTTTAGCTTAAATCATTGACTTTAATATCAGCATTTTCCACTTATGAATACTTTAGCTGCATCCTTCAACTTTTGATGTTTTAGTTTGAAATATGTTCCCATTTTCCTTGAAATTTCTTCTTTAACCAAAGAATTCCAAATATTTGGTGCTTTTTTTTACATATATTTATTTTTACATATATTTATTTTTAATTTAACTGCATTGTGGTTAGAGAACATTTTCTGTAATGTTTTGAAATTTATTTAATGAACCAACATATGGTCTATTTTGGTGAACATTTTATATTCTCTTGAAAAATTTGAATATCCTTCCATCAAATTTTTGGGTATGGTTCTTTCATTTTCAGAGATAGGAGTGTTAAGTCTTGAATTTAAAAAAATATATAATTTATTGATTTTTTTTATAGAAAGGAAGAAAGAGGGATAAAGAGTTAGAAACGTCGATGAGAGAGAAACCTCGATCAACTGCCTCCTGCACACCTCCTACTGGGGATGTGCCTACAACCAAGGTACATGCCCTTGACCAGAATCGAACCTGGGACCTTTCAGTCTGCAAGCCGACACTTTATCCACTGAGCCAAACCGGTTAGGATAAGTCTTGAATGTGTATTACATATTCTCTCTTCTGCTTTTTGTCCTGTCAATTTTTGTATATTCTGAAGCTCTGTTATTAAAGCGTATACATTTATGACTGTTGTGTTCTCCTGATGAAATGACTCTTTTATTATCATGACATATTCCAGCAGACCTCAGGCATTACTCTTTGTCTCAAAGTCTGCTTTGTCTGGCATTAGCATAGTCACACCAGCTTTCTTATTCTCAGCATTTGCAAGGTATAACTTAGTCTGTGTTTTTGCTTTGGACCTCTCTGTATCCACTCCAATTGTATATTTGGGGGCTAAGTTAATTACCACTGTCTGATCCATAGACACTGAGAACCGGCCCTGGGCTAAAGCCCACTTATTAAGCCATCCCATATGTTCTCACTCCACAGGGGCCATGATGATGCCTCCTGTCTGTATCAATATCACCCTGTCCTTCCCCAGAGGAGACTGCTGACATCAGAAGGGTGTCATACAGCAGGAAGGGAGATACCTGCATGTCTCAAGGACTGTTATTCCTACTGGACTACATTGGCATGACTTTGCCTACCTCTCCATCATCATGTGGCCACTCTCCCCTGAGACATTCACCTCCAGCCACACTGGCTGCAGACAGAAGGTCTTTGTGCATGATGTGGTGCCCTGCTGCCTGGCTCTTTTATCTCACTTACTATTTTATCCTGGGATCTTTACCGTTAGACACTGTTTCACTGGTGTGTTTTACTCGTATGTATATACGTAAAAATGTATAGCCCTCAGTGTTTTTAATTGAATTAAACAAAAATACATACATAGCCCGGTTTTCCTTTGTTGTTAGTTTTTATTTTTAAATTTAATAAATTGCCAAGGCTTGTTGTTGTTTTGCTTCTTTGTCCGTTCTGCAAAAATAATTTGAAACCTCAATCCTACTTGTAAAACCAGACTTGTCTGCCCCCTAGTGGCAGGCTCTGTGAATGCCACAGAAGTCAAATACTTGAAAACAGGTTTTTTGCTGGAGCTGCCACAAATTGGACCCAGCAGCTGTGAAGCTCCTTTTGATTCACCACCAAGCCATGACCCTCAATCCATGTCTATTATTCACTCTCCATGAAAGACCTTCGCTTTTCTCTTCATCAATGTGTGCTTTTACTAAGTATTTGTTTTTACTAAGAAATTATTACCTTCATGTAGACAAAAAATGGAATATATTTTTATTTAAAAATAACTTTTACAACAGCTTTGCTCATACAGAAGTTATAAGACTGGATGTAATAGCATGTGTCACAAAACAGAGGAAAAATGTGAACACTAACCGATTTCTTGTGAAATTTGGAAATATGATTAAAGGATCATATTTATGGTCCGATTATTCTCTTTGGACCAGGTACCAATCCACATCCTAATATACCATATTTGATCTAGTGGAGTTTCAAATAGGGACCCTAAATTAGGCAGATGGTTCCCTGTTCTTTAGATCAGTATTTCATGGTAGTTTTAATCTTTGGCCCATTTTGATAAATATGATAATCTCGGCATCTTCGCTCTCTGATAGAGATTCTTAGCTGCCATCCAGGAAGAGTTTCCCTTTGAGCTTTATCACCCATAGTTTGTATGACAGAACCATGGTTTCCTTTTTCTTCTGTAAATGCAAAATTGTGTTAAGTATTGCCTTCCCTATTCCTGACCCTTCCAACTTCCCACACAACCCAAGGCATGTTGCTCATACGCCTAGGACCAAACCAGAGAGGGTCGGACCGGCACTGCCACCATTTGTCCACTATCCAGATACCATTGATGACATGTACACATAAGGAACTGCTTGACATTGAAACTGGGACTCAAACATTTTTCTTTTGCTCTTGTGGGTTTATTTCTAGCCTACAGGGGCAAGATGTTTTTAAAGACAAGAATCAGGGGATGGTGGGGAAGCAGATGCAGAGGCAAAAAAGCAATGAACAGACTGTCTTGCTACATTGGGAAGGCAGGGGAGGTTGCAGGGGGAGGTGCCTGTAGGAGATCAACCGAAGGACTTGTATGCATGTGTGTAGGCATAGCCAGTGGGTACAGGGCAATGGGGCGGGGGGTGCAAAGAAGGGGAGACAGATGAGGGCATGTACTGGGGGATGGGGAGGGCAATAGGGGAAAAATAAAAATAAAATAAATTTAAAAATAAAAGATTCCAGTTTCATTAGCTAACTTTGTCCTTGCTGATCTCAGAAGGTACCAAAAATAACCTGCACATTCTCAGGTATCATGAATGAAATGCATGTCAACATCACTGACGTTTCTCTCAAAGAATAATGGTTCATACTACATTAATTTTTATTTAGTGTGTTGGCTGCTGAGCATGGTAGACATGTGACTACAGACTTTATGATTTGTCTGCCAGGTGCCTGATACCACATTGTTTTCACCATTACCCTGGCAATGGTATGAAGCTCAGGGAGGATAAAGATTGAGCCTGAGGATTCCCTGATTTGCACAGAAGCTGATAAATGTTAAAGAGTTGAAGTCATGCACATGGCTCCCCATAGAGACATTTTATGTAAGTCAAAGATTCAGTTTTTCAGGTGAAAATTTGAAATACTCAAAGTTTGGTTAAATATTAAGCTTTCAACAAAGGGAGGTACATTTCTGGGGGAGTTTGAGGGAGAATGGAAAAAAAACAACAACTTGTGGAGGAGAGGAGTGTTATTTAAGGGATGCCTTTGGATTTTATATTCCAAATTGCAGTCTAGTTAAAGTATGAATCTTGGCCCAATGAAAACTGGAAAAGACACAGAGAAGTGAGGTCATCAATAATAATTGAGTCTGTTAGTACGCGGTGTGTGTGTGGTAGTGTATGCTAGGTGAGAGTTCCAGTTCAAAGTGAATGATATGGATAATAAATTATATGTTAAGTCAATGAAAAAAATATTATTTCCAATGGGAGAGTTAGCTCTTTATGCCTAATGTTACATATTAGAGCCACAAGGTGGAGATATAACATAGTCTTTCTTTTTCATGTTGTTGACAAGTAGAATACTGAAAAAAATAACAGGTTTTAAAGCAAGGCTATTTTTCTTGATGATAACTTTGATTCTATACCTGGTACAGAAAATGTGCTTGTCAAAGACAGAATATATTTTTAAAAAATCCCTTGCTTTTAAAAAAATAATTTGCAGTCTGGGAATCACAACTTGATTCCCAGTTTTACTCCAGGTCAAGGTCAAGTCACTGTGGTTTGATGTATGAGATTAAAGCTTTTATCCTGTCAGCGTTCACAACTGAGTCAATGTATCAATAAAGTTGTCCTCCCTTCTTTCCTTCACTATTATTGCATGTACTTCTCACCCGTTATATTTGTATTTAATCTAAGAGTTTTGCAGAATATTAAATCCAAGCACTTCATAATATGATGTAAAAATTTTAAATTTTAGAATATCAATATGTGTGTGTTATGGCTATGGAATATTTACACACAGATAAGGCTTCAGATAGATATATACTTATTTCTATTTTATATGTATAAATTGGATGCTTAAACAGAAACTCAATTTTCATGTAAGGTTAAATAAATGATTCTTACTGATAAATTTATTTATATATAGGTATAAGATAAATTGCATCTTAACATATAAATATATAGTTACATGTCGTTATGAGTGAGAGTGTGTGTGTGTGTGTGCAGACATATGTGGCAATTTCTATCTATATGTTTATAGATACCATATTTTCCGGCATATAAGATGACTTTTTAACCCAGGAAAATCTTCTCAAAAGTCAGGGGTCATCTTATATGCCGGGTGTCGTGTTATAGGGCGGGTGATGAAACTTCCAAGCTGGACTGGAGAATCTGCGGTCGCCGCATACGGTGGGGGGAGCTCAGACACGGCCGCGGCCGCATCGCCGCTGTATGCGGTGACCGTGTGAAAGCAGCAAGGGCAAGTACCTTAGAAGAAAATCCACTCACCAGGATTCGTGGAAAGAAGTGACTTAACACGGTCCCAATGACGAGGTGAGGGGGCGCCTCACCGGGAAGGTGTAAGTGAAGGGCGGAGCAAGCTGCAGGTGTCCAGGACGCCCGGGTATGGAAAGAAGAGATAGAGTGGCGCTGTGCCCAGAAAAACATGCCTCTTTCACCTGTCTGGCCTGCCCTTGTATCCTATTACCGTACCTCCTTCTCTGCCTCTCAGATCTTGCTCCTGAGGACTGCAGTGAAATCAAATCTGATGTGTGTTTTTTTAATTTTTATTTGGTGTGCGTTGGAAGAGGGCTAGTCTTATACAGCGAGTATATCCCAAAACTCTATATTTTAACTGGAAAAGTTGGGGGTTGTCTTTTATGCCCAATCGTCTTATATGTCGGAAAATACAGTAAACTTCTACAGCAAACTTCACATTTATCTATCCAACTGTGTGCTCAGTATCCCCTCCTGAACATCCTGGAAGCATCATGTTTAAAATTTAGCTCATCACACCATCATCCCCACGCTCTTCCTCCATTCTTTGTCTCAGTGAGAGGTCCTACAAGCCATCCAGTTTCCCCGGGATCTTGATACCTTTCTATTCTTCACCCTGATCCTAAAATCAATCACTAACTCTTGTGGATTATTCTTCAAATATTTCTCTGACTCACACCTTCTCTTGTCCTTACAGAAACTTCCATAGAATGTATTTCCTCTGGTCCTCTGGTCTCCTTTAAACTCATCCCCATTGGACTAATCTATCTGAAGTGTATATCTGGTCATGTCTCTATCTTATTAAACCTTTCAGTGCATTCTCCGCATTTTACCCAGTTAGATAGGTAAATATAAAGTTTGCTGTAGAAACTTATCTATAAGCATATGGATAAAAATTGCCACATATGTCTGCACACACACACACAGACTCATAGCTACATGTAACTATATATTTATATGTTAAGATGCAGTTTATTTTATACCTATATATAAATAAATTTATACAGAATATAAATCATAAGGCTCTTTTTATTTTTTAGCTTTTGTTTGTTATTGTTTTCCATCAAAAATGCCCTCCATGATAAATTTCACCTTAAAATATATATTAAATGTTAACTAAAAGTAGGGATATATTATAGGTGCTGGCTGGCAGGGGGTTTAGTGAGGGGTGACCAACAACTGGGCAGCAGGCTGAGTGGGAGGGACTAAGCCTATCGGAGGGCGGGGGGAAAGATTTGGGACATCCAGGCCAGCATGTGGGGGTAATGAGGGGTGACCAGGCTGGCGGGGTGGGGGCAGTTGGGGGTGACCAAATATATACAATGAATGGCCAGATTATTATGATAATCTGAACGCATAATAATGTGGCTACTCAGTGTGTGTGTGTGTGTGTGTGTGTGTGTGTGTGTGTGTGTGTGTATGAGAGGCCCGGTGCACAAAATTTGTGCACGGAGAGGGGTGTCCCTCAGCTCAGCCTGCACCCTCTCCAATCTGGGACCTCTTGAGGGGTGTCTGACTGCCTGTTTAAGCCTGATCCCACCAGGCCTAAACGGGCAGGCAGACATTCCTCTCACAATCTAGGATTGCTAGCTCCCAACTGCTCACCTGCCTGCCTTCCTGATTGCCCCTAACCACTTCTGCGTGCCAGCCTGATCACCCCCTAACCACTCCCCTGCCAGCCTGATTGATGCCTAACTGCTCCCCTGCCAGCCTGTTTGCCCCTAACTGCCCTCCCCTGAAGGCCTAATCCCCTTTAAATGCTCTCCCCTGCAGGCCTGGGTTCCCCCCAATTCCCTCCTCTGCCATCCTGGTCACCTCTAACTGCCCTTCCCTGCAGGTTTGAACACTCCCAACTGCCCTCTCCTGCTAGCTATCTTGTAATGGCCATCTTGTGTCCACATGGGGACAGGATCTTTGACCACATGGGGGCAGTCATCTTGTATGTTGGAGTGATGGTCAATCTGTATATTACTCTTTTATTAGATAGGATAGAGGCCTGGTCATGGGTGGGGGCCAGCTGGTTTTCCCTGAAGGGTGTCCCGGATCAAGGTGGGGGCATGGAGCAGCCTGGGTGAGGGTCCTGTGGTGGTTTGCAGGCCGACCATGCTCCCCAGCAACCCAAGTGGAGGCCCTGGTATCTGAGATTTATTTATCTTCTACAATTGAAACTTTGTAGCCTTGAGCAGAGTCAAGCCTCTTGCTAGCTCTGTGGCAGTAGCCATTTCTGTTGGGATTTATTTAACTTCCATAATTGAAACTTTGTAGCCTTGAGTGGAGGCCTGGGCCCACCAGGGTGTGTGAAAGGCTTGGCTTCTTCCATTGCTGGGGAAACCCAACCTCCCTCCTGCTCTCTCCATGGCTGTAGCCATCTCGGTCGGGGTTAATTTGCATACTTCCTCCTGATTGGCTGGTGGGCATGGCTTGAGGGTGTAGTGGAGTGGTGGTTAATTTGCATATTAGCCTTTTATTATATAGGATATACACTTAGTGGCCAGATTATTATGTGTGTTCAGAGACCATAATAATCTAACCATTCAGTATATATTCAGTGTGTGTGTGTATACTCACATATATACATATAAACTTAGATGTTGAATAACCAAATCTATATTAAAGTAGTACTAAAGTAAAACTTCTGCTTGACTCTGGCATTTCTACAGATGGGCATTCATTTGTTTAAATATTCACTGAGTTCTCACTACATGGGAAGTCTGTGGGAGACATTATTAAATAAAATGGATAAAAATTATTGCCCTTGGTAAAGCTTAAATTCTGTAACATGAAACACTTATTTTTTTGAAAAAATTCTACTTTTGAATCCTTTAATAGTCAATATATCTTAATAAATTTTATTATATCAAGAAAGTAAAGCTTTCAATATTTATTTAAATCTAGAATCGTATTACTAAACAAGTGATATAGTAGTAAGGTAAACTTTTCTTGTCTCTTATATTTTCAGAAAATTTTAATTAATTTGCTTCTACTAATTAGTATGTATTCAAATGTATAATATGCTCAGCGCTCATCAGCTAAGTAAATATTTTACGTATATGTTGTATCCCATAGGATGAGATTAAGTAGTATCTGATGAAAAACATAAATAACTGACCAAAAATGATAGTCTACTTTTCTATCAGGTGAAAAGGCCTCTGGAGGCACCTCTCTAGGATTGATATGACAGCGCTATTGTTTGAAATCTATCTGAAATGGACAGCCCCTGTAAGGATTCAGGAGTTTGAGCCAATTTTCTTATGGGATAAAAGGGAGACCTGTGGTGGGGGGGATGGGGGGAAGAGATCCCTTCCACACTTGGAATTAAGTCTTTCAGGTTTCAGATCAACTACAAACACTAGGAATTAGCCTGAACACTTGTACATCATTTTGCCCCAGAGTAATGGATCATAGAAGAATCCTTAATCACCTCCAGTTAGCCTTTGACATTAGTGGCTATTGTTTTGGTGATAATGAGGTCTGAGAACATTTTCTTTCCTTTTAAGACTATTATACAGAAAAATAAACAACAACTAAGAATATGGACTCTGGTGTTTTAGCACTGCATTTTATCAAGACTTCTTCAATGCATATTCCAGTTAGACTGTAATCTCCCTGAGGATAGAAATTGTGCACTGCACATTTTTGCATTCCCGTAGTCTTCTAGCACAAGATCCTATATGATCTTGCTCTTGCTCAGCTCTCTGGTCTCAACCTGTCACATTCTTCCTTCTCTTGAGATTCCTGGAGTGAAACAGGGATTGATTGCTGGACATCTCCAAGCAAAAACAGCTGGGTCCTCACACTACAGTAGAGCTCAGTGTTGACAAGCTCCACCCAAATACACAATTTCAATCCAACCACCACAAGAGGAGTCCTAACTGGTCTTCATCAGCAATGATAACCTTGTGGCTTTGGCCAGTGATTGGGCTAGTGCAGACCCAATGGCACTGTTATGGAGATTGGCTCTATGGGGCCATCTATACAATATTTGACTTTTCAGATTTAAGGAAACAAATTGGCCTGCATGGCCCTTCACCCAATTCCCTTCTTTTGCAAGCATGGAAAGTAGATATGATGCTAGCAGTCATTTTTTCTTAATGGGTTGACACAGATGAAGGAAAATCTGAGAGTCTTACAAATGTATGGCCCTTTGTGTGAAAAATCCCGATTTTTATATTCTTACTTGTGGATAGTCTGAGTGAATTCCTAGGTGCTCGCCCAACATATGCCCATCAAGAATGATGGAGGGAAAAGGGAAAATACAGGGGAGGGTATTAAAAATAAATTCCAGAACTGAAGAACAGTGATCTGCAGATTGAAATAGATCATTAAGAACCCAAAACATGAAGAAAATTAAACCTGAACAAGCCATCCTACCAGAAGTTTCAGAACACTAGGTATGTTTTGTAAAAATCTAAAAGCTAACAGATAAAAAATAAGTCATATACAAAATGTTAGAAATCATTACGGTATTGGACTTCACAACACTGAAAGCTAAAACACAATTAAGCCAGGTGTAATTAAACCCTGGAGGTACTGATTACTGCTATAGAATTCCATACTCAGCCAATGTAGAGAAAAAAAGTGTAAAGGAGAGCAAAATTATTTTCCTATATTCAATCTCATAATTTTCACTTCTTGTGTACCCTTCCTAGAAAACTCCAAAGGAAGAAGGAATGTGCTCCACAAAAGCAAGGGAGTGCACTGAGAGAAAAGGCATAGGATCCCAGGAACAGATTTTGACAGGAGAGGGGCAAAAGGAATTCACCAGCATGGTAATGAAAAGTCCTAGACGAGAACTTCTGAGTGGATCCAAGTGCAACTCTCCCATACTACAGTAGGAAAACAAAAACTCCAAGATGGATGACTCCCAAAGGAAAAGCAATGGTGTTTAGCCAGCAGAGTTTTACTATTCTTGTGATGAGTTTTAAGAAAACTTAGCAGTACAGACAGAGTCAACTCAGCAAATAAGAAATAAAATAAAATAGGGTTTATTAACCACAGGAAAACAAAAATATATGCATGCACAAAATTATAATAATTGCACAATGTGGCCACCTTGTGAATAATAATTATCTATATGTATAAAGAGCCAATGACTGGAATGCTGTAATGACCAGAATGAACTGTCTCTATGACACTTGCACATCATTTTGTGCAGTGAACTGGATGAATCAGGCATGGGGTTGACTAGCCAACATCCTGAGGACTCTCCCCTCACTGGCCCTGCTCCCAATTGGCCTCTCCTACCCTGACCAAGAGCGGGGTGGCCTCTCCCCCTAACTCTACCCTATATTGCCCCCCCCACTCTGATTAGGGTTGGGACTGGCTGGCCAACCAACTGTAGCCCATCCTGCTAGCCAGCTCTGTCCCCAATCAGCCTCCCCCGCCTACTCCAATCATTGGTAAGGCCAGTAGCTCTTGCCCACAGTCCCTCTCCATGGCCAGCCCTACTTCCAATTAGCTCCCCCATCCTAATTGGGGGTGGGGCCCATCAGCCAATCCCCCATGGCCCCTCCCCACCATCTGGCCTGGCCCTGATTTAGCCCCAGTTGGGGTGGGCTGGCCTGCCAACCTCCTGCTGTCTCCTCCTCCCAAAAGGCCCAGCCTTGATCTGTCCCAATCTGGGCCAGGCCAGGCAGACCCCACCTGTGCATGAATTCATGCACTGGGCCCCTAGTAAGTCATAATTATAGAAACCATGAATATTGACCTAATGGAGAATTGTGATACAGGTATTTTGGGAAAATGGGAGAGAGATGTGGTAGAGAAGTAAATTCTCATCTATCAGAGTAAGAATCCATAGATATCTAAACGTTTAATAAAAAAAATAACATTATGATACTGTTATTTAAAAAGAACATGACAAGGTAAATGCCTGAAAAAATGGCCACAGACTTTTAAACGAAGTGTAAAAAAAAAAAGGACAGGACAGAAAATCTCTGTTTCTCCTCATCCGAATATCTACTTTTTAAAAAGCATTGCATGTTTTATTTTAATGCAAATTAAATTAAAACACTTATTTATCAAAAAAATAAACTGAAGAAAGCATTAAAACACATCTTCTCTTGTTGTAGTAAGGAGCTCTAAAAGCAAAAATGACTGGTTTAATTAAGATTTGTTTCCATGATCTGGTTTTCTATTTGTTTGTTTCCATGGTTTTTTAGCAAATACTTCTATACAGTTTAAAAGAGGCCTTCTAAAAATCCACTTCAAAAATGAGGTGTCTTAAACATGAAAAAGATTTCTGACAGAAGAATTTAAGCATCATAAGAGAAGAATTTGCTGGAAACCCTATAAAAAAAACCTAGCAATCTGTACAATAACCTTTTATTTAGTTCATACACTTTCCTTCTTTGAAATACAAGATTATAACTTTTCAATTTAAGCAAAACTTTCAATTAAGGGACAATCTTCACTCTTTTATAGCTTTTTAATAATTTGACAATAATACGTCTGTAAGTCTTAGGAGGGCCTCATATGAAATAATGTTTTTCTGGGGAAAGCTCTTCATGGAAATTTAGGTATGGTCTTGAAATGTACTTTTTACATATAATAATACTGAAATTCTGAGCTTATGCTAGATCTTATGGTCATATTTTAAAATAAAATTACATTTTTAAAAGGAACTGAACATATATATGTGTGGATGTGTGTGGGCGGGTGGGATGAATATATATCTGAATAAATAAAATAATTTCTGAAGTTGCTCTTTCAATTTTAATGAGACAAAAGACTTCCAGAAAATTTTCCAGGGGTAGAGTACCAAGTAAGCCAGGATTTATCTTGTACAATGATTTTGCCCTGAATTAATTTATGAACATTTCCCAATCTTCCCTCTCCTCTTGCCCCATCCTTCCTTTTATCCCCACAAAAAGTTAAACATTAACTCGGTAAAAAGGTGTCTTCAGAAGTAAACTGATAAAGATAGCAACTATCTCCTTTTAATCCCCTAATAGAGTCTGGGTTGATAATCCTGGTTATATTTCCATAGGTAAAAGCAAATCCTGAGAAATATTCATCCCAATGACCCGGATCCCCCTAAACAGTTCACTTATGAGCTTTGTGTCCTTGCAAGAGTTCCTTCTCATCGGGGAGTTTCTTCCTAGTCTACCTAGCACATCTTAATCATCTTTAAACTCAGCTTGGCATCCATTCACCTACCATCAGGTGGTCTCTCTTACCAATGTCCAATCCCCAACTCTCTGTATTAACCAGCATGGCCCTGACTCTGTAAAATGCCCTCCACCCACCAAGGGCAGCCCTCTCTGGGTGTTCTTCAATGCTCCTGCTGGGTTCTACCATCATCTTAGCCTGTTACTTCAAAACACTTGGACCAGGGGGTGTTATTTTGATAACGCAATGTAATTAAAGTGTACCAAACCAACAAAATGTGCATGGACAAAGGATGTGTTTCTCTTAAAACTAATTTGAATGCTCTTTTGAGAAGACTCAGTGAAGTTAAATCTTCAAAAATGCAAATATATATATTTGATATATATTAAATAAATTAAATAAAATGAGTGTAAAATTTTAGGAAAAGGATGAAAAATGTAGAGGAATAGGGAACTCAGGTGCTTCAAAAGTTTCCTTTTGCATTCATTGCTCAGTAAATATATTGAAACTGATTCATTATAAATGTGTTTTACATAAGAAGGAAGCCTCAGCCCTGACTGGTTTGTTCAGTGGATAGAGCATCGGCCTGCAGACTGAAGGGTCCCAGGTTTGATTCCGGTCAAAGCCATGTACCTTGGTTGTGGGCGCATCTCCAGTAGGAGGTGTGCAGGAGGCAGCTGATCTATATTTCTCTCTCATCGATATTTCTAACTCTCTATCCCTCTTCTTTACTCTCTATAAAAAATCAATAAAAAATATATTTTTTAAAAAAAGAAGGAAACTTCAGGTTTCCAATCTGTGAAGTTAGACACACAAAAAGGCTTGGGCTTTTCTCAAAGGATTGATAAAACAGAAAACCAACCAGCCAACCAATCAAAGAAATAAACAAAACAACAAAAAACAATATTTTATTGTGGGGGCGGGGAAGCTTATGTTTAGATATATTCTCTTAAGTACCCACTTTAACTAAACTCAGTGATTAACCAGCTGTCCTTGATAACACATGATAAAGAAAAAGGGCTTCTATTAGTAAGTACATTCTAATCTGTAGCACCTTTATTTATTAATAAATTAAATATTTATTCAATGTATTCAATGTTTTAAACACTAAGCTAAGTTCTGAGAAGATAGATGTGAAAATGGAAAATATGCTCTGCCCTTGTGGGCTTAAAATTATGCAATACCATGTTATCTTTTAGCATCTAATTGAACTATAAATGTGTGTTTGCATATCTGTCTTCCTTGCTATTGACAACCAGCTAAAAAGTCTGAAATATAATTTCCAATTTTGTATTTTTAGTGCATTACAAAATACCTGGGATTTAGTAAAAACTAAGTTGGTTGAACTGAATTCATAAATAAAGCCCCATACTTCATTTTACCTAAAAATTCTAATGTCTACAAGCACATAGAGATCAATATTGGGACTTATAATTTGTAGATTTACCTGCTGGACAAACCAATGGCTGGAATTGGAACACAAGTACAGCAATAATTTTTTTCAATGGGAAAAAATGACCGCACTATTGCACAATTACTTGTTAATTGGGGCATTACTTACCTAGGGAAGTACTTACACAGCATGCACTTACTTTCAGAAATTTCCACTAAAGTCAGTCCTCAGCAGGTCTCTGGCACAAAAGTTCAGCAAGGAAATAGCCTAGCGTCATGCAAGTGCCTTTTAATAAATTTGTCTGCACAAAAGATGAAAAGACCAGTCAGAGTAGCAATTCATTTCTAGTTGAGGGGGATGGGGCTTAGGCTGCAATTCTTCAAATGTTGCTGTATCCCCCCGCCTGCTCCAAATTTAATACTTTAATCCCATAGTACAGAATCCAAATATATATATTTCCTCAGAACAGCTTACACTTTTAATTATATTTTCTGCTAAAAAGGCCTTTTATTGCCACCCAGAAGAAAAATTTATGAAAAATCATATATGATGCCTTAATCAATATCATTGATAATTTCATCTGAAAATCTAGATGTTCCTTTTTGACTCTATATTGGAATATGGTCTTTGTTTCCAGGATGTATTGCCTGAATTATTACAGTCCTCAAATGTCCTCAAGTACTAGTATATCTGCTCTCATCTGGTTCAAACGTCAGTCTTTGATGTTTCTGTGCTATCCATGGTTGTCAAGATTTCTTTAACAGATGGTGGTGTTTCACACTTTCAATTTCCAATATAACTAGAGCAGTTAACTAGATAAAATGCAGTCTTTAATTTACTGAAAGTACAGCCACCCCATTGTGTTGTTTTTTTTCTTGTGAAATTTAAAATACAGAAAAATATAAATAACATATATCAAGTATCCATGAACCTACCATCCAGTATTAAAAGTTGTTAGTATTTTTGACACATTTTATTCAATGTTTTTTAAAAAGTATCTGTATATATAAAACCCTAATATGCAAATAGACCGAATGGCAGAACAACCGAACAACTGAACAATCGGTCACTATGATGTGAGCTGACCACCAGGGAGCACATGTGAAACATGGCAGGAGTCTCCACCACAGATGGTGGAGCAGGTGAGTGGGGACGCCAGACCAAGGTGGATTGCCAGTCACTGTCATCAGAGTGACCCTCTAGTGGTTACTGAAAATTCTTTGCTCCCATGTGCCTCAGACCCACCAGGCGCTTGCACTGTGCACACTCCACTGCTCAGCACCATCAGCAGGTGCAAGCAGCGGTTGCCTGCCCCAATTGCTTCTGAAGGCTTCTCCACCTCCCCCTGCTCCTGAAGGGAGATTGGGTCATCAAACGGTGCTCATATCCACTGATGGCACTGACCCCACTTGCATCCACTGCTGGCACCTGCTCTGTGCTGTCAGCAGGTGTGAGTGGCAGTGGCAGGAGTGGGTCTGCCAGAAAACAGGGGTCTGGGAGCCACAGTGGGAAAGTCTGGGTGGGGGCGTGGAAGATGGGCTAAGACCTGCCTCTGTGCCCATAGCAGTCTCGCAGCCCACAGTTCCTTTTAAGGTGCACTGTGCACTAGGCCCCTGGTATATAAAAAAGTGTTATGGATGAAATTGCTTTCTATTCCCAGTCTAAATTCTCTCCTTCCCCAAATGTAGCCCTTTTCATGAATTTAGTAGATATCTTCTAGTCTATTAAAAAAATTACATCACTATTTGCTTCCAGGAGTATAAAAGAGCATTGTTTTTAATTAATTAATGAAAATACAATAGTAATCTTATCTTTCTTTTGTATTCAACATTATACACTTTGAGATGATCCACATACATTGATATGCATTAAATTCCTTTCAGTGACAATATGGTATTCTGTTAAATCAGTATTCCACAATTATTTACTCACTCCTTTCAAAAATTTTATTTTTATTGCTGAGAGTATTACAGATGTTTCCTATTTGCCTACCCTTTTTGCCACCCTCCACCTGATTCCCACCCCACCCCAAGCCTTCACCTCACTATTGTCATGTCCATGGGCTACGTGCATATGCATATAAGTTCTTTGGTTAATTTCCTTCCTCCACTACCCACTTTCCTCTGAGATCTAGCAGTCTATTCCATGCTTCCATGTCTTTAGACATACTAGTATGCTGTTCCTGAGTTTATTTTGTTCCTTAGATTCCACTAATAAATGAGATCATGTGATATTTGTCTTTCTCTGACTACTTATTTCACTTAGCATAATACTCTCCAGGTTCCTCCATGCTGTCTCAAAAGGTAAGAGATAATTCTTTTTTATAGTTGGCATAGTATTCCATTGTGTAAATATACCATATCTTTTTTATCCACTCATCTACTGATGGGCATTTGGACTGTTTCCAGCTCTTAGCTGTTATAAATAACTCTGCTATGAACATATGGGTGTGTATATTCTTTCTGATTGGTGTTTCAGGCTTCTTAAGATATATGCCCAGAAGTAGGATTGCTGGGTCAAATAGCTGGTTCCATACTATTTTCCACAGCTGCACCCTTCTGCATTCCCATCAGCAGGGTACTAGGGTTCCGTTTTCTCCACATCCTCACCAGCACTTGTCATTTGTTGATTTATCAATTATAGCCATTCTGACAATTGTGAGATGGTATCTCACTAGCTTTAATTTGCATCTTTCTGATGATTAGTATGTTGAAAATTTTTTCATATGTCTACTGGTCATCTCTATGTCCTCTCTGGAGAAGTATCTATTTAGGTCTGCTGTCCAATTTTTAATTGGATTGCTTATTTCCTTTTGGTGAGTTGTATGAGTTCTTTATATATTTTGGAAATGACCCCATTATCAAACATATCATTGGTGAATATGTTCTCCCATACAGTGCCCCTCCCCCCAAAAATAAGTTATGTAGCTGGTGTGTTTGAAACACAAGGTGTTTGGGGATACTGAGCTCTCAGTCACTCTTCCCTTCAGAACACAGAAAGCACTAATGTCTCCTGGCATTCACATGACTATGGAGCGTTGGAGGCCAGCCTGACAGCTTCCTCTAGAAGATATGATATTGCTGCCTGGATACCTTCATCTTTGGAGCACAACCACTTGACCAGAATATTGCTCTCTGTTAAGATTTCTATATTACAGTTGTTTGTTTGTTTGTTTTTGGAACATAGTATGCTCCTGCTTCCATCTGAGCAGTGAACCCCAAAAGACTCTTTTGAAGCACCTGAGTTCCTCTACATTTTTCATCGTTTTCCCAAAATTTCACATTTTTTCATTGTTTTCCCAAAATTTCACACTTATTTTGTCTAGTTTTCACTTTTATTTTTGCATTTTTGAAGATTTCACTTCACTGAGTCTTCTCAAAAGAGCATTCAAATTAGTTTTAAGAGAAACACATCCTTTGCCCATGCACATTTTGTTGGTTTGGTACGCTTTAATTAAATTGCCTTATCATAATAACACACCCCCTGGTCCAAGTGTTTTGAAGTGACAAGTGGTAGAAGCCAGTGGGAACACTGAAGAATACCCAGAGAGAGCTGCCCTTGGTGGTTGGAGGGCATTTTACAGCGTGAAGGGCATGCTGGTTAATACAGAGAGTTGGGGATTGGACGTTGGTAAAAGAGACCATCTGAAGGCAGGTGAATGGAACCCAGGCAGAGTTTAAAATAAGATTAAGATGTGCTAGGTAGACTAGGAAGAAACTCCCAGATGAGAGGGCAACTCTTGCAGTTAGGGGTATCTGGATCATTGGGATGAATCCCTCAAAAGGTATTTTTAAACAAGGTATTGGTTTTACCTGGAGAGATATAATCAGGATTATCAACTCAGACTCTATTGTGGTACTACTTAAAATGTGGTCCTTAAAGTGGCTTTTTATCCACCAATTATTACAGTCCATGGCAAGATAAGAAATCTGGAACAGAGGAAGTCACAATACATTTTATAGACCACTTGACATTGCACAGCAAGACTGTCTCCACAAAGGGAGCTATGCACTGATTAATATTTTGGTGCAAGCTCTTTATCTAATCATGGATGGAGTAGTACCACTCCAGATCACACACAGAAGATGAGTTTCTGGGTCAGAGTGTGTGATTTCCCCTTTTACTATGTATGACTACTAAACTGATTTCCATAGAGACTGTCCCAATTTACTCATCCATAGTATCTGAAACTCATTTTTTCCACATTCATATCCACTCTTTTGAAAATATATTAGTTTGCTGAAGCTTTATTCAGATAAAGTTCACATCCCATACAATGCATCTATTTAAACTACAGAAGTCAATTGTTTTTAGTGTATTCACAAAACTGTGCATTTATAGCCACAATCAATTTTAGAATATTTTCATCACCACCTCTCAAAAAAAACATTCTTAGTTATCACCCCCAACTGTCCCATCCCCCATGCCTAGGCAACTACTGGTTTATTTTCTCTCACTACAGATTTCCTTATTCTGGACTTTTTGTATACGTAGAATCATACAATATAAAATCTGTGACTGCTTTCTTCCACTTAATATTTTCAAGGCCAACTGTGTTGCAGTGTGTATCATTATTTTGCTCCTTGTATGGTCAAATATGATTCCATTGGAAACAGAACAGGCCTCTTAGTGCCTGCCCGCCCATGGGCAATGCAGCACCGAGGCCCAACACCAATGGCCTGGTCCCACCTTCTGCTTGCCCTAGCTTGTCTGGGTGAACCAATAATAGCACAGAGAAGTGGAGGATGCACTGCTGCAAGGCTGCCAACACTACAGGAAGATACCAGGAGCGTAATATACTGCCACCATCATCCCACCTTCCCAGGGCTGGCCAGCCAGCCCTTGTGGACCTGGAGATGGAGCAGCTAGTGCTCCTTTATAGAGACCACCAAAGGACCACCCAGGGGCTGGCGGGACTTCGGAAGTACTTAACAAAACTCTGACAGCTAGATTTCCACGTGCAAAGGAAGTGGGAGTCCACCTGCTCCGTGTTCCTCATGTCTAAGATATGCCCAATGGACTGGACCATGTGGAAGTGGGGAGGGAGCCTGCGGTGGAGACCAATCTCCTGGGCTTGAGGCACATGACCTGGCACATGAACTTCATCTTCCAGGGCTAGGAGGCAGGAGCTTTGATGATGGAAGGTAGGCCAGACAGACAGGCAGGAGGTGCACGGAGATGCGCTGGGGCTTCCCCTGCTTGAGCCGGAAGTGCTGTTGGCTGCCCTGTGGCACAGTGAGGAGCACAGTGGCCTCGCCTCTCCTATTGTCTCCACCCACCTGGTAATGGAGCCTTTGAGAAGGACCCTGCTACACCGTGGGTGATGCCCTTGAGGCTCTGAGTGCAGGCCTCTGGGAGGCTGCTTAGGTTGGGAGGGGTCACTGCAGCCCTGTATGTCACTCAGGCTGCGTGTGGTGGTCTGGCTCCTGTGGCAATCTTGCAGCCCCACATTCCTGTCTGGGCTGGCAGCTCTGGTCCTGGGAGGAGAGTAGGACAGGGTATCCCTAGTGTCTTGACTTCTGATCTCAGGCTGTGGTTCAGAATGGCTATTTGTACCAATGTTGGCTTCTCAGGAGTATGTCTGTGTCTGCACCAAATGGTCTTTTGTGGATAGCCTAAGAACCTGACCCTTAACCACCACAGTGTTACTTCTCTGACAACATATGCCCCAGCCCCAATAACAGATTAAAGATGCACTCAATAAAAAACAGCTTTATTGACATATAATTTCATATACCATGTAGTCCACCTATTTAAAGTGCATAATGTAATGATTTTTAAGTATATCCAGAGATATGCAACCATCACCAGTCAATTTTGGAATATTTTCATCGTTCAAAAATAAACACACTACCATTTAGCCATCAACTTCTTCTCCTTCATCTTCTCATTCCTCCCCTAGTCCTAATCAACTGCTAATCTACTTTTTGTCTCTATGAAATTCCCTATTCTGGGACTTTTACATGAATAAAATCATAAAATATATGGTATTTTATGACTAGCGTCTTCCACTTTGCATGTTTTCCTAGTTGTAGCACGCAATTACTTCATTTCTTTTAATGGCCAAATCCATTGTATGAAGATATCACATTTTGTTATTTATTCATCTATTGACCAACATTTGGATTGCTTTCACCTTTTGACTATTATGGATAATGTTGCTGTAAACATTAGAATACAAAAAATATTCTATTGTGTGGGTATACCACATTTTGTTTATTCATTACCTGATGAACATTTGGGTAGTTTCTACTTTCTTGGCTATTGTGCATAATGCTGCTATGAATGTTTGTGTAAAAGATTTTGTATGAACATATGTGTTCATTTCCTTGGGTATCCGTCTAATAATGAAATTGTAGGGTCTAATGATAAGCCTGCTTTAACCTTTGGGGAACTAGCAGTTTGATTTTCAAAGTGTCAACACCACTTTACATTCCCATAAGTAGTTGAGGTATACATGTATAAGTTTTGTTCTGCTATTTCCATATCCGCACCAACACTTGTTATTTAACTTTTCTATTATATTCATCCTAAAGGGTATGAAATGGTATTTCATTGTGGTTTTGATTTGTGCTTTTCTAATGACTAATAATGCTGACCATTTTTCATGTGTTTATTGGCCATTTGTGTAAAGTCTTTGGCTATTCAGATACTTTATCCATTATTTAGTTGGTTTATTCATTGTTGTTTTTT
>JAAGEH010000012.1:67207193-67387810 GCA_011751065.1 Lasiurus cinereus
TATATATATATATATATATCACATACACATACATTGAGTGGCCAGATTATTATGTGTTCAGAGATCATAATAATCTGGCCACTCTGTATATATCACATATGCATGTATATCCTACTAATATAATATATTTCTGGATTTGATTTTCTAATATTTCCTTAAGGCTTTGTGATATTTTCATGGGGAATATTGGTCTGCAGTTTTTTTTTTCTTATCATCTTTTTGCGTTTGTGCCATTGTGCCAGTCTCCTAAGGTGTTTTTTTTTTTCTGAAACATCTGTGAAGACTTGTTATCATTTCTTCCTTAATTGATTGATAACATTTGATAGTGAAGCTATTGGCACCTGATATTTTCCTGTAGGAGGAATCTATAATAATAAAAGCATAATATGCTAACTAGCACAGATGTCTTTCCAGATAAAGATGGGGCTGCGAGGGAAGCCTGAGTCCCGGGTGCCAGAGGGAAGCCAGTGCCAGCAGCGAGGGGAAAGAAGGCCTATTCTTGCATGAATAGTTTAATCATAAAGTACTTTTGTATTGGATGCTGAGCGTAGTGGATTTTGTTGAGTTCTTGATTTTATATTCCCAGAAAGAATGTTGGATTTTGTTTAAGAAGGTATGTAAGTTACTTGAGGACTGACTGATGATTTTATGGCTTACTTTTCATTTTGTTGGAGTGATTTTGAAACAGTCTTGTTCCAATGTAATCCCACTGCTAAAGCTGGATTACTCTAGTGTCTTTCTAAAATGCTTGGGTGTGTAGCAAGAACTTTCCACTCTGGATGATTGGTCCAGAAGTTCTCCTACTCTGTAAGCTCTGACACTTGTTTTTAGAGCTCCCTGGTAGTTTTTGGTCAACTCATACCTTTTCCTACACATGCAAAACTTCATACTCAGTCTGACTCCAGAGGAAGCCTGTGCATATAGCTCTGAAGCTTTTATTCCATGCAGCACTTTCCTCTCCATTGCTTTGCCCCAAATTCCATATGCTCCTTTTTTCCCAAACTCCACTCACTGCTGCCTCACCTCTGGGAAACTATTGGGCTGATATCTAGACCCTCCTCCCTGCACTATTAAAGAAGAAAGCTGAGGTTCACCTCATTTGCTTCCCCAATCTCAGGTACTGCACTGCCTGTTGTCCAATATCTGAACATACGTAGTTGCTTCATTCATTTTGTCTGTTTTTCTACTTGGTTATGATAAGAAGGTAAAGATCCTACCATCTATGAACAATCATTAATACTTGAGCTTGCATAAAAACAGTCACATAAAAACAGTTAATACTTTAATCATGTAACTAACTTACCTGAATATTATAGAAGAAAAATAAACTGAAGTAAAATGAGTGAGATCCTTTAATCTTCATATAAATTTATCTTTATTCCATGAGAAGATTTCCCAACAAAAGATCTCTCTACAATTAAGAAAATATACTAAATAAAGCATTGAGGGTATGAAGTCATTATGTTTCATTAAATACATAATGTCATTTTAGGCAGTATCAGCTAATTATCCAGCAGGGCTAGATAAGTGCAATAGCAATTTCATACTTTCTTTTACTATGAAATATTCATATTCTGTCACCATAATTCCCCAAATTGTTTAGTATTTGTTTTATATAGAGATAAATTCAATGCAGTGCAGTGTCTTCCTTTCGAAGTTCTTTGTTTTACTTCATCTCTAGGTTTTTGTTATTAAATAATGTGCTGAAGAGGGTTCACACTTCATTTTGTATGTGTGCCTGAGTGTTCGCTTTATATGACAAAGTGAGGCTGGCTTCATTAGCAGGCATTCGGTGCTAATGCACAGGGCCCTGCCCTGAGAAGGAATTTGTGCTTGGTTTAATGTTCTGCTGTCACCCTCTTGAAATTCTTAATATTCTTTTGGATAAAGGCCCCACGTTTTCATTTTGCTTTGGGCCCCCCAAATTATGTAGCTTAAAACACAAGGTGTTTGGGAATCCTGAGCTCTCAGTCACTCTTTCCTTCAGGACACAGCAAGTACTAATGTCTTCTGGCATCCACATCACTAATGGAGGGTTGGAGGCCAGCCTGACAGCTTTCTCTAGAAGATAGGATATTGTTGCCTGGATGCCTAGAAAAATCCTTCATCTTTGAAGCTCATCCACTACGCCAGGATATGGCTCTCTGTTAAGCTTTCTGTATTACAGTTTTTTGGAACACAGTATGCTCCTGTATCCATCTGAAGATTTGTTTCAGAGAATGATCCTTACATAATATACTTGGTTTTTCTCTGTGTTCGTTCTTCCTCCCTCCCTCCCTCCCTTCCTTCCTTCACTTCCTTTCTTTCTTTCTTTTTCTTTTTTTTTAGACAGTAAAGAAGCAGACCTGGACCTCTGTATGCTCTTTATTAAATTGCTCTCCCTATGGACCTCAAACTTCCCACAGCAGCAGTGAAGAGGAAGCTCAGAAACGCTTCCTTCAGGAGCAAGAGGAGCTATCCCTTGAAACAGCAAAACCAAACCAAACCCTGACCCCAAATTCCTCTCCAACTAATTATAGTAAAACTGCTTGGAAAAGCTGTCCATTATTCCTGATCCCAGCTTTGAAGGGGTGATGACTTCCTGCTGCTATAATCTCTTGGCTCAAGAACAGCCATATGTCATTGCAACTCGTCCATCACATGTGTAACCAATTTCTTGCACTAAATCCTGTCACCCTGTTTTAAAGACTTAAGGTTTCCGTTTCCTTGCTTGGCTCCTGCCTGTAGATATGTGGGTGAATATTTTAGTAAGATTCCTTAGATTGCTCTTATTAGTTGTGTTGGTTAAATCCTGTATAGCTTCTCTATTTTTGTTGTTGTCTGTCTGGCCTATCAATTACTCAAGTTAAAAAGTTTCCCATTGTATTGGCAGGTTTGTCAATTTCTGCTTGTAGGTTCTATCATTCTTACTAGTATTATTATACTAGAGGCCCGATGCACAAAATTCGTGCAAGGGGCTTGGCCCTCGCCACCTCAACAGCTACCTCTGCTTCAGCCCCTCGCCTGCTGTGGCTTCACCAGACATTGGGTCTAATTAGCATATTACACGTTTATTATTATAGATACTATTCAATGCATACAAGATTAAAATGGTTATATTTTTCTAGTTGGAACTCAAAGTAAACTTCAGCTCTATGAATTGCATCAGCCCTTCCTAGTTTAGGTGGACTAAGAGTTTCAGTAGGAGAAAGTGTGGTTTTAGTCTGCACATTTCTTCTCTGTGGGTAATATTTTCTTTTCTCTGGTTTCTATGTCCTTCTGATCTAGTCTGCTTTTTCTGCCAAACATTGTTCCAAGTTTCTGGCTCTCTAGTTTCACATTTCCTCCCCTCCCCCAGCAAGTTGATAGACGTATTCTTTTTTTTTCTGTATGTGTTTCTCTCCCCTCCCTCCCCCCACACATGCACGTTTCCATTTCACTGGAATAAATGAAGTAGCTTTAAAGGTTTTTGCTTCCTTCAACTGTTTTTATGTTATTGAAATAATCTGTTTAAAAGCATTGGTGCTAAAAATCATCAGGGCTTAGTCTTTGTGGAAGTAATTATTTGAGAACTTTTTCATGTTTTAATAGTTGTTATTTTTCCAGGTTTTCTATTTTTTTCTCATCATTTTGATTATGTATATTCTTTATAAAATTGAAATTTTATCAAGACTTTTTAATCCACTAGCATTATTTTATCTCAATTCTAATTTAATTTAAATAATTTAAAATTTCTCTTTAGTAGTCACAGATATTAACTCCTTCATTGTTTAATTTTTTTTATGTTCTTCTGACAGCTAAAGAGAGTCAGTGTTTTTATTGGAACTTTATATTTTTATAAATAAGTAAATAATTTAAAAATAAGTTGTATAAACCATATTTTTAAACACATAAATAAAACATATTTATGCTTATTGTTAACACTCTTCTTCTCATTCTGCCCTTTACTGCTCTGAGATAATGCTAACAGCCTGGTATTATTGTATTTCAGTTCTGTTCATAATGCTTATGCAAACAAACACACATACATAGGAAATTTTGGTGTTGGTTTTCTTTTGGTTTTTACACAAAATAATACATTATACAGAGTACTTTTTGAATTTCAGTTTTTAATATTTAGGTGCATTGGATACCCCTTCAAGTTGGTAAACTTTGTTCAGGTATGAATTATACATAGTTTTATTGGCTGAGTTCAATGTTAATGAATCAATAACATATATTAAATGAGATGTCTTTAGGACAGAAATACACATAGAACATGGTTGATGAAAATGTGACCTGAAGCTCACAAGAACCTAACCCTGTATCTCTCCTAGGAACAATGATTCCATATTAACTAATTCAGTGTTCAAGGTGGCTTTATAAAACATAACTACCATGACAAACTAGAATGCACTATAATTCAGAGTGATGCAAATTTTGAGAACAAATGTGTGACATAAGCCATTTTTATCTATATTCACAAAAAATAGGTAAAATAAGTTCTAATTTATCTAAAATCAACAAAAACACACTCCCCAATGGTAACCAAATTGGTGCTTTACTATACCTGAAGAGACCTGGTGTTCGAAATTTGTGTATGGTGGGGGGGGGGGGGAGAGAAGGGGATTGTGGAGAAGTGTCCCTCAGCCCAGCCTGCATCCTCTCCAATCTGGGACCCCTTTGAGGGATGTCCGACTTCCCATTTAGGCCCAATCCCATTGGACATCCTTCTCACAATCCAGGACTGCTGGCTCCCAACCGCTCACCTGCCTGCCTGATTGTCCCTAACCACTTCAGCCAGCCAGCCTGATCACCCCCTAACTGCTCCCCTGCCAGCCCGATCACCCCTAACTTCCCTCACCTACTGGCCTGGTCAGCCCAAACTGCTCTCCCCTGCCATCCCTGTTGCCACCAACTTCCCTTCCCCACAGGCCTGAGTCCCCCACAACTGTCCTATCCTGCAGGCCTGATTGCCCACAATTGCCCTCCCCTGCTGACCATCTTGTGGTGACCATCTTCTATCCATATGGGGGCGGTCATCTTGTGTGTTGGAGTGACAGTCAATGTGCATATTACTCTTTTATTAGATAGGATTTTTAAATATATTTTATTGATTTTTTTACAGAGAGGAAGGGAGGAGGATAGAGAGTTAAAACCATCGATGAGAGAGAAACATCAATTAGCTGCCTCCTGCACACCCTCCACTGAGGATTTGCCCGCAACCAAGGCACATGCCCTTGACCAGAATCAAACCTGGGACCCTTCCATCCACAGGCTAACACTCCTTCCACTGAGCCAAACTGGTAAGGGCTGGAGGCACATTTTAATGGAAGGTGAGGGCAGTTGTTTTTAACAGCTTAGAAGTTAAAGATACCTTATCAACTTACTTTGCTTTCTGCTAATAGCCATTCAAAATTGATCTTTTTCTCATTGTTTTCATTTTAGAAAGTAAATCACAGATAATAAAAAAAGAAAGTTGAGATCTATTTTCTATTGAACAAGCAACATATATCTATATCTATATCTATATCTATATCTATATCTATATCTATATCTATATCTATATCTATATCTATATCTATATCTACTATATCATCTACATATAGCAAATAACCTAGCTACTCAACACAAAACTAAAGTGATCACCTTTGGAACAAGAATAGGATTGTTGTCTATAGTATCCTGAACATTGCAACAATAGTCATTATTAAGAACTTGATCCCTGGTATCCAAAATGTTATGCTTTCTTTTTAATGTACAGGGGTGGGCAAAAAGTAGGTTTACAGTTTTGTGTATGTCAAACAGTTTATTCTTGCATTATTATTTATTGCAAACGAGAGTGTTTCATTATTGCTTCAAAATGAAAACAAAACCATTGTGTATTAAATCTGAGGTGTCCCCAGGCCAATTTATAACGTCGGTGCTCTCATCTAAACAGTCCTGATAACTTAAAAAATGCAACAGATAACTTTTAAAACTGTAAACATGGGTTAGGTTTTTAGTTTGTTTTTATACTTATATATTTTTCTATCTGCTCTTATAAGAATGCAATTCTCAATTTATTTTAAAAATTAATTATTTGTTTATTTTTCAATTACAGTTTAAACTCAATATTATTGTTTATTAATTTTAGGTATGCACCATTCAGTAGTTAGATAATCACTTACTTTACGAAGTGTTACTCCCAATATTTCTAGTACCCACCTGGCAACATACATAGTTATTGCAATATTATTGACTACTAGTAGCCCATCGTGTGATATCGTGAGCAGTGAGCCGCCCACCACTTCCTTGGGAGCAGGCAGGACCCCCAGGGTGCCACTGGGAGCCTCACTGCTTCCACGGGAGCCGGGCGGAACCCATGTCGATTCTGCAGGAAGTGGGAGAGACCCACGCTGCTTCTGTGGGAGTCAGGCCTGCTGTTTCCTCTCTGGGCCTGCATTCTGCTCTGCACTTGCCCTCAGAGGCTATGGGCTGGCCCTTTGTCCCTGTCTGTGTCCACTCCGGCTTCAGGAGGCTAGCCGGAGCCAGCTGTGGTGAGGAAGCAAGCATTCTGCCAGGTTGCTCACACTGTCTACTCTCACCTGCCGCCCTCCCTCCCCACCCCCTGCTCTGATGGGGCTGAGAGAACTGGTTGTCGCCATCTTGTGGCTATGGGTGCTGCCATACTTATGATGGAATGATGGTTAATTTGCATATTATCCTTTTATTAGCTAGGATATTTCCTATACTGTACTTTACATTCCTTGACTATTTTGCAATTACCAATCTATACTTAATCCCTTCATCTTTTTCACCCATTTCTCCAGTTCCCTCCTTTCTTTTGTTTTTATGAAAAATAATTTTATTAAAGAAGTGTATGTCCATATAGCTACATCATATAGATAAGTAATTTTTTTAAATAATAGAACTACTACAAAAAAACTTTGTCACTGAATCAGGCCCAGCCTTGAATCTTTACTACCTTTCTAATGTCTTCTAGTTCTTTTCATCTCCAATCCCCTTTGTGTCCCTAACCTCTGACCACCACCCACTACCCAAGTATTCTCTGAGTTCAAACTTCTTATCATCTTACTTGGAATGTCTCCCTCTATATTGTCCTTCTATATCCCATCTACTTCCAAGAACCAAATGAGAGTGTTTTCTCCCTTCCCTCACTACCACATTACATTAATAATTTGTCCTATACATTTTATTTTTGAGAATAACTGTCTGAAACCAAACATTGTTCTCACTAAATGGATGTAAACAGGAAACCAGAAGGCTGGTCAACCTTAATTGCTCTGAAAGGTCAGAGCTAATCACTCACTGTTTAGTTGAAACATTGTTAGCTGAAGCAGACTCTACCTGTTTGTTTCATGTTAATTTCTGTTTTTGTTATTTCCTGCCTAAAGGCTAGGGGTGTGTCCCAAAGCCTTAATAAAAAGGAGAAAAAGGCCAGAGCAAGTGGTAGTCCTTTCCACTAGAGGAAGGTTCCCGCCTGGCCCCCCAATATCGCCAAATTAATGTTTTCTAGTCTCTCTTTTCCTTTGCGTGTGGCCTCCTTCAGAAACTGAACCCTGAACTGGGAACCCTGAACCACGGGGGATGTGGAAAGGAGCTCTCACAAATAACATTTTATGTTATGTGTGTGTATATGGTTAATATACCTATATATTTTCACTCAGGTAAGTTCTGCCTGCCCAATAATATTTTTTTTGAGAACAGGCTTCTTGTCATATATATCTTTAAAAATATATATTTTTATTGTTGACAGTATTCCAGATGCCCCCTATTTCTCTCCATCATATATTTTTTTTGTTGTTGTTTCCTTGAACAGTAAAGCATATAAGTTTTCAACTATCTTCTGTGAGTTTAATTGCATTTCTTAATAGATATAGCTACACATTAAGTATGGGAGAATTACACTAAAGGTGGAGGGGGATCATCCAGGAGGACATTGAGAATGAGACAAGGGATTAAAGACAAAGTATTTTACTTAAATTATTTAAAAACTAGAGGCCCAGTGCACAATATTAGTGCACTGGGGGCAAGAGGGGGGTGGTCCACAACACAGCCTTCACCTTCTCGCAATGCAGGACCCCTTGGGGGATGTCAATGAGGAGTGGGCCTAAGCCAGCAGTCATACATCCCTCTCACAGTCTGGGAGCCTTTGGGGAGTGGGCCTAAGCCAGCAGTCATGAGCCAGGCTCCTGGCTGAGTGGTGCTCCTCCTGTGGAAGTGCACCGACCACCAGGGGGCACATCTTGCATTGAGCATCTACCCCTTGTGGTCAGTGTGCATCATAGCAACTGGTTGTTCTGCTGTTCCTTCTATTTGCATATTAACCTTTTATTATATAGAACTAGTAGCCCAGTGCACAGATTCATGCACATTGAAAAGAAATCAGGAGCTCTCACCCACATGTCTGGGGACTTTCCAGGTCCTGTGAGCTGCTGGGAAGTCACTTGGGGAGTCTGTCCTCCTCCCTGCATATTTCCAAATGTCCCTTCTGCAGCCAGAGTCATGCCTTGCCAAACAGGAGGTCCCCAGTAGATGCCTTGGGCTGTGCTGGATGTTTTCCACTGCTTGGAGTTGGCAAGAGACGCTTTGAGGTGAATAATACAAAGTTGGAGATCTTGGAGGGCAGGGGTGCTCTCTCACCCATGCCCCAAACCTTCAGATCCATCTCTGTGACTTTTACTCCAATTGTCAGTCACCACCTTGTGGCTACTTTTATATTGCTATCTTCCTCTGTAGCTTCGGGACAATTGGTAAGGGATGAAATTTGATTTTGATGCCTGAGGCAGAGTTTCAGGAGCCTGGCAGCGATATCAAGCACATCCTGTTTACTCCAAGTGTCCGCACTTCATCTGTTTTCCAGAGATTGTACCTGTAGACTTATGAGGTATGTACCTTGTGGCAACTTCTGGCTGAGCAAGGCTGTCCTTGGGGCTGAGTACCAGCACTATTGGGGTTCTGTGAATGGGAACTGCTATCTGTGTGCCTGCCAGCTCATGGGAGCCCAGTCTGGATGAAGGCCAGGCCCAGGAAGGGCAAAATGGGCTTGGCCACGGACACGTGTGGGAGGCCCACTTGTTGGATTGGGATTTTCTCAAATTATCTGGAACTCTCTCTGGAGGTGGGGACTGGTCCAGCTTGGAAGGAGGGAAAGGCCCATTATGATCCCAGGTAAGTTGCATTCTTACTATTTCAGTTCCACATCCAAAGGAACACATCAATAGCTAAGGGGTAGAACATGACCCTGATATCCGAGGGGGAGTTCCAGGGGGCTGGCAAAGGTATCAAAGTCATCCTGGTCACACACGAACATTCCGCGCTGCATGTGTTTGCAGTTGATTGAACCTACCGGGTATAGTTGGTTACTTTTCCACACAACTCCCAGCTCAAGTGTGGGGCCGCCTGAACCAAACAGGTAAGGCCAGAACCTGCTGGTGCCTCTTCACCCACCAAAGCCAGCTAGCACTCTGCGGGGATCCAGGAGCAGGTATTTGGTGCCAGGATGCTGACCTTTCTGGGAGATGGAGCCAGGGCCAAGTGGTAGGTGGAAGTTGCAAAGGGCTCGCCCATGGACACATGTGGGTGTCAGTCACTGGGCTACACTTCACTAGTGCTCACTCTCAAGAAGGGGGCCGGCCCAGGCAGTATGTGCATGAAGCGCCTCTGTGGGTTTTTCTCAAGTCCACATCCAGAGAGCCAGAGTGCAATAGGTAAGGGGTGCAGCCACAGGGTATGAAGGGAGAGTTCCATGGTCATTCTGGCTATATCCCCACCATCCAGGCATTGGGACTGTAGTCTGTTCACTGGAGATTGCACCTGCGAGAGGTGGAAGAGGCTCGTGTGCTGCAGCTGAGCTCACCAGCCATGAGCCAGGCTTCTGGCTGAGCAGTGCTCCCATTGTGGAGCGTCTGCCCCCTGGTGGGCAGTGTATGTCATGGTGACTGGTCATTTCAGTTGTTCCACCATAATGGTCGCTGGGCATATGTGTGTGTGTGTGTGTGTGTGTGTGTGGTATGTATGTATATATGTATAGATAGATAGATAATGACATGTGATTCCTTTTATAATCATCTCTCCCCAATTTCCTGTTAATTTCCTGCACTACAGCTAAATGGCATATTGCCCCAAATACGATTTCCTCCCTCTGTGACTTTTCAAGGTCTTGGACCTTTGCATAGCCACATTGCAGTGGATTAAAATTCCCATTGCACTACTTAAGAGCTTCAGGACCTAGGACATGTTACTTAACCTCGCAAAGTCTCAGTGTCCATATCTGAAAAACGGGGATGGTAAAGGTATCTATATCACAGAATTTCTGGAAATGAAAGCAATATTAATCATGCAAAGTATCCCCATCCCCACCATCCTTTAAGGCAGTGTTTATAGAGCTGTAGAAAACAACCCATTGGTTGTGAAATGAACTTCATAGGTTTCAACCATGGTTTTTGGTTAAGTGAGAATAAGTGGCATATGGTAGCGTAGAATAGAATAGAACAGAAGAGAATATACTGGCCCATAATAAATATTTGTGAAATTCTTATTTCATATACATATATATATATATATGTACTACACTATATCATGAAGTGCATTTCCCACTGAAGGTTCAGGAATAAACAATTAACACTTTTAACATTGATTTAAATTATATGTAATTCATGAAACCTTCCCAGGTTTTGTCACCCAGGATTTACATTCCCCCCTTTTATCTACTTGGACTGCTGTTTTATAGCCACAATCTAGGTGGTATTATAGTTGATTTTTAAATATCTCCCTTTTTTTGTTTTTACAGCAGACTTGTTCATCTCTGCATACTTAGACATCATAAATACTAAATACATATTTTGTTAATAGTTGACTAAGTTTTACCCATATTTAATTCTGGAGGCAACACACTGTAATCAAAACAGCCTGGTACTGGCATAAGAATAGACATATAGATCAATGGAACAGAACAGACCCCACAAATCGACCCAAGCCATTATGCTCAATTAATATTTGACAAAGGAGGCAAGAACATACAATGGAGTCAAAACAGTCTCTTCAATAAATGGTGTTGGGAAAGTTGGACAGATACATTTAAAAAAATGAAGCTAGACCACCAGCTTAAACCATACACAAGAATAAATTCAAAATGGAAAACAGACTTAAATGTAAGGCTTTAAACCATAGACAGCAAAATCTCAGACATCTCTCATAGCAATATGTTTGGGGACACATCTCCTAGGACAAAGGAAACTAGGGAGAAAATAAACATATGGGACTATATTCAAATAAAAAGTTCCTGCATAGCAAAAGAAACCATCAACAAAATGAAAAGGGAGCCAACTGTATGGGAAAACATATTTGGCAATGATAGATTTGAAAAAAAAGGGTTAATATCCAAAATATATAAGGAATTCATACAATTTAACAAAAAGAAGATGATCCAATTAAAAATGTGCAAAGAACCTAAATAGACACTTCTCCAATGAGGACATACGAAAGAGACATATGAAAAATTCTCTAATTCACTGATCATCAGACAATGAGGTATCACCTCACACCTGTCAGAATGGTTACCATCAGCAAATTGACAAATGACAAGTGCTGATGAGGATGTGGAGAAAAGGGAACCCTAGTATACTGATGGTGGAAATGCAGACTAGTGTATTTCATTATTGAAAACTAAAGGCCTGGTGCACAAAATTCATGCACAGGTAGAGTACCTAAGCCTGGCCAGCAATCAGGGCCCATTGGGGCCTTCCTTCCCAGCTGCCAGCTGCCAGCCAGGGCCTTCCTTCATTCCGTGCTGGCCACTGGTGTTCAGCACACATTGTAGCGAGCGGTAGAATTCCTGATCGATTGAACTCACAGGGGGACAATTTGCATATTAGTTTTTTATAATATAGGATTATATAGGATAGTATGGAGTTTCCTCAAAAAATTAAATATGGAACTGTCATTAGACCAGTGATCCCATTTCTAGGAATATATGCTAAGAAACTTGACACATCAATTAGAAAAAAATGTATGCACCCTTATGTTCATAGCAGCACAATTTATAATTGGGCACTGGAAATAGCCCAAGTGCCCATCAGTAGATTAGTGGATCAAGAAGTGGTGATACATTGACACCATGGAATACTATGCAACAGTAAAAAAAGAAGAATCTCTTACTCTTTGAGACAGCACGGAGGGACCTGGAGAGTATTAATGCTAAACTAAATAAGCCAGTCAGAGAAAGACAAGTATCACATAATCTAACTCATATATGGAATCTAATGAACATAATAAAACTGTTGAACAAAATAGATCCAGAGACATGGAAGCATGAAACAGACTATAGAATCTCATAGGGAAGTCAGTGGTGGGTGTGTAGGTGGGATGAGATCAACCAAAGAACTTATATGCATGTATGCATAACCCTTGGACACAGACAATAGTGTGGTGGAGGCCTGGGGTTGGGGGCTGAACTAAAAGGGGTCAAAGGAGAAAAAGGGGAGACATATATAATACTTTCAACAATAAAGATTTTTAAAATAATATTACTAATTCTGAAGGCAACTAATGGACACGGAAACCCTGGAAGAGAAACTAGAGATAAAAATTCAGGAATTTAAATTCAATAAAAAAAAAAAAACCTACACACCCATATCTAGTTATCTTTTGATGAGAAATACTCATCCCACACTGAATAAAATGTTTTTAACTTTTAGAAGAGGGATTTTGTTATTAGGTAAAATATTTCCTTCTTAATCTATATAGAGCAGGACTTCTAAAACTGGGCTTAATGGGTTAGTTCTGTGAATTTGTATGTAAATCTGTATGTACACACCCACACACACACACACAAACTTTATACTTTCCAAAGAGGTGTTTCATGATATGAGAAACCACAACTATAAACCTACTCACCCCTATCAGTAAAAAAAGAATTCCCCAATTATCTGCAGTTCCCCTTACCTTCAACTCTCTTAAAAATCATCCAGCTAGGATTAATGATCCAGATTCTCTCCCTGGTCCAAAGGGCACCCTCTGCTATTGCATTAGGTACAGAAGGAAGCACTGAGACTCTTGCAAGCCATTAGGAAATCAGTTAGTCACTGCTCCTCTGGGCCCTGCTCCCTTTAGTCAGCTCTTATGGGCCTTCCACAGCAATAAATCACCTGTTTGCTCAGCATCTCCACCGTTCTTGGAATATGTGATCATCATGCCTAATCACCCACCTCTGGTGTTACAGAGACCTGATGGGTGGTGCATAGCATCACTAATGTTCTGTGTGCTTGTGGTCTTCAGCTTGACAAGGGATGAGCACAAGGGAAGCCACTACAATTAACAGCTGCTTTGGACCACCCACATAATGGGCTCCCTAGGCAGAGAAGCCAGGGGAGCTGTCCCCAGAACAATTTGGAGACTAATGCATCCAGTGTTTAAGTGGAATTTAATGTCTGCCCTTTTGTTTGCAGCAGTGCCTTCTGATCCGCCCACCAATGTGACTTCCAGCACACTCCCACCCTCACCCCCACGAGCAGGAATGTCAGAGGAATGTAAACACTGTGGATATTCTAACAGCTGCTTTCCTTCACCTTGAATCCCATCCACTCTCCTTCATACTAATTTCCACCATTAAAATTGCCCTTGCTTTCCAGAGATGAGATGCCAGGACTCTGGGGAACCTGACCTTAGGTTTAAAGATCAAATAGAGTTTTCCAGCAAACTAAGGATATCACTGACAATTACCCTCTGATTTTTCTTGGGCCAAGCCTGCCACCTCTGGAAGCCAACCCTATGATACTATCCCAGTAGTTCTCCGCAGCCGCCCTTTCAGGCCTGCAAGCCATCAACTGCAGGTCTAGATTGGATGCTAATTTGGGAAGGCTGGCCTCTCCCAGCAATTGCATGAGGGACAGAAAGCATCATTGTGCCAGGTTTAAGAAACAATTTATTTCTATTTTTTCCCCTGCATGTGATCTAAAAGCCTGGAACATCAATCTCTTCAAATGCAGCTCCCTCCTTTGCCTTAACTGAGCACTTATCTTATGGGAAAACTATTTAGTGATGAAATCAAATCACTTAAAAGGTGACTGTTTTTGGAAGAGAGCATCTTAGGAGAGTAGTGATCTCCACTATCCATTTTTCACCGAAAATGCATTTTCTTTTCTTGGCTGAGTTTCCCTTTCCTCCACTTCCCATGATACTCCAGGCTGTTACTTTATGCAGCAGCAGCCACAGTACATCTGACCTTGACTACCTTTCTTCCTTCCACCTATGAGCACTCTCTGGCTTCTGGAGAAGCAGAATATCAACTCTCCACATGGTTTCTGGTGAATTAAAAATGTGGCTGGTGGCATTATCTGCCAGTGGACCCGCTTGACCAACATTCAGTTTGCCAAGTTGTGTTGTTCAGGACCCTGATTTCTCTTACAAACAGGAAAGAAGCTTTTAAATGTCCATCTCTATTCTCAACCCTCAGCAGAGGAGATTCTTCTCTTACTGTGGGATGGCCATTCTAATCAGTGGCCACATGGGCTTGATGAGCTGTCAGCTGATTAAACTTCCATCTGACCTGGAATTAGTAGCCATAGTGGTGCAATGATATAGAAAGGATTTGGGCAGTTACCTGTTCTTCCCAGCTCTTAGCACTCACTTCAAAATCTTGGTAGATCTATTTTTATTTCTCAGTAGGAAATAGTGATGATCAGAGCTGGACTCTTTAAGGTGTGCACTCTTATAGCCACTGCTCCAGGAGCCTCAAACCTGTCTTGGGCAGAGGTGAAGGGAGGTGCAATGAGGTGAAACAAGGTCTTGCCTGTTCCATCCTACACCCAGCTCTGTCCCAGCCCTCAGCCTTACCAGAGAGCAGGAAGAGTCTCAGGACTAATTCCATGTGTCTATTGTGACTGTTTGCTTGGAGCACCAAAAGGAAACCAAATACAACCATGTCTTCAATATCTGGATGCCCATCCCCATGAGACCGCCCCCAAACTTGACCCCATCAAAGACCCCTGCCTTCCACTATGCCCTCTGAATAGGCCATTCAGCAGCAAAAGCCACTATGTCCTCAATCTTGCATTAAGGAGATGCAATGAGGTCTTCTCTGAGGATAACGCTTCCTGACAGCTCCCTCTCTGCCTTCAAAGTCCTGGGCCTGGGCTCCTCCCTTACCCTTTCAAACCATGCCCCCTCTTTAGCTTAAAAGCCTATGCTTTTAAGAGCCCTCCACCCAGTCCTCCAGCTGGATGAAGTTGCCTATGCAGTGATCATGCCCACATCTGTCAGAAAAAATTGTAACCTTTGCCCCATCAGTTGAGTCCCACAATAGTCCCTGATAAGTCAATAGAAATGACTTTCCCAGCCTCTGTCGTATCAGTTCTTTGGCTGCCTCTTTTCTGGTGAGCATGCTCTCAACCCTCTCTTAGCCCTCCACTCCCTAGCATTCTCTAGACCTTTGCATTACTTGCTGCTGTGTCCTTTCCTGGTCCTCAACTTCACCACTCCACTTTAAGATCACCAACTCTTAATGATTGACCAGCTCACTCTGTCATGCACCTCAACTTAAAAATATACTTCACCCTTCAAGATTGCAATCCAAGGACCCTCTGACTTTTTCACTCCCCCCAACCTCCTCATTGCATCACTGTTCTTATTTCCAAGCTTAGCTTCCCTAGTCTATCCTACATGCTTTGTATGTACTTTACCTCCCTCCTCTCTCTCTCTCTTTCCCATAGTCATTTGGGAGAGCCCAGTCCTTGGGTTCATCAAGATCCCTGCCTTCTCCTCACCTGTTCCAAGCAACAGCTGTGGCTGGAGAAAAACACGAAACCATGTTGTCATGTCACTCCCTATTCATAATGCTGATGCCCTTAGGACCACTGGCTATCTTTAGTAGCACTCTCTAGGCTACTATTTTGTGCCTTGTCTTTCTCCAAACCTCTATTATCTTTGTCCCACCTTCACTCCTACTAGATAACCCTTTCTATATTTTACTGAAAATTGGAAACAAGAGGACGAGAACTTTCTTGTATCCTCGATTAACCTGCTAACAGCTGTGTGTTAATCCCCTGCTGTCCCTGTTCCAGGACCTGTGCTCTCTTGGTTCTCCTGCTACCTCCTTGGTGTCTTTTTGATATTTCCTTTGCTGTGTTTCTCCTCATCTTCCAGATCTCTAAACTTTGGAGTGCTCCCAAGGTTCTGTCCTCCTCCTTCTTTCTGTCCATATACACCTGCTTCGTGCGCTCATCCATTCTTGTGGCTTTAAAACCTACCTATGACCGTATCTTCAGTCTGGACCTCTTTCTGAATCTGAATCATAAATGTACCTGCTTGCTCAATATTGCCACGATGGATGTCTAATAAGCATTTCCAACCTAGCAAGCCCAAATTGGAGTTTCTAATTTTTTTACCCTGCAAGTCTGACCTTTTCACATTATTTATCATTTTGGTGAATTGCAACACCATCCTTTTAATTTCTTAGGGGAAAACCCCAGATCAACCCTAATTCATATCCCTCCTCCTTTACAACCACTTTCTTCTTCTTCTTTTTAAAAAAATATATTTTATTGATTTTTACAGACAGGAATGGAGGATAGGAAGTCAGAAACATCGATGAGAGAGAGACATTGATCAGCTGTCTCCTGCACGCCCCACACTGGAGATGTGCCCGCAACCAAGGTACATGCCCCCGACCAGAATCGAATCTGGGATCCTTTAGTCCACAGGCCGATGCTCTATCCACTGAGCCAAACTGGTTGCAGCCAACCATTTTCAATTCATTAGAAAATTATCTTCTTCTATCAAACTATGTACAAATGTGTCCATTCACTTCTTACACACACTGGCTCTTGCCACCCAGCATTTGGAATTGTGCTGCCACATTGAAAGGATTCCATACTGTCTGTTGAATACTGAATACCTTGAGACCACATATAAGGTATAACTTACAATTTTACAAATTAAAAAAAAATTAAGTGGCATGGCATCATCAGACCTTTCATGAAGATTATTGAGGATGCAGAGAACTGAGGGAACTTTGTGGGGTGTTTAGTGACTAATATCAGTGACTTGTCTCCATAGCAACCTCACAGCTTGCTTAATTCACATTTATTTCTCAGCAAAGCAAAAAAAACCTCATATTCTTCCCTATCCTTTTATCAAGTGCCATTTTTGTTTTCCAAAAAAAGTTATATCATTAATTCAGATATACTGGCAGATGGTCCTGTAAGTATGGTAGAAATTTGGAATATAAAATGATGTCTAAAAAATTTCAACTAAAAACACACAGAAAAACCACCAAAGTAAAAACAAAATTTCAACTTCATTTTTTACTATCTACAGTAGTTTCAAGTATTTAAATATTCCTTGTTCAGTTTTTACAACCCACTTCCTTCCACACACTCAGTCCTTCAAGATGATCAAACAAATGCTTGATTTCATTGATACTTCAGTCTGAGAAAACTGGTCACCACACAAGTTAGTTCTATTGCCCTGTTGGACATTACATTGCATTGTTTTTAACTCAGATTTTATTTATCTATTTTACTACCCCTGGACATTTGAGTTATTTCCAGTTTGGGATTATTATGAATATTGTTGTAATAGAGATTTTTATAAATGTCTTTTATATGTGTAAGCATACATAGGAATGGAATGGCTAGGTTATAGGGTGTGCCTATGTTCAGCTTTAGGAGGTACTGCTAAAAAGCACTGTGTGGATTTCTACCCCTGTGCACAAATGTACATGTATTACTGTTGCTCCACTTTCTTATCAACACTGAATGATGTCTGCTTATTCTGTTGTTTTAGCCCAACTGCGAGGTGTATAATAGCATTTTGTTTTAGTTTTAACTTGCATTTTTCTGACAGTTAGTGATGTTGTATAACTTTTTATGTGCTTATTTGCATTTTGGATATTCTTTTTTGGTGAAGTGTCTATTCAAATCTTTTGTTCATGTTTTGTTTGAGTTATTTATACATTTCTTATTAATGTGTAGAGGTGGTTCAAATATTTGTCACTGAAAATAATTATCTCCTCCTCCTTGTGGTTTGCGTCTTCATGAGTTTTGTCTATTCTTTGATAATATTTGGGAGTGTTGGACATCTGAAGGTGAATGTCCAAAATATCACATGTATCCTTCTCCAGTTTGACCCAGTGGAGAGAGTGTCAGACCATTGACTGAAGGGTTTGGGGTTTGATTTTGGTCAAGGTCATGTGCCTGTGTAGGAGGCAACCAGTCAATGTGTCTCTCTCACATAGATGTTTCTCTCTCATGCCCTTTCTCTTCTACTCTCTCTAAAAATATCAATGGAAAAAATATCCTCAGGTGAGGGTTAACAACAAAACAAAACAAAAAAACAAAAACAAAATTTCACATGTAGAAGAATTATAGTAGTAGATACCAAAACACCTGTTTCATTTAGAGGGGGAAATCTATTAATTTAATGGATTGGTACCATATTGACCAACTGAAATGAATGGTATTTTGACTAAATCAATTCACTTGCAGTTTGTTTTTGGCATTGTGGAAACAGCAAAGAGACTGAACATGAAACTATACTCAGAAGAAGAGAGTGATCTTGGCATTGGCTTCTAGCCTAGATATAATTACTCCCAAGATACACCTATTAACAAAATTGGGCTTGATTTCCTTAGTCACCTCTTATTATGATTATAAATTCATCATTTACTTGACAGGGACCTGAATTGGGTCCATTAAGTTCCCTCCAGCTCTAATATCCAACGACTGACTCCCTGCTCCTCTCTAATTCCAGGCAAGCCAGCTGATTAATATAAAAATTAAAATATAAATGGGATTTAAATTACCACAGATGATAACAGATAATTTTAGATTTTGTGAAGGAGGCAAGACTATTTTGTAAGGTCCTTTAGCTCTAAGTCATGCATGCTCACACACATAACACATTTTTGTGTTTGTATGTGTATCCTATGTAATAAAGAGCCAATATGCTAATTAGACTGAACAGCAGAATGACCATCTGAACAACCTTCCTGACAAAGCCGGGGCTGCAAGGGCCCAGCCCTTGCACGAATTTCGTGCATCAGGCTGCTAGTATAAATATAATCTTAAAAACTTATTAAGAATGATAAGATTTCTATGAATTAAGTTGCTTTCCTACTTATTCAACTAAAGTTACTTAAGTAACCTCACATTTCATAAAATCTGGAGAGTAACCACCTGTAATTCTGCAACTCAGATATTATAGATTTTATCTTATTAGGGCTTTTTGAGTATTTTAAAAATGTTTAGTGGAGAAATATGTTTAATGAGGAAAGTTTCTATAAATACATTTTTTTCTACCTGTTATCAACTTTTGTGGAATTGAGAGATAACAGTGGGATGATTTAATTTAAAATGCAGGTCAGGAAATATAATCAAAATTCACTTCCTTAGAGTTTGAGGGTAGGATGGTGTATCAGAAGGGAGTTACAGTTGTTTTCCAGAATAAAAATGATACTGAGGCCTAAAACAAATGATATGCCAATCAGCGAGTCAGGCCCGAACAGGTAGTGATGCCATGGCCCGAGCAAACAATAGTCTTTAGACATGGCCCCAAACCAAAAGCATGAACAGAGGTGACGACACTTGGAACTGAGAAGCTTCTGGTTTCGGTGGCTCCTGCAGCAGTGCAGAAGCAGTGGGGATTATTTAGGCAAAGGCTGTTAGGGCTCCTGGGAATCTAGACCACATGGGTCTGCATAGTTGCAGAATATCTGGATTAATTAAAAATAGCACCAACAGTCCACAATGTAATTCTTATTAGTTTACTCTCATGACTAAATTGCCCTAATGGTAGATTTATTTTATTTTATTTTTTAAAATATTTTATTGAATTTTTTACAGAGAAGAAGGGAGAAGAATAGAGTTAGAAACATCTATGGGAGAGAAACAACCCCGCTCCTGCACATCCCCCCCCAATGGGGATTTGCCCACAACCAAGGCACATGCCTTTGACTGGAATCGAACCTGGGACCCTTCAGTCCACAGGCTGACGCTCCATCCACTGAGCCAAACCGGCTAGGCCCCTGATGGTACTTTTAATGACAGCTTTTTATAAAAGGAAAAGCCCTAAATATTTTAGAATAGACTTGACATCTATTCCTCCACCCCCTGCCTCTAACTTTCTATTCTCAGTCCCAAAGTAGCCAACTTGAACAATGAGAGGCATTTATTCCTAGGATGGAAGTTAGATGGGCTGTCCCTGACTTATCCTACTTTAGTCTAAACCCCATTTTGTCCATTGTTAGGCTTGAAATTTATCTGGGGAATTTGTATCCATCTTTGACTGGTAGCATTCTGAGAATAAATAGCTCTGGCTGGTGTTTCCTACTGATTAGAGCATTGGCCCTGCACAAAAGGTGATGGGTTCAATTCTCAGTCAAGGGCACATACCTGGATTTCAGATTCAATCCCTACACCCAGTTAGGCTGCATGCAGGAGGCAATCAATGTGTCTCTCCTACCTGATGTTTTTTTTTATCTGTCTCCCTCCCTTCTACTCTCTCTAAAAATCAATGGAAAAAATATCCTCACTCATGTAAGGATTAATAACAACAAAAATGAAAAAACAAAATATGCTTTGTGTATTAGGGTTCTACAGAGAAACAGAACCAATAAAATAGATATAGGTAGAAATAGATATAGAGAAATAGAGATATATGTGTATATATGTGTATGTGTGTATGTAAAGATATTTATTAGGTGTTAGCTCATGCAGTTATAGAAGCTGAGAATTCCTACACCCTGTCATTCGTAAACTGGAGACCTAGGAAAACCCAGGGGTATAATTTGAAGGGAGAAACAGAGAACTACAAAAACAATTAGGAAAGGATAAAAGGACATTGACAGCATACCTATCAATAATTACTTTTAATTAAATGCTTCAATCAAAAGACATAAGGTGACTGGACAGATTAAAAAACAAGACCTCTATGTATGCTGCTTATAAGAGATCAATTTCAGATAAAAAGACACATACAGACTAAAAGTAAAGGGATGGAAAAAATATTTCATGCAAATGGAAAAATAGTTGGGGTAGCAATACTTATGTATAAATATATACATTAAAACAAAGATTGTAACAAAAGACAGGTAATGGTGTTGCAAAATGATAAAGGGAGTAATTCAACAAAAGTATATAACTCTTATAAAACATCTACACACTTAATGTAGGAGCACCTAAATATATAAAGCAAATCTTGATTGACATAAAGGGAGATATCAATAGTAATACAATAATAGTAGGGAAATTTAATATCCCTTTCACATCAATGGATATACAGTATCAGTCAGACAGAAAATCAACAAGGAAACAGTGGCCTTAGATGAAACATTAGATTACATGACCTCAATATTTTTAGAACATTTCACTTAAAAACAGCAAAACATACATTCTTTTCAAGTGCACATGGAACATATATGTTAGACCATAAAACAAATCTCAGTAAATATAAGAACATGATATTATATGAAGCATCTTTTATGATCACAATTGTATTGAACTTAGACATAGACACCGGAGAGGCGGGGGGGCTGAGGGCATGAGTGTAGGGGTTGGAGGGCAATGGGAGGATAAGGACACATATGTAATACTTTAATCAATAAAGAAAAAAATTAAAACACAAAAATAAAATTAAAAAAAGAAATGAGAAATTAATTATAAAAACTGAAAATCACACAAACATGTGGAGACTAAATAATATGCAAGGAGTTGGTTACTGCCAAGATCAGGGAGGACTCAAAACATACTTTGAGACAAATGAAAATAAAAACACAATTATCCTAAATCTATGGGGCACAGCCAAATCAATTCAAAGAGGAAAATTCATAGCAACACAGCCTACTTCAAGAAACAAGAAAAATCTCAAATAAACAATCTAGCCTTAAAAGAAGAATAAGGCTCAAAGTGAAAAGAGGGAAGGATATAATAAAGATTAGAGTGGAAATAAATAAAACAGAGACTAAAATATTCTAAACCTGCCACGGCTAGGATAACCTATTTTTATTGTTTGCCTTTAAGTTTTTCTCTTTACTTTTCTGAAGTTTCTTTATAATTTCTCTAGGAGTTAATTTCTTACATATCTTGCTTGAGATTTATTGGGTTTGTGGGATCTTGGACTCTTGCTTTTGTCATGTCTGGGAAATATTCAACTATCATCTCATGAATAATTTTGTTTGGTTTCTCTGTCCTCCTCTTCTCCTGGGACTATGATAACATACATATTTCTGCTTAGTCCCACCTCACTAATGCTATTTTATGTAACTTCAATTATTTTCTCTATATCTTCACTTTGGATATTTCTATTGATCTGTTTACCTATTTTTTTTTTTGTCTTCACTGTCTAATCTGCTATTGAGTGATGTCTCTGTCTCATTCAATTTTTTCTCCTTCTTGGTTTCTGGTTCCACATACATTAAACTTTCTCACTCTATGTTCTTTGGCCCTTATTCACTCTTCTATATTATCCCTAGTTTTGTTTCTTTGTACTATACTCTGGATAACTTATTCTAATTTATCTTCCTTTTTAGTAATTCTTTCTGTGATGTTTTTAATTTGCTATGAAAGCCACCAATTTTTTTTTAAATTTCTAGAACTTCTATCTGGGTGCTTTTTAAAATATATAATGTTTCATCCTTATAGTTTTCTGTTTCTATGGGTATCTTTCAGCTTATATTGTATGTCATTATAATTAACCTAGTTTTTTGCAGTATTTGTCTAATAGTTTCAATATATATGAAGTTATTTAAGGTATTTTGTTGTGTTTGATTCTGCTGATTTTGTTCATGAAGAGTAATTATCTTGTGTATCTACTTGTCTTTGGCTGTATGTTACATTGCATGTGAAAATTTACTCATAGGAATTACTTGAGGCATATAGTATTTGTGCTTCCTTCTAGAAAGAATGTACTTTTACTTTACCAAGGTGCCTGGGGTCATTATAATTCCATGACTTCTTCAAGCCAAATCAATGCTTTACATTACCTGTATTAGCCAAGGATTTGAAACCATTATGAAATTCCCCATGAGCTTTGCTATTTTGATTTGCTCTCACCCTTGAGCACATGGCCATTTGGAGTTTCAGGGGTTATTGTGGAAGGAATAGTGGAAGGGAGTTGGCTCTAGAGAGGTTCTTATAGCATGCCCCACCATGTACAGATTCTGAGATTTCTTTTCAATCTCTTCCCACTTAGCATCCCATGAAAAATAAGATGCTAATATATAGAATTGCCAAATCTTCAAGGCAAAAGAGACTTTTATGTTTCCCTACCTTTGTGGGTACTCATTCACTTATAATTTATTTAGAACTTTTAGTAATATATTTCAAAAGTTTATCCAAATTTTTTTTTCAGTTCTTTTTGGTGGCAGTCAATACAAGTAGCAAAAAATACTATGAAATATTTTTTCTCATAATTTTGAATAAACTTGTATATATTTTAAGATAAATTTAAATTTGCAGGAATTTTAAATATTAAATAAATACTTTAAAAACATTTTTGTGCTTGTTCTGGATCAACTGATATTCTAGCTCTGGTCTGAACTCCTCCTTCCTCATTTTCCATCCACTCTTCCATTCCCCAGTAATGTATAGAGATGCATACAAACATATATTTTATGTTACTGTTCTGTGGGAAAATGTATGAAGAGCCTCATTTTATTTTATATATATATTATTTTATCACTTGGATCTATTTTTCTTTGCCTTTTATATTTTTCTTCTAGTCATTAATTATGGGTTTTGATTATTTGCTTTTTGCTCTGGGAGAATTTCTCAAGCTATTTATCTAATTTTTTGATTTACTATTCATTCTGTGTGGTTTTTTTTTTAGGCCTCTACTATATTTGTCATTTTTAGTGTAACAATTTCCCTCTAAAAGTAATCTTCCCTGCTCTCAATTTTTTTCCTTTTTTACTTATATAATCTTAGAAAAGCATATTGAGAATATAAATTAGATGGAAAAAACAAGTTTTCTCCTGAGTGTTGCTTGGTTCATAATATATTTCATCACAGAATGTTTCCTCTGATAACTCAGATGCCCTTCTTTTGAACTATAGGAGATGTTCCTGTATAATTTGACCACTTAAATTATAATTTTTTGTTTTCTTATCATTTTGGGTGCTTAGGTACACATCCAGTTGTGCAGCTCAAATAACTTGTCTTATAAATGCATGCATTGAACTTATCTATATATATAAAAGCCTAAGTAGCCATTATGATGGTCACTGACCACCAGAGAATAGACACTTAAGGCAGGAGCTTCCCCCTGGTGGTCAGTGTGCTCACACAGCCAACCTCCCATGGCCAGCCAACCTACCATGGTCCTTCCCCGCTGCCATCTGGCCCTAATCAGCCCTAATCAGGACTGGGCAAGAAGGCCCCAATGGGCCCCAAGTGCCAGCCAGGCCAAGGGACCTCAGCCATGCACAAATTCATGCACCAGGCCTCTAGTATTAATATATTCAAATATGTCTATTTTTAAAGCAGAAAAAGGAAACTCTATCTATCTGTCTATCTATCTATCCAGACCTATAGGTCTATCATCTATCTATCTACTTTTTCATATAGATAGATTCATCTACCTGTTAAGAGTTGTTCAGGAGAGAACTCCACTGTTGAGGAGTTTCCTGTCTGTGTTTGTCACTGCACTGCTCTCACTAGGAGTCCCTGCAACTTAATGATTCCTTGTTCCATCCTCGGGATCTCTGGGTTTATAAAAACCAGTTTTTACCTCACACAGAATATTTCTGATAATGTATCACAAAGCCGACGACTAAGAAATATTTCCCCTGGCCCTGACTGGCGTGGCTTTAGAGCACCAGCCTGTGCACTGAAGAGTCCTGAATTTGATTCTTGGTCAAAGGTACATATCAGGGTTGCAGGTTCAATCTCTGACCCAGGTTGGGGTACCTGCAGGAGGCAACCAATCTCTGTGTCTCTTTCATGTTGACATTTCTCTCTCCCTCCCTGTTTCTCTCCCTTTTTCCCTTCCACTATCTCTAAAAATCAATGGAAAGAATATCCTCAGATGAGGAATTTCCCCTGTTCACCTCACCCATATTTTCTCTAAAATGTTGTCCCTCCATCTGGTCCTCTCTGGGAGCTCAGTGCTATCTCCTCCCTGTGTTTGTCATTTAACAAAAAGCAGAAAGAGTAGAAGGCTTTGGTTTTCAGCTCTTCAAACATTTCCTAAGCAAGAAAATATTAAGGGCTTTGCTATGTGCATGGAATTAAAATATACAGGAAACAAAATACAATTACTACTTCAAGAAAGTGACCTCGTTATAAGGTATCTGATTACCAAAATGTAGCAAAATGTTTAAGTACATATTGCTTGGAACAAAGAAAGGAACTAAAAAATGGAACATAAAGAAAGTCACTTATTCTTTTCCTTCAGGAAGCTCTTTGCCCGACATTGGGCCTGGTGACTTTTATTTAGCCTGCGAGAAGAAATCAAAGCAAGTGAGCACATAGTTATTTTTCAACTTTATAGGCTGAGTATGATGAAGAAAATATTTTCACCAACTGTATCAAGTGTATCCATTATCATGATGACATTGAACTTTGTAAAATAGGCATACTTCTTTAAAAATATGTTTAGAATTGTTATACACCAGGTCCCATTTTATGTGTACTTGAGAGGTTTCTTTAAATACTTTATAAACTAAATAATTATTTTCTGAAGTTTAAAAAAAACAACACAATTCAACAACTCTTTAAGTGGTCAAAAACGAGTTTTGCTCATTGCACAGGTGTGTAAATTATAAAACAATAGAAGCAGATGAACGTATTAAAAGTCAAGAATTGCCTCTATATTTTTGGACATTTCAATGGGAATTTGGAAATATGAAAAGTGCAACAGTGAATTACACTCTTAATATGTCTGTACCATCCTCATTAGAAGGTGTAGGAAATAAAGAGATCATTGTGAAGAGAGATCATTGGGAAAAGAGCAACACCTGGCAGTACCAATGATGCCTACATGTTCCTTCAGTACTGGGTTAGAACTCTCACCTGCAAATGATGGCACTGTATTTACCTCCTATTGAAGTTAAAAAGCAAAATCTTCCTTAAAATTATAAGAAGTGTAAGAGGCAATAGACACTCTAATATCAATATGATGGGCAAATTTGATGTTACCCATCTGTGAAATGGAACAAAAAGGTGATGCAAACTTGAAACTGAGTACATCAGTTCATCTGTGACAAGCCATCTTAGATAGCTTTACCAAGTAAGTTGGACCAGTGATTGAGACAATAGGTCACTAGTTTATTTTCAAGTGGGAACATACCATTTCTGGCTTCTCATATCTAGTTTAAAAGCCTAAGAAGCCCAATTTACTAAGTGAGCAATTGGCAACTGCCAATTCAATCTTACAGATCTGAAAAATTTTGGTTATTCAGTACAAGTGCTGGTACCCAATGCATAATGAAGAGGAAAGTTGGGGGTGACTGGGCCTGCAGGAAAGAAGAGTTGCGGGGGTACAAGGCTTGTAGGAGAGGGCAGTTAGAGGTGACCAGGCCTGCAGGGGAGGGCAGTTAGGGGAAAACAGGCTGGCAGGGGAGCAGTTAGGCATCAATCAGGCTGGTAGGGGAGTGGTTAGGAGGGATTAGGCTGGCAGGTAGAATTGGTTAGGGGCAATCAGGAAGGCAGGCAGGTGAGCAGTTGGGAGCCAGTAGTCCTGGATTGTGAGAGGGATGTCCAACTGCCCATTTGGGCCCAATCCCACCTAAACATGTAATCGGACATCCCTCAAGGGGTCCCAGATTGGAGAGGATGCAGGCTGGGCTGAAGGACAACCCTCCCTTCCGTGCAAAAATTTTGTGCACTGGGCCTCTAGTGTGTGTGTGTGTGTGTGTGTGTACACACACACACACACACACACACACACACACACATACATACATACAGGGTGGGGCAAAGATAGGTTTATACTTGTCAGTGTGCAAAACACAGTTTATTCTTGTATTATTATTTATTAACTAGATGCCCAGTGCATGACATCAAACTTGGGGTGGGGGGGTAAGAGAAGTGGGTTCCTCAGGAGGTCTGCACCTTTTAGCAGTCTGGGAGCCCTTGGGAGCTGTCCTGCTCCCCAGGAAGTCTGCCACCACTGATGCACTTACCAGCCATCAGCCCAGCTTGTGGCTGAGCAGCACTCCCTCTGTGGGAGCGCACTGACTACCATGAGCAGCTCCTGCAGTGAGCGTCTGCCCCCTGGTGGTCAGTGTGCATCATAGCCACCATTCATTCCTCCATTTGGTCGATTTACATATTACCCTTTATTATATAGGATTATTGTACTATTTTTTATATGGACAATTGTAAACCTACTTTTGCTTCACCCTGTGTATATGAAGTACATAGTCTCCAACCCAAGTATTGAGCCATTGAAAGTATGAATAAGCATTGTATTTAAATAACTATTAATGGGATAATAGGAATGTTCCATAAAATAATAATAATAACTGCCATTTACTGAATGCTTTATAAGAGCTGAACATTGTGGCACTCCACATATTTTTTCCTGCATTTAAGTTTCATAACAACCTCATGATTTACTTTACAAAATGGTAGACTGAGGCTTTAAAAGGTAGAAAATGTACCTCACATCGTATGATGAACATGTATCAAAGCAAAGATTTGCACCCACATTTTTCTTTTTCTAAAGTTGGTATCTTTTCAATTAAATCATATTGCCTCATGCATAGACATTCTACGTAAGGATTTCTTCTGCTGTAGTATATTTACATTTGAGTTTTTCCTGTTCATCGTGAGGTGGATGTTTTAAAAGGGTGAAAGGCTGTGTATAGGATTTTTTACATAATATCATATTCTATTATGTCTACTCTTAAGTAAAGATAATGTAAAATCAGACTATGTTTAAAGAAAATATTGAACATGTTTTGGGCTTAAAGTGCACAATGAATCTCTAATAACTTTCAACTTGTGAGTAAGAACTGTTGAGTGCCTTGAGTTTTAAGTGTTGACAGTTATCTTTTGAGCAAGATAACTGATTTAATAATATTTTCCTTCCAACAACTTTAACCTTGCCTCAGGAGAAAATAAATCAATGAGAGATATGCCTCTACTCTGTCTGATCAAACAACCAAGGAGGAGAGAACTGCAGGATTAAGTGGTGTGTTAGACACATTCCATACTGACTTGTAAGATCTGATTAATAAATTTTCAGCAATTTTGTTAGCCTGGGTCTCCCTGAGTGGAGCCTCAACTTCCATTTTTTAAAATGCAGACATTATTAAAATTTAAATTACATTAAAAATAAAGGTGTGCCCTTGCCATTTTGCTCAGTGAATAAAATAAAGGCCTATGGACTCAAGGGTCCCGGGTTCAATTCTGGTCAGGGGCATGTGCCTGGGTTGCAGGGTAGGTCCCCAGTAAGGGGCATTCAGGAGGCAGCCAATCGTTGATTTCTCTCTCATCATTGATGTTTATATTTCTCTCTTCCTCTTCCTTCTTCCTGAAATCAATAAAAATAAAAATAAAATTTTAAAGAGGTTGTGACTTCCTAATTATTTATTATACTTTAGTATCATCTATGATCTGCAGTTATTTCTACTGTGTCTTTATGATAGAACTATCACATAAGGTTCTGCTACAGCTTGTTTCCTCCCAACTCTGTGACATCACATAAGTAGTCTGAAATTGACCAGAGAGGGAATATTGACACCAAACAAATCTTCAAATTCCCCATGTCGAGGCTTGATTCATTGTTTTGTGGATTACTTATACAGAGTTTGGCAAAATACAGCAAGTGGGTCAAATTCAGCGTATAGTCCATTTTTGTAAAATTTATTGGAAAACTGTCATGCCCACTTGTTTATGGGTTGTCTATAGCTGCTTTTGTACAATAGCAGAATTGAGTTGTGGTGAGAAGCCATCTGACTCACAAATCCTAACATATTTACTATCTGGGCCATCAAGAAAAATGTTTGCCAACCCTGATCTTGACTTAAGAAACTGATAAAGAAAATAGCAATAAATATAGAAGAGAATCATGAAAACTTGTAAAAATATTCTTCCAGGATTCAAAAATTATGATCCAATTCAGCAAAAATGTTGCTTGCGTAAGTGACAAAAGAGTGAAGTTCCAATATATGTAGTGCTGAAGTTGCAGAACTTTTTCCTTTTTTAGGGAAGTGATTATTTATTTGTTTGTTTGTTTATTTCTTTATTGTCTAAAGTTTTATATGTCTCCTTTACCCCCACATGATCCTGCCTAGTCATTTCCACCCTGAGCAAGTCTCCACTGCCTCAGTGTCTGTGTCCATTGGTTATGCTAATATGCATGCATACAAGTCCTTTGGATGCTCTCTAACTGCCCCCCTCCCCTTTCATTTTTATCTGGATCTATTCTTATTCATCAAATTATGTTGATCATTATATCCCACATATGAGTGAGGTCATGTGATATTTATGTTTCTCCGACTGGCTTATTTCACTTAGGATAAAGCTCTCCAGCTTCACCCATGCTATTGCAAATGGTAAAAATTCCTTCTTTTTTATAGCAGCATAGTATTCCATTTTGTAGATGTGCCACAGTTTTCTAATCCATTCATCTGCTGATGGGCACTTAGGCTGTTTCCAAATCTTACTATGATAAATTGTGCTGCTATGAACATAACGGTACATAAATCCTTTCTGATTGGTGTTTCTGTTTTTTTGGGGATATAGCCCTAGAAGTGGGATTACTGGGTCAAACAGAAGTTTCATTTTTAAGTTTTTGAGGAAACTCCATACTGTCTTTCACAGTGGCTGCACCAGTTTGCATTCCCACCTGCAGTGCACGAGGGTTCTTTTTTCTCTGCATAGTCCCCAGCACTTGTTGTATGTTGATTTGTTGATGATAGCCATTCTACAGGTGTGAGATGGTATCTCATTGTTGTTTTGTTTTGCATCTTTCAGATGATTAGTGACTTTGAGCATGTTTTCATATGTCTCTCAACCTTCTGTATGTCCTCTTTCGAAAAGTGTCTATTTAGGTCTTTTGCCCATTTTTAATCAAATCATTTACCTTCCTTTTGTTAAGTTGTATGATTTTTTTGTAAATTTTAGAGATTAAATCCTTATCTGAAATATCATTGGCAAATATATTCTCCCATGCAGTGGGATTTCTTGTTATTTTGTTGGTGGTTTCTTTTGCTGTGCAGAAGCTTTTTATTTTGATGTAGTCCCATTTGTTTATTTTCTTTTTAGTCTCCACTGCCCTAGAGGATGTGTCTGTAAAGATATTGTTCTGACATATCTATTGTGTCTGCTATTTTGTTGCCTATGGAGTTTTGTAGAATTTTTATGGTTTCCCATCTTACATTTAAGTCCGTTAGCCATTTTGAGTTTGTTTTTGTGTATGGTGGTAGTTGGTGACCTAGTTTCTTTTTTTTTTTTTTTTGCATGTATCTGACCAAATTTTCCAGCACCATTTACTGAAGAGATTGTCTTGACTTTATTGTATGCTCTTGCCTATATTAATTGATCATAATGGTTTGGGTTGATTTCTGGATTCTCTGTTCTGTTTCATTGATCTATATGTCTATTCTTGTGCTGGTAAAGGGCAGTTTTGAGAACCGTGGCTTGGTAACATAGCTTGATATCTGGTATTATGAAACCTCCAACTTTGTTCTTTCTCAGGATTGCTGTGGCTATTCGGGGTCTTTTTTTATTCCAGATAAATTTTTAGAGAGTTTGTTCTAAATCTTTGAAGTATGCCATTTGTATTTTAATGGGGATTGCATTGAATCTGTAGATTGCTTTGGGTAGTATAGATATTTTAATGATGTTGATTCTACCAATCCATGAACACGGTATGTTCTTCCATTTGTTTATATCTTCCTCTACTTCTTTTTTCAATGTCCAGTAGTTTTCCAAGTACAGGTCTTTTACCTCCTTAGTTAAGTTTATTCCTGGGTATCTTAATGGTTTTGGTGTAATGGTAAATGGGATTGTTTTTTGTTTGTTTGTTTCTCTTTCTATTAGTTCATTATTGGTGTATAAAAAGGCTGTAGATTTATGGGTGTTAATTTTTTATCCTGCTACATTGCTGAATTCACTTATTAGGTCTAGTAGTTTCTTGATGGAGTCTGTGGAGGTTTCTATGTATAGTATTATGTCATCTGTGAATAAAGACAGTTTTACTTCTTCTTTTCCAATTTAGGTGCCTTTTATTTCTTCTTGTCTGATTGTTATGGCTAGCACTTCCAGTACTATATTGAACAGGAGTAGTGAAAATGGGCAACCCTGTCTTGTTTCTGTTCTCAGGGGAAATTAGTTTAGTTTTTGCCACTGAGTATGATGTTGGCTGTACGTTTGTCATATAAGGCTTTATTATGTTGAGGTATGATTCCTCTATTCCCACTTTGCTGAGAGTTTTATAAAGAAAGGATGTTGGATTTTGTCAAATGCTTTATCGTCATCGGTTGATATGATTATGTGAGTTTTATCTCTCAATCTGTTTAATGTGATATATCACATTTATTGATCACACTTTGATCTTTATTATTTTCTTTCTTCTGCTTACACTGAGCTTTTCTTGTTTTGTTTTTTTAATATATTTTATTGATTTTTCACAGAAAGGAAGAGAAAGGGATAGAAAGTTAGAAACATCAATGAGAGAGAGACATTGATCAGCCGCCTTCTACACGCCCCCTACTGGGGATGTGCCCACAACCAAGGTATATACCCTTGACCAGAATCGAACCCGGGACCTTCAGTCTGCAGGCCAACGCTCTATCCACTGAGCCAAACTGATTTCGGCACACTGGGCTTTTCTTGTTGCTCTCTTTCTAATGATCTTTCTAATGTAATGCTAAATCTGATTTGCTAGAATTTTGTTGAAGATTTTAGGATCTATGTTGATGAAGGATATTGGCCTGCAGTTCTTTCTTTTTTTGTGGTATCTTTACCTGGTGGAGTTAGGGCAATGCTGGTTTCATAGAAAGAGCTTGGAAGTGTTGCTTCTTCTTGAATTTTTTGGAATAGTGTGAGAAGAACAGCTTTTAGTTCTCCTTTGAATGCTTGGTAGAACTCTCTAGTAAAGCCATCCAGACCAGGGCTTTTGTTTGCTGGAAGATTTTCGATAACTGCTTCAGTTATAGCAGCATAGTATTCCATGACACTTACCAGGGGGGGAGTCTCTATGTCATTTATTTACACTATGATCTTTATTATTTCCTTTCTTCCACTTACACTGGGCCTTTCTTGTTGCTCTCTTTCTAACTCTTTGAGTTGTAGTGTTAATTTATTACCATTTTTTCTTGCTTTTTGAGGTAGGCCTGTACAGCTATAAACTTCCCTCTCAAGACTACTTTCACTGTGTCCCATAGATTTTTGGATTGTTGTGTTTGCATTGTTGTTTTTTGCCATGATGCTTTTTATTTCTTCTTTGATCTCTTTGGTAACCAAATCATTGTTTAATAGCATGCTATTTAACCTCCAGGTGTTTGATTTTTTTTCTTTTTTATTGTAGTTGATTTTTTTTAATTTTAGGCTATTGTGATCTGAGAAGATGCTTAATATGATTTTTATCTTCTTGAAGATGAAGAGATTTTTGCCTGTGTCCCACCTAATATGTGGTCTATCTTTGAAAATGACCCATGTGCACTTGAGAAGAATGTATATTCTGTGGCTTTGGGGTGAAATGTTCTGAAGGTATCAATTAATTCCATCTGATCTAGTAAGTCATTTAGGAGTGATGTTTCTTTGCTGAATTTTTTTAGAGGATTTATCCAGTGGTGTTAGTGGGGGTATAAAGTCCCCTACTATGACTGTATTTCTGTAAATCTCTCCCTTGATATACTCCAGAAGTTTTTTTTTATATATATATTTGGGTATTCCTGTATTGTGTGCATATATGTTTACCAGAATTGCTCTAGTTGAATTGCTCCCTTTAGTATTACGAAATGGCCTTCCTTATCTCTTGTTATGGCCTTCACTTTGAGATCTAATTTGTCAGATACAAGTATTGCTACCCCAGCTTTTTTTCATTTCCATTCACCTGAAAAACTGTTTTCTTTCTTTTCACAATCAGTCTCTGTGAGTCCTTTGTTCTGAGGTGGGTCTTTTATAGACAGCAGATATATAGATCTTGTTTTCTTATGCACTCAGCTATCCTATGTCTTTTTATTGGGGCATTTAATCCGTTTACACTTAAAGATATTATTGATAGATACTTGTTTATCACCATTTTTATTCTTTATGCCTGTGTTCCATCTTCCCTCCCTATATCTTCTTTGTACAGCAGTCCCTTTAGCATTCTTGCATTTCTGGTTTTGTGGTAATAAACTTCCTTAGTCCTTTTTTGTCCATAGAGCTCCTGATTTCACACTCAAATTTGATTGATAGCTTTGCTGGGTACAGTATTCTTGGATTCAGACCCTGACTTTGCATGATTTTGTATATTTCATTTCATTCCATTCAGTCCTGATGTGTTTCTGTTGAGAAATCAGTCAATAGTTTGATGGGAGATCTCTTGTAGGTAACTTTCTGTCTCTCTCAGGCAGCCTTTAAGAATTTTGCTTTATAATTGGTTTTTGCCAATTTAATTATAATGTGTCTTGGTTCTGCCTTTCTGGGTTCATTTTGTTTGGGACTCTGTGAGCTTCTTGGACTTGTATGAGTTTTTTCTTCCCCATATCAGGGAAGTTTTCTGTCATTATTTCTTCAAACAGGTTTTCTAATCCTTGCTTAGTTTCCTTTTTTTCTGGGACCCCCCTATTATGTGGATGTTGTTTCATTTCATGGTGTCCCAAAGTTCCCTTAGGCTCTCTTCCTGTCTTTTATTTATTTTTCTGGATGCTGCTCTGTTTGGGTATTTTTTCCTGACTTGTCTTCTAGTTCACTGATGCAGTCCTCTGCTTCTTCTAGTCTACTGTTGATGCCTTCTATTGTGTTCTTTATTGGAGTGATGTAATTTTTCATTTTTTCTTGGTTCTTCTTCATTTTATCTTGGTTCTTACATATATTGTTGAATTTGTCTTCCATCCTTTTCAGCATCCTTAGGACCATTGCTCTGAATTCTTTCTCTGACATATAGCTTGCCTCTTTTTCATATATTTTTTTTCAGGTGATTCTTAAGTATGGAGGCTGTTTCTTTGTCTCCCCATGTTTACTCCTCTCAGGTGTCTGGTTAGGTAGCTCTTTTTCTCCTCCATTGACTTAAAGGCACAAAATACAACACAACAAGACACAACACACAGGGCACAAAACACAAATGTATTCATGATACCAATAACTTCAAATAAAGGTGACCACCAGAGAAAAGAGAGGGAAGAGAAAAGAGTACAAAAATGATATTCAGAAAAGAAGAAAATGTAAAAGAGAAAAGAAAGAGAAGAAAATATAAGGGGGAGAATATATGTGAATTGGGAGAAAAACCAATAGCTAATCCAAAAAATGCAAACAATAAACACTCTGAGATGAATGCAAACAACAAACAACAACTAATTCAAAATATCCAAACAACAAACACCCAAACAACAAATACCCAGCTGAGTGTGAGGGGGCAGAGCTCTATCTAAGCGATTTCTGACCTTTCCATCCACTGATTGCCTCATCAGCTGTGTTTAATTCACCCATTCTGGGTAGATGTTGTTTGATTCAGCTGTTCCTTTTATCTTCTCTGTGAGAAGGCACAGGGCCCATCCACGTTTTTTGGCACCACTTTGTCTTCTTCTGGACAATTTTTTTAGGTGCCCACAGCCTGTAAGGCTAGAGTCTCGGTGTTTGTGGGTTCATAGCTGAGGCAGCTGGTCCCTGGGCGATATGGTTGTAGAGTCCTGGGAGGAATGCAAGGTTTCCCTGGTTGAAGGTAAGGCTGGGCTTCTGACTACAGCCACTCTCCCCTTCAAGATGGCACAGTCTCTGAGGAAGAGCTGGAGACTCCAGGAGAGATTTCAGCAGTATTAGAGGCTACCCAGCCAGGGGAGCCTGGTCTGCCAGTCCCCAACATTCCTGTGGAATATAGCTGTCCCTTACTTACAAATAGAGACACTTCCTGCATGTCCACTCACTCTCCTTTCTCTCTCTCACTCACACACTGTCTTGCAGCTTGTTGTCCCATCAGCCACCATCTTGGATCTTGACAGAACTTTCATTTTGATAAATATTTGTTTGAGGCTTGGAAATAGTTTAATAGTAGACTACCTACCTGATTTAAGGACAATGCATGTATTAGGAAAAGAATTAGCTTATTGAGATGCAACTTTGTCAAATCATGATTGAATTGCAATAATAGGTTGCCTATGAATATGAGAGTTTGGCACAAATCCATGAAAATGTTCTGTGAGAATCAATTTACTATTGTATCTCTCATTATTTGTAAATTGTATGCTACATATTCTTGATATCAATAAAATTAATAATAGACTTACATATATATGCATATAATAAAGTGTTAATATTTACCATATCACTGCCAAACTCTTTGCCTTGATGATGTTAGGAAACCCAGATTGTTGCTAATGATTTCCGCTGAAAACCCAACCAGGCTATTGAACATTGAGTAGTAGACAGTAGTAAATTGAACAGTAGTAAAATTGGATAGGGTTATAGATAAGACCTGATCCCCAAAGAGTCATAAGCATCATGTTCTTCACAGCTGTATCAAACTGAAGGAGCACTTGTATGATTAACCTAACTTGAGACCAGTGGTCAGGAAAGTGGGAAGTCAGGTGTTGGTACCTGTGATGGTTAGGAAATGAAAAATGCTGTGACAAACAACTTGAGAAACCAGTGACTCACAAAGATTTTTTTCTTACTCACCTCACAGTCCAATGTGGTTGAGGATTGGAAGTTGAGGCTCCACTCAAGCAGAGACCCAGGCTCCTTCCATTGAGTGTCTTCACAATCTCACAGGGTGTCTTGGTTGCCCACAAGGAGCATATGCATGGTGATTTCAGTGGGTGGTTTTAGGGGATAGGTCTGGAAAGGGCATGTAACACTGCCAGTCCACATCTCATCAGCCAGAATTCAGTTGGCAGGGAAGACTGGGAAAAGGTTGCCACCTCACATGCAGGGGGTAATGAAACAGGAATTTGTGAACACATAGTATTGCCTCTGCCACCACTCCCCTCTTTTTCTTCTTTGCCTAGAAAGTTCCATTGTTCATAGGACCTTTCCCCTTTTACAATGCATGCTAATAATTATACTTATTGAACTACGTGATAAACCTGAAATGACTTGAATAAACTAGTTGACAGCCATCCATTGCAGGCATGCAGCCTTTTAGACGGTTCTTAGGTTTACCAGGATAAGCATGTTGCTGAGAGACTGTGAGAGGTCTGAAATAAAAGATCAAAATATGAGCTTACAAGGATTTTCTGATTCTGATAGAATTTCTTTTTTATTTTAATTTTACAGCATAATCACTCAAAGTACTTATCCAATCAATGCATTTAGGTCAGTGGCTTCCTCTGTGTTATTGAAATCTCTTGATTTATTTTCAAAATTTCATATTTATGTGAGAGAGAAAGGCAGATAAAAAGAACTATTATGAGAATAGATAAAGTGTGAAGAATATTAAGATGTCCAAGAATAGACACCCTAAAGATCAGGATTATTGTTACAACTTCAAATTGTAAAGACAAAATTTCAACAATATGAACAGAGGGTAAGCTGCCTGCCTGTGTGTATTATGTGTCTGTGGGTGTGTAAGTGACTTGCAGAAGTCTATTTCTGGAGCATGGTTCTAGGGACAGCACAGTAGGCATGTGTTCCTGGAACAATGTCAAGCATACAGGCAGCCTTCCTCTTCCCCTTCCCGACCTGGGTGCCAATAGTGACATATATGTGAGGGAGGTGCTCCCACATGCCTCTTCCCATCTGCTTCCTGGGCTTTGAACAGAATGGAAATGCTGAGAAGCATGACAATGCCAGAGCCACTGCTGTCAGTTGGCCCCAGGACACCCACCCTCATGGTGTTTGGCACAACCCCTTTCATCTACACTTTGACAAGAGCAGCAATATGAGCCTGTCCACTACAGGAGCTCCACATGCACTAAAGGACTATGTTTGCATAAGTTTCTCTCTTTAGAAAAGCAAAGAAGCCCTGAGAAGATAGGTCAGTTGCGAATCCAGAAACTGGCGTGTCAGGAATATCTAGCATGCATTGGGTCCCTTGTTTAGTTCCCTGTTTCATAGCCAGGGGAAGGGTCCCACCTGTGGAGTGCTTGCCTGCACTCCTCTCTGTGTCTCTCCTGGCGTAAGCCTGCCATCTGTCACACAGAGTATTCTGGGAGAGGCTTTCCTATTCCTGTAACCTGCAGAGGAATGACAGATGAATGTGGGGGAAGGGCAAACACATGACCCCTCTCTGAGTGGGCTTGTGTGACTGCAAGCAAAGCAGAACTCACCTCGCATGAGCTTTGACAAGGACACACTCCCAATGTGAAGAAGTGTGTCTTCCCTACTAGGTTTCTGTTTTCCTACTGGGTTTCTTCTTTTCTTATATTTATTTTTTTGGTAAAAGAAAGAATCCTGCTTAAAAAAAAAAAAGGAAGGAAGGAAGGAATCAGGAGAATGGATGAGGGAGAATTTGACTACAAAAGAGCAGCACACGGAAATGTTAGGAGTGAGAGAATTGTTCAGTATCGTGACTGTGATGGTTTTATAATTCTATGCATTTATCAAAATTCACGGAACTCTATGCAAAAAAGTGATACCTGCTATTTATAAAGTATAATGTAAATTTGTAAAGTTTTTCAGATATGTCACTGGCCCTTATAGCTACCTTTATGAAAAGATAATAATATAAATTAAAGGGACAAGAAAATGTTTATTCAAATTAGCTGAATTGTCCTGTTCCCTCCAACACAGTAGCCCCATGTGGTTAGAGTGCTTGAAATGGATAATTAAATTGAGACATGCTTTAAGTGGAAAATACATATCAGATCTCAAAGACTTCATACAAAAATTGCAAAATAGCTCATTAATAATTTTATATATCAATTACATGTGGACATGATAATATTTGGGATATATATAATTAAAATAGAGGCCTTGTGCATGAATTCATGCACAGATAGAGTCTGGCCAGATTGCCCCGATGGGGGCTGAATGGGGGCAGAGCTGGCTGAGGGCAGGGGCCACGGGTGGTTGGCTGGCTGGCCCTGTAGGGCCTCAGGCCAATTAGGGTGTGAGGGTCCAATCTGGAGTGGGGCCAGCCAGGGGGAGGGGCTGCAGGAGGTTGGCTGGCCATTCTCAGTGGGTGTCATAACAACTGGTCCTTCTGGTCATTCTGGTTGTTCCAGCATTCTGGTCACTGACTTTATATATATATATGCTATTAAATTAAATTTAATTTGTTCATTTTAACTCTTAATAGGATTATGAGGAAATTTAAAATTACATTGGAGAGTGTTAGCTGACACTGTGTAAGAGAGGTATCATAGAATTAGCAATTCATTTGGAACCTCTCTTGCTAGCTCCCTCCAAACCACCCTAATTTCATACTCATTACCCAGAGATTTGTTCTAAACCACCAACTACTAGTATTTCTTCTCAAGGTTCCATTTCTTATTAAGACTTAAGCATAATCTTTAATCAAATGATTCCTGAATTGAAATCTCTAATACAGCATCTATCTAAACCAGTGACTCTCTAACCAGGACCAATGTCATCCCCCAGGGGACAATATTTGGCAATGTCTGGATACATTTTTGGTTGTCACAACTTGGGGAATGAGGGTATTACTACTATCTAGTCTGTAGAGACCAGAGATAATCAGATCTCAAAGACTTCACAAAAAAATTGTAACACTATCCTACAGTGCCCAGGACAGCCCCACAACAAAGAACTATACAACATAACATGTTAATATTTCTGAGATTGAGAAACCCTGATAAATATTTCTCAATCTGCTCATTGATATAATAAATGTTTATTGATAACCTACCTTGTGCAATGCACAATGCTAAAGTATATTATGGAAAATAAAATAGTACTTTACTTATAAAGATAAAGTAGACATGGGTCCTGTATTTACTTATTTACAAAGATAAAATATTATTTTGAACAGAATTGGTCATCAATAATCCTATCTAATAAAAGAGTAATATGCAAATTGACCATACCCCCACTACACCCACCAGCCACTCCGACAAGCCAATCAGAGCAAGTATGCAAATTAATCCAACCAAGATGGCTATGGCCACAGAGAAAGCAGGAGGGAGACTTGGTTTGCCCCTGGTGATTGAGGAAGTGAAGCCAAGCTTTCTGCACATCCTGGCCACCCAGGCCTCAGTTTAAGGCAACAAAGTTTCAATGGCTGTGCTCTGTTTCAGGCTACAAAGTTTCAATTGCAGAAGATAAATAAATCCCAGATACCAGGGCCTCCACTTGGGTTTCTGGGGGTGGTGGGGAGGGAAATGCCTGGCCTGCAAACCACCACAGGCTCCTTGCCCAGGCCACCCCACACCCCAAGGGAATACCCACCCTGATCCAGGACACCCTTCATGGTAAACCAGCTGGCCCCCACCCGTTCAGCAGGCCTCTATGCTATCTAATGAAAGAGTAATATGCAGATTGACCATCACTCCAACACAGAAGATGGCTGCCCCCATGTGGACACAAGATGGTCATCACAAGAAGGCCAGCAGGGGAAGGCAGTTGGCAGGGACCAGACCTGAAAGGGAGGGCAGTTGTGGGTGATCAGACTGGCAGAGGAAGGAAGTTAGGGGTGACCAGGCCCACAGGGGAGGGCAGTTATGGGCAAACAGGCCAGCAGGGGAGTGGTTAGGCATCAATCAGGCTGGCAGGCAGAAATGGTTAGGGGCAATCAGGAAGGCAGACAGGTGAGCAGTTGGGAGCCAGCAGTCCTGGATTGTAAGAGGGATGTCCAACTGCTCATTTAGGTAGGATCCACGTAGGATTGGGCCTAAACGGGCAGTCAGACATCCCTCAAGGGGTCCCAGATTGGAGAGGGAGCAGGCTAGGCCAAAGGATATCCCCCCGTGCACAAATTTTGTGCACCGGGCCTCTAGTCTCATAATAAGAGACAATGGTACATGATAAGTACAAGTATAGATGATTTATCAACTATATTCTTTGTTCCCAAAGTTGACATGATATTTACACTTGGATATCAGCATAGCTGAAACTTAACTCATCAACATTTCTTAAAGCAAACTATTTTCTAAGCATGTCATATTTTGTTAACTTCCTTGGTTAGACAATTGGATGATACCTTTGACCATCTCCTCTAGCTTTTTCATCTCATCAAAATTTCAAAAAATCCTTCTAATTTAATCCACATAAATAATTTTGCTTACTTCTATCCTTTTCCAACTGTGGGTAAGCAATTTTAGGGACATATCAGTGCTCTAAAAAGTATAAATATATAATATGGTCCCAATATGCAATCTAGTGGAGGAGTTTATGTCATCTCTTGAAATGCCAAAAAGGTGACTATCATATAGACTGTACATAATGGCAAATAAATAATAAAAATAAATGCTATCAAAATTCTGAGGAAATATGTCTAATCTAGGCTTCCCATTGCTCTATTATTAAAATAATTTCCTCTATTTCCTGCTCTAAACCCCTAATAATATTTTTAGTTTAATTTTCCTCTTTGTGATATATCTACCACTCAAAATTTTTAACGACTTCTTCATCCTTAAGTAATTAAATACTCAGCTCCTCTTCTACCTTTGTTATTATTTTTTAAAATTATATTTTTATTGATTTCAAAAAGGAAGGGAGAGGAAGATAGAAACATTATTGATAAGAGAGAATCATTGATTGTCTGCCTCCTGAACACTCCCTGCTGGGGACTGAGCCTGCAACCCAGGCATGTGCCCCTGACTAGAATTAAACCCAGGACCCTTCCGTCCACAGGCTGATGCTTTATCCATTGAGCCAAACTAGGCAAAGGTTCTTCTCCTACATTTAAAGGCATTCTACAATTTGACCCAACTCTACCTTCATTTCTCACTCTGCCCAATATGCAAACACCACATCAGCCAGGTAGGCCTATTCACAAGCCCCACTGTCCTGATTTTTAGAGCTGTCTTCCTTCTTTCCTTTGCTGATAACAATTCAAGCCATCACTCCAGGTCCAGCTCAGTCTCCTTCTGGAAACTTTCTTGGCCCTCTTTCCCTTCTTTCAATTCCTTTGCACTCATAATAGACACTAACCAACATTGAACATTCTTAGTCTCTGGAAGTTGCATTCATAATCAACACCATCCAACACTAGATGTTCTTATTCTCTTGGAAGAAAGAAGCCATGTTGAAGTGTCTTTTCAATGCCTAGATTCACCTGAAATAGTCCCTAGAAAATAATTAGTGCCTATATCATGCTCAAAAACAGAATCAGGCCACCAGTGTGAACACAGAGACCATGCCATCTTTCAGGGGGAAGCGGATGTCTACGGCGGTCTGAAAAGCTAGCTGCAGCACCCACTGAACAGCCAGGGGACCAAGAACACCACTCTCCAATCAGCGCAAACACTCGGACTCAGAGGAGCTCCACAGGCCACATGGAAAGGTCAGATTTTGCCTGGGATAAGGTGAGATCTCTGGTCCCGCAGAACAGAGAGAGATGTACTCTGTGGGAACTGGACTGGAGGAAAGCTGCTCCTAAGAGAAATTCGTGGATGTGGGGCAAGGCATGATCTCTAAATGTGGAAGGGAGCTCTCAGAGCTATTAACAGAGGGGAGCTCTAGAAAACAACCCATTTTGATCTGAGGCAGGAAAGCCTGGGAGTTATTACAGTGTCCTGGCTGCTCAAACAGGAGCGTGGAAGGGGGAGAGCACAGACTGCACTCTTTCCTCTTCAGACTCTGGCTTCTGATTGCTAAGCCCAATACATAGGATCATGCAAATGGAGACATCCTGAGAGACTGCAGGGGAAAGTTGTTTTTCTGGAACCTGGGGATTGGAGCACAGAATAACCATCAGAGAATCAGCTCTGGGGCAACCCACCGCCACAACCTGGTATAGAGTACCACAGAGGAAGCAGGATCTAAGCACAGGCTAGAGAGGTCCTGTGCTTAGTCTCAAAGGTCAATTCTGAAACACTGCCACCCAGTGGATGATTCACAAATTGACTTTAGTATAATCACAAAAGAATAAAGAGATAAAGACACACCTCAGCAGCAGAACGCAGGGAAATGCAATACTTTTCCAACTGGGAAACAGGAATACCAAACAGAATAATAGTGCAAGTGAATGACCTCCACTACTGCCCATTCTATTGTTTTATTTTTAATTTTTTAAAAATTTCTAAATTTTTATTTATTTTTATTTTTTTCATATTTTAATTAAAAAAGCTATTTTTTCTCTTTTCTCATCAATTGATTTTACCTTTTTAATTATTACATTTTTATTTTCAACTAGTATTATTACTACTACTATTTTACCTTTTGGGGAAAAAAAGAAGTGTCATCTTATTTTCTCTTTATTTTACTTTGTGATTAGAGTTTTACATTCTATTTTCATCTTTCCTTTAGCATAACTTTACCCTATCACAACTCTACCTTTATGCCAATACTCTCTTCCTAACTTTCCCCATTTTGTTGTCTTCTTTCTCTTTCCCTTTTCCAACTTTAGATTCTCACTATTCTTTCTTTTTACCTGGTTAAAATTTCACCCCACTTATATATTTAATTTTGAATCCCCTACTCCAAGACCACACAAACCTCTCTCTTCTCTGTCATCACTATCCAAAAAAAATTGTTTTTCTCTATATCCTCTTGTTGTTGTTTGCCTGAATGTGATTATATCGATTTTTTATACTTTTTTGTAAGATTGTTTTTGCTTATTCTACTTGTTTTATTTTGCTTTGTTTTTTTTTTTTACCTCTGTTTTCCCTCACCTCCCTTGATATAAGTTGTTATTTGTAGTTTGTATTAATCTCCAGGTACTTGTTGCCAGCATTTGTTGGGATTAGTGGCTGTTCTATGGGAGTTTTCTCCTCACATATATAATTTGTTCCCTTTTTTTTCTTATTCTCTTTCTTTTCTTTCTTACTTTTTTTTTCTTTCTCTTTTCTTCTTCTTCTTCTTCTCTTTATTTTTTCCTCTTTTTTTTTCTCCCTTCTCCCAGTTTGATTTTGGCACTTCTTTCTTTTCTTTATTCCTCATTTCTCTCTTCTTTCTCTACTTACCCCTAATTTGTCTTTCATTGGTGGTCACCTTATTTGTGGTTATTAACATCATGAATACATTTCTGTTCAGTGCCTTGTGTGTTGTACCTGGTCGTGTTGTAGGGTGTGTCTTTAAATCAATGTAGTAGAGAGAACTACATAACTAAACACCCAGAGAAGAAAGATCATAGGCAGACGAAGAAACAGCCCACATATGAGAGAAAAGCAGGTATCACCAGAAAAGGAAGTAAACGAAATAGAAGCAGAAATAAGCCTGCCAGAGAAAGAGTTCAGAGAAATGGTCATAAGGTGGCTGAAAAGAATGAAAGACAAAATTGACAATATGAGTAAGAACGAAGAAGAAATGAAGAAGAACCAAGAGGAAATGAAGAATAATCAAGAAGAAATGAAAATGACATCGCTGCTGTAAAGAACTCAATAGAAAGCATCAAAAGTAGACTAGAAGAAGCAGAGGACCGCATCAGTGAGCTAGAAGACATCGTAGGAAAAAATACCCAAGTACAGCAGCTTCTAGAAAAAAAAGTTAAAAAGCAAGAGGAGAGCCTAAGGGAACTTTGGGATAACATGAAACAAAACAACATCTGCATAATTGGGGTTCCAGAAAGAGTGGAAACTGAACAAGGATTAGAGAACGTGTTTGAAGAAATAATGACAGAAAGTTTCCCCAATATAGGAAAGAAAAACCCCACACAAATCCAAGAAGCTTACAGAGTCCCAAGCAAAATTAACCCCAACAAACCGACACCAAGGCACATTATAATTAAATTGGCAAACACCAACGACAAAGTAAGAATCTTAAAAGCAGCCAGAGAGAAACAGAAAGTTACCTATAAAGGAACCCCCATAAGACTAGCTACTGACTTCTCGACAGAAACTCATCAGGCCAGAAAGGAATAGAATGAAATATACAAAGTCATGCAAAGGAAGGATCTGAATCCAAGAATACTGTACCCAGCAAGGCTTTCAATCAAAATTGAAGGTGAAATCAGGAGTTTCACAGACAAAAAAGGACTAAGGGAATTTATTACCACCAAACCAGCAATGCAAATGCAAGAAATGTTAAAGAGTCTGCTTTAAAAAAAAAAAAAGGAAGTTAAGAAGGAACACAGGGTAAAGAATAAAAATGACAACAGATAAGTACCTATCAATAATAAATTTAAATGTAAACGGATTAAATGCCCCAATCAAAAGACATAGGGTAACTGATTGGATAAGAAAACATGATCCATATATCTGCTGTCTATAAGAAACCTACCTCAGAAAAAGAGATGCACATAGACTGAGGGTGAAGGGATGAAAGACAGTTTTTCAGGCAAATGGAAATGAAAAAAAAGCTGAGGTTGCAATACTTATATCTGACAAATTAAATCTCAAAGTGAAGGACATAACAAGAGATAAGAAAGGCCACTTCATAATACTAAAGGGAGCAATCCAACAAAAAGAAATAACTCTGGTAAACATATATGCACCCAATATAGGAGCACCTCAATACATAAAGAAACTGCTGGAGAATATTAAGGGAGAGAATGACAGAAATACAATCATAGTAGAAGACTTTAATACCCCTCTGTCACCACTAGACAAATCCTCTAAACAAAAAATCAGTGAAGAAACATCAATCCTAAATGACTCACTAGACCAAATGGAATTAATTGACATCTTCAGAACATTTCACCCCAAAGCCATAGAATATACATTATTTTCCAGTGCATATGGGTCATTTTCAAAGATAGACCCTATATTGGGTCATAGGAAAAGTCTCTTCCTATTCAAGAAAATAGAAACCATAACAAGCATTTTCTTAGACCACAGTGTCATAAAACTGGAAATCAACTACAATAAAAACAATATAAAGAAACTAAACACATGGAGACTCAACAGCATGCTATTAAACAATGACTGGGTAACCAGAGAGATCAAGAAAGACATAAAAAACATCACAGCAACAAATGACAATGACAACACAACAATACAAAATTTATGGGATACAGTGAAAGCAGTCTTGAGAGGGAAGTTTACAGCTCTACAAGCCTACTGCAAAAAACAGGGAACTATGGGAACTTCATCCCAGGAATGCAGGGGTGGTACAATATCCCCAAATCAATAAATGTGATACATCACATAAACAAATTGAGAGATAAAAATCACATAGTCATATCAATTGATGCAGAAAAAGTTTTGACAAAATCCAACACCCTTTCTTGATAAAACCTCTCAGCAAGGTGGGAATAGAAGGATCATACCTCAACATCATAAAAGCCATATATGATAAACCCACAGCTAACATCATAGTCAATGGGCAAAAACTCAAACTTTTTCCCCTAAGGACAGGAATAAGACAGGGATGCTCACTCTCACTACTCCTGTTTGACATAGTACTGAAAGTATTAGCCATTGCAATTAGACAAGAAGAAGAAATAAAAGGCATCTAAATTGGAAAAGAAGAAATAAAGCTGTCCTTATTTGCAGGTGACATGATAATGTACATACAAAACCCAAAGGACTCCATCCAAAAACTAATAGACTTATTAAATGAATTCATCAATGTAGTAAGATACAAAATTAATGCCAAGAAATCTGTGGCATTTCTATACACTAATAGTGAAATTACAGAAAGAGAGACTAAAAAAGCAATCCCATTTACCATCGCACCAAAAAAATTAAGATACCTAGGAATAAACCTAACTAAGGAGGTAAAAGACCTCTATGCAGAATACTACAGGACACTGAAAAAAGAAATAGAAGAAGATGTAAACAGATGGAAGAGCATACCATGCTCATGGATTGGGAGAATCAACATCATTAAAATGTCCATACTACCCAAAGCAATGTATAGATTCAATGCACTACTCATTAAAATACCAATGACATATTGCACAGACCTAGAAAGAATTCTTCAGATTCATCTGGAACAAAAAAAGATCCCGAATAGCCACAGCAATTCTGAGAAAGAAAAATAAAGTAGGTGGGATCTCAATACCAGATTTCAAGCTATATTACAAAGCAACTGTTCTCAAAACAGCCCGATACTGGCACAAGAACAGACATATAGACCAATGGAACAGAATAGAGAATCCAGATATCCACCCAAACTACTATGCTCAATTAATATTTGACAAAGGAAGCATGAACATACAATGGAGTCAAGACAGCCTCTTCAATAAATGGTGTTGGGAAAATTGGACAGATGCATGTAAAAAAAAATGACACTAGACCACCAACTTACACCATATACAAAAATAAACTCCAAATGGATACAGGACCTAAACATAAGATAGGAAACCATAAAAATACTAGAGGAATCCACAGGCAGCACAATCTCAGACATATGCCGAAAGAACTTCATTGATACTGCTCCAAGGGCAATGGAAGCTAAAGAAAAAATAAACAAATGGGACTACATCAAAATAAAAAGCTTTAGCACAGCAAAAGAAACCATTAACAAAACAACAAGAAAGCCCACTGTATGGGAGAAGATATTTGCCATTGTTATCACTGATAAAGGTTTAATCTCCAATATCTACAGCCAACTTATACCACTTAATAAAAGGAAGATAAAGGATTCAATAAAAAAAATGGGCAACGGACCTAAATAGAACCTTTTCGAAAGATGACAGAAGGAAGGCCAAGAGACACATGAAAACATGTTCAAAGTCACTAATTATCTGAGAGATGCAAATCAAAACGACAATGCGGTACCATCTCACACCTGTCAGAATGGCAATCATCAACAAATCAACAAATGACAAGTGTCGGCGAGGATGCAGAGAAAAAGGAACCCTTGTGCACTGTTGGTGGGAATGCAAACTGGTGCAGCCACTATGGAGAACAGTATGGAGTTTCCTCAAAAAACTAAAAATGGAACTCCCATTTGACCCAGCAATCCCACTCTTAGGAATATATCCTAAGAAACTAGAAACACCAATCAGAAAGGATTTATGGACCCCTATGTTCATAGCAGCAGAATTTACAATAGCTACAATTTGGAAACAGCCTAGGTGCCTGTCAGCAGATGAGTGGATCAGAAAACTATGGTACATCTACACAATGGAATTCTATGCTACCATTAAAAAGAAGGAATTCTTACCATTTGCAGCAACCTGGATGGAACTGGAGAGCCTTGTGCTAAGTGAAATAAGCCAGTCAATGAAGGAGAAACACTACATGATATCACTCATTTGTGGATAATAAAGAACATTATAAACTGATGAACAAAAGCATAGGTATAGAGGCAGTAAAGCATCAAAAAGACTGTCAAATTACAGCAGGAAGTTTAAGGAGACGTGGGCTAGATAAGAGATCAACCAAAGGACTTGTATTTTGCATATAAGCATAACCAATGAACACAAGACACTGGCGGGTTAGAGTATGCCTGGGAGGGGAGGGCAATGGGAAGATATGTATACATATAACACATTAATAAAAAAATAAAAAATAATAATAAAATAAAAAAAACAGAATCATTGAGGTTGTGTCTTTTGAGAAATATTCCTATGATTCTTCTATGTAGAAAAGAGTATGTAACTGATTCTTTTACCCAAGCAGATCAAATATTCCTTCCACATACCAGTTGCACTTCAAAGTAATTAACTGACAGTCCATGCAAATATTCTCATTTTCAAACTTTTCTAGTTCTCCTTTGTAAGAATTTCTTTGAGAGCCAGTGGCACATTCCTTTAATATAGTCAAAGATTATAAATCTTACTTCTGTGACGTTGAACTCAGCTTTCTAAGTGGCATTTAGAGCCATGTCAGAGAACTATGTTGAATGGAGCTGAGTAACGTCATAAATGCTTTGAAAAAGAGGTATAAGCAGAAGTCAGAAGCTCCCCTTTTCCTGTTGATTTTAAACTATGTCTAAAGGTAGTTATAAATAAATGTTGGAGCTCTGATTCCCAGTGGGGAGAGCCCTGCCCCGCACTGCAGGCCTCGCAGATATAATCAGCAAAGACAAGCTTTCTGTGGGGATCTTTGTCTACCTTGTTTGCTGCTTTGTGCTGCTCTTCAATTCGGGCCAACTTCCCTTCACTGATAAAGCACACAAGTAGGTGATTTACAACACCTAGCCCTGCTAATCCCAGGGCAGCTCTGATCACTGGCGGAGTGGGTGGGAGTTGACAGCGGAGGTAACGCTGCTCAGGTTTTTATTGACAACTTTGAGGATGCAGTGACCTCTCTGTGAAGCTGAAAGATGGTAAAAGATGGTAATCAAGACCCCAGAGGCGAAATGAACATTGCTATTAAAGGGAAGCTACCTCTTCTGCGGAAAATGAGACTGACTGCATCAATCAGTCTGTGTGTGTGTGTCGGAGGGTAGGGCAGAAAGACTCAGATAAACTGAATACGATAGGTACCAGCGTTTAGACTTTTATCATTACATACATTTAGCACCCATTTATCAAACTCCCATCACACTTGGCTGCTTTGGTGTCTAATAAATAACAAATTGAATTTTAGGTCCTATTTGGCATTCCAATCTTCCTTAAGCACTGCCCAACCTTATAATCTGGTGCATAAGTCTCACTCAGAGGGAGGAAGCGCTGTTTTGTGTAGATGTTTCTTATCACACATGATTTCTTTTAATCCTCTCAGACCGTCTGAGGTAAATATAATTGTCCTCATTTCCACAAAACCAGGAAGTGATCTTGGCAACTTTAAGGATCTTGATCGAGATCAGGCGTATATTAGGTTTTCAGTAGAATGGAAAATAGTACCTGGCCAGGCCAGGCACCCATGCCTTCTAGAAAATTCAAAATTCAAGTGTGTGAGTCTTCCTGAAAAATCTGCTGATGTAGTCTTAGCTAAGTTATATAGTTCTGCTGAGTCATCTTCAAAATGATGACCTGCTTTGATGGACTGCTGGGGTCCAGAGCTCCTTTGAACTGGGGGCTTCTTTCATCCTCTTGAACATTATTTTTGTGTCCAGGGATCCTTCCTTGCTTCCTAAGCTCTAAATGAGAGAGAACAATGCAATCACGTTTTGATATTCTGTAGTTTTTCTCTGCTTAGTCATGCCACTGGGCACCTTATATGAGAGGCATTTTCCAATGCATGAAAATAGGCTTATTTTTCTCTACATTTATAAAGCATTTTTACATGTAACATCCAATGTTATTTTGCCTTGGCAAAGGAGACCACGCTGAGGCCCAACATGTCCACAATCAAGTTTACTTCTTTTAAATCAATCTTTATCTTTGTTCTGAAGCAGCAGTTTTCAACCGGTGTGCGGTAAGAATTTTTAGAACAGGCAATACCTGACTATTTAGTCAGGAGCCTGACCTCTTTTCCCTTAGGTTGTCAAATAAAAAATGACAAATGCAACACAACAGCCATCTGGTGTGAATGTCCTACCTTGAATCATACATATATAGGTCATAGAATAGAGTTGCATCTTACTGGTCATGTTGCCTATTAAGGTTGCATCTGATTAGTTAATCTTGGTACCAGAAATCCTTCTCTACAAGTATAGGCACCTGGTTTTAAAACAAGTCACTTTGGAGCAAAAAGGTTAGGTAGTTACCATTTTATTTTTATTTTTTGTAAATCAAAATTATTCCTACATATTTTTTTTTCAGCTCAACAAAAATATATATTTTGGTATGCCACAGAATTTTAGGAATTAGTTTATGTGTGCCATGAGAGGGGAAAAGTTGAAAATCACTGCTCTAAAGGGCAAGCATGAAAGAGAAATGCCTTTAATAACTTCTTGATAGGGCAAGCAAGGAAATCTAAGCTTGCTGTCCTGCACCTGAGTGTCTGAAGGAGGAGCCTGGAAATCTACATTGCTTTAAAAAGCTGTCCTGTGAATCTTTTATAAAATACTACAGGTGTCCCTCAGCCCAGCCTGCACCCTCTTCAATCTGGGACCCCTCGAGGGATGTCTGACTACACATTTAGGCCCGAACCTGGTGGACCTAAACCACTCACAATCCAGGACTGCTGGCTCCTAACCACTCACCTGCCTGCCTGATTGTCCCTAACCACATCTGCTTGCCAGCCTGATCACTCCCTAACCACTTCCCTGCCAGCCTAATTGACACCTAACTTCTCCCCTGTGGCCTGGTCACCCTTAACTGCTTTCACCTACTGGCCTGGTCACCCCTAACTGCCCTCTCCTGCAGGCCTGATCCCTTCCAACTACATGCCCCTACAGGCCTGGTCCCTTCCAACTACCCTCCCCTGCAGGCCTGGTTTCCCTCAACTGCCCTCCCCTGACAGCCATCTTGTGGCAGCCATCTTTGACCACATGGGGATGGCCATCTTTGACAACATGGGGGCAGCCATCTTGTGCTAGGGCACAAGGGTCAATTTGCATATTACCTCTTTATTATATAGAATTTTTTTGTTATGAGTGCACAGCCAGAGTCTTAAGATGGAGGCTGCTGAACAGAACAATGCCTTCGTGTCTTTCTGGCCCTATTTTCCATGATATGCAGGATTCAACTCACTGGGATCCAGGTGAATATTCTGCCAGGCCTTTAAAAGAGTTACTAAAACAAAAGAATTGATTTTCAGTCTACTTAGAGTGCAACTGTCTTTCTGAAGCTCCTGTGATCTCTGATGAGCTCACTTGTAGTTTGAAAACTGACATTCACATAGAATTTGAGGTTATTTTTATATTTATTCATTTACTAGTTATTTCTTTATTTAAAATAAGTTTTTATTGATTGCAGAGAAAGGAAGGGAGAAGGAGAGAGAGATAGAAACATCAATGATGACAGAGAATCATCAATCAGCTGCCTTCTGTGGATCAAGCCTGAAACCCAAGCATGTGCCCTGCCTGGGAATGGAACTGTGACCTCCTACAGAGCCACACCACCAGGCGATTTAGGGTTATTTTTAATTAGAATTATGTCATTCATTATCCAAAATTAACACAACTAGATTCTTCAGAAAATGGAAGCATTTAGATTTTGAAGGAAAAAGTGAAATCCTAATCACTGAGACATTGATATACTCCATCTTTTCATACCAAGTCATCAGTTGCTCCTATCCCAGCAATTGCAAGTGTGACTGTAGGACAATCCCAAATTAAACTAGGTGACATTATATTCATCCAGACTAAAGCAATAAAGAGGATAGACCCTGACATGGGCTGGGATGTCACTGATAATGCAGATTCTAGTTCCAGCCAGAGCTCCAGTCTTCATCCTTTTACCATCTTCCTCATCTTCCCTGCTCTGGCACCACCCAATGGTCTCCAGTTCCTGCTGCCTTTGTCAGCAACCTTACCTCCACCACCCTCATCTGACTTTCTAATTCCCTCAGCTCTTAGCTTAGATACTGTACTTTCTGGAAGCCTTTTTCTATTCCCAAAATCAGGCCCAGAATCTGCTCTCCTGTGTCTGAGAGCTGCATGGGTCTAAGAAAACCTTATACCTCACATCACCTAAGAAGGCCCTAATGATGTCCACCCCTAAACTGATGCTGAAATACTGCATCCGTTTCTTCTGTCACATTGCTGGTTTGTCTGTGTCTCTGTCTAGGTGGAAGGTGCCATGGTGAGAAGAACATGTCTGTGGTTGTCTATCACTATATTGCTCAGCAATCAGCAGAGTGCATAGCACATAGTAGGAACTTGGTAAATATTTATTGAATGAATGAATGACATTCTTTTCCAGTTAAGGACAGACTGAGCCTCAAACCTTTTTGGAAAACCAGCAAGTGGCACCTCAGAATCCAGAGGAGAAACCAACAGACTTCCTTCCATGTGATCACAGTCTCACAATAAAAGCTCATTCACATCTGTGATTAATCAGCACAAAGAGAAATCTCTGCTTTCATAAATGAAAAACTGCTGAACCTATTTGCTGCCATGAGTAGGCTAACTTAGATGTTGCCATGATGTGTCACAGATGGGTTACAGGTGTGGCACCAGTCCCTTCAGTTCACACTGAAAAAGCACAGGGTAGCAGGACCCCTGCCCAAGGCTGCTGGCCACACAAACCTTAGCCTGGGACCGATGTCTAGGGTGAACAAGTTTGCAAGCACTAATGGCCACATCGCTGGCAGATTGGCCTGAACAATTAATGATTTTTAGCCATTATTAGCTCTTATCTAGATGTGTCGTGAGATGGGAAGGCAAAGGAAGCACTGTATTTTCAGGCTTCTGCAGAGCTTAGCAGTAGCCCTATCTCCGTGGAGTCCTGGGATTTCTCCAATTTAGAAAAAGCAAAAACAAACTAACAAGAAAAGAACAAAAAATAAAAGATGGGAGTGCATGCTATTAATGCTATTATAGGAGTAATAGTAGTAGTAGGGGTATAATAAGTGGTCAACCAAAGAACTTGTATGCATATATGCATAACCCATGGCACAGACAATAGGGTGGAGAGGGTCTAGGGTGGGGGATGAGGGTGGGTTAGAAGAGAGAGAAAAAGGAGACCTATGTAATACTTTCAACAATAAAGATTTAAAAGACAAATAGACAAAAAAAACAATCACACACCCACAAAATACTAATTGTAGTAAGTAGTAGGAGTAGTGGTGGCAACAGTGATCATATTTCTAAGGCAAAAATTTTAGATGGAGCCCTGGCCTGGTGACTCACTTGGGTGGTGTGCTGTCCCACACACTAAAAGGCTGCAGGTTCTGTTCCCAGTCAGGGCACATACCTAGGTTGTGTGTTCAGTCCTCTGTCAAGCTGCATACAGAAGGCAACTGATGAACATTTCTCTCTCTCTCCCCCTTCATCTCTCTCTTGAATCAATAAGAACATATTCTTGGGTGAATATTTAAAAAATTTTAGATAGAATGAAATGTCTAATTTTATATTTTTTTGTATGGGACACCCTTCCCTCCACCCTAGGAGTCAGGGGTCAATAGCTGGAAGCAATTAGTTGCAAACAAGGAATTTCCTTAAAAATCTTGGGCTTTATCTTAAAAATCCATGCAGATTTACTTACCACTTCATTATGTCAGTATCATCTCTTTCTCCTCACCCCCCCCCCCCGCCAATAAAAACTATGAGTTATAAATATACTCCTGGGTATGGGCCAAGTTCATCTTGGGACTTTAAGAATCCCTTGCTCCACCCCCTTACATCTAAACACCCCAGGTGCTGATAATTCCTTACTGTTCAAGGTTTCTGAATAAAAGACAAGCCACACAAAAACCATGTTAATAGGGGAAATAGTGGGTGGGACAAAAACACACAAATAATTGGAATGAAATGATGATTTTTTTTTTTAAAGGGAATAGGAGTCAGAGTTTTCTCCAAGCTGGGATGACAGTGTTCAGGGCATGCAGCTGGACCTCCCAGTTTCTCCCATGATCGCAGAACCAGAACGGCTGGGAACCTTGTCCTGACAGCCTCGCAGTCTGTCAGTGGTCCGTCGCTGTTTATCATACACACATTCAATTATACTGGGCATGTGTTCCCAGTCTAGGAGCTCTGCCAGATACGGTCTCTGACTGCAACTTGGCAGCCTCTGACGACGGTTTGATCAGTGTTTGATCGGTATTTCAGCATCAGTTTAGGGGTGGCCATCATTGGGGCCTTCCTCGATAATGTGAGGTATAAGGTTTTCATGAGACCCAAGAAGCCCTCCAGGCTCCATGTTCAGAGGAAGAGCTCTGGAAAAGGCTCTGATATGTTTGGCACTGACCCTGACTTTCTTAGCCGGTGAATAGCATATTCAGGCTGAATTTTAACTTTCTCGGGACTGCCAGAGTCTGTGCTGACTCAGCTTTCCTGATGCCTTCCTGTGGGTGGTCAGAAGGTACCATCCAGAGTCTGAGCAAAGACACCATGTCCATCTCTTTTTATTGTTTCCAGAGAACTATCTTTATTTGGACAAAGAGCTCAGATTGTCAAATGAAATAAAATGATGGGATCATATACCCTCTCGGGTGTCTTCCAGTTTGTGTGTTTTTGGATTTTGAAAATTTCCGTTACCCTGTCTGAGAGGCAGAGATGTGTCATAAGCCCATGTGGAAAAGAGAACCAACAGAATATTTCATGAGCCGAACATTCCAGGGAACTAGAAGAATCTCACGAGTCAATATCCAAACTAGACAAGACTGAAATGTCCACCCCCATCATTACCAGCAAAGAACCAGACTAAAACTCCTTGAGGATTCACTCAGACAGAGAGCGAGGATGCCCCAAGCAAATGGTGAGAGGTTAGTAGTAAAATACAACAAAAAACAGGGCAAGAGGAAAACTTTTGGAGGTGATTGGGTGTGCGTATGGTGTTGATTGTGATAATGGCTCCACACGCGTATACTTACCTCCAAAGACATCAAAGCGTTTTGTATGTTGATCATACATCAATAAAACACTGAAGAAATAAAAAAGTTAAGTGGTCCCACCAGCTCATTATGTTCCCCTACTCAAAAGACGGAACAAGCTCCTTGCAGTGTGTTCCTTCCAGAGAAGTCACTTTTCCTCTCTCATTTGGGTGAGACCTCAGGAACTAGTTCTCCCTGGAGAATATGAAAATGTTCACTTCTTCTGGCCTCTGAAGGGCTTCGGATGGACACGCCCAGTTTGTACTATTCCTTTCTCTGAAGCATGAACTGTGCACCTTGGGTGGGCAAGGATAGCTTTTTGGTACATTTCATCAATGGGCAGATTTCAAAAGCTCGAAGGCTTGCTTAGAGAACACAGCGCTAAAACTTCGACCTAGTTTGGGGGTGGATGGAAATCAGGTAGCCCCTGTAGAATATGGCGGGGCTCTGGCATGCCAGGGATGCAGAGTGGCTGCCTGAGTTTTCTCCCAGTAGCTTTGCTTGGTGAGCAATGCCTGGTGCCCCTGTGGGAGAGGATCCTGTTGTTTATTTCTTTGCAACAGAGCAAATAGTAACAAAGGCCGCACTCAGAATGTGAGAGCTGAAAGGGAATTCAAAGCTCACCTCAGTCAACCCCTCCTTCTGAAAATGAAGAGAACCAAGACTCCACGTGACGGAGTGTTGGGTCCAACTCCCAGGCTAATTAATGCCAGGGCCAGGTGTGGAAACCTGGTATCCTACAAGTCAGAAAAGCCCTAATCAAGACCTGGCCGGCTCTCTCCCTAGTTATGTTCCCCTCGATACTGTGCCCAGTCTCCCCTGACCCCCAGGTCCCGCATCTACAAAGTAGGAACCATCCCTTCCCTGTTTTTTTAGGGTTCCTGCGAGTATTCAATTCATGCCCTTTGCTGGGTGCCTTCTGCGTTAGAAGGGCTTTGTTACTATTTTCTTGCCCTTATCACAGGTTTAATCGAAGCGCCATGAAGTCAGTGATTTCCTTTTCTCAAACGTGCTCTGGTTGCAGTCTGGTGTTGCATAACCTGCTGGCTGAGGACACGGGTCCCCGGAGAGCAGTAGCCAAGAGGCCAGACATGCTGGCGCGGGTGGGGCGTTCCGTCCAGCAGAGGGCAGCAAAGCACGGGCGCCTCCGCAGCCAGGATGCTAGCCAGCCATGTTCCCGAATATGTATGGCACTGCTTAAGGGAGCTCCTTGCAGCGTGGTCTCTTCAGTGGGAGTAGTTTTCTTGTCTCATCTCCGTGCGCACGCAGTGTTTTTTTGCAGCTGATTGTGCCCAGGGTTTTTTGGTGTGTTTTTTTTTTAAGTTTTTTTTTTCCTTTCTTTGTTTTGGTGTTGTTGGAGGGGGTAATTATTACATTTATTATGCATCTACCTGCCAAGTACCAGGGGCTGAGCTAGGCACCTAATATTCAGAAGCACAGACATTCCCTATTGAGAGGTGATGACCTATTCATATAAGTTTAGTCATGCCTAAAAAGAGAAGGCTCTTTCTAAACCAAGGATGGGACTGGGATGAAGTCCCCTAGAACTTATTAAATGCATGGTGTTCATTTACGCACAGTTGTAAATGCAGGGGACCAGGAAGCAAAAAAAAAAAAAAAAAGGATATCGCACGTCTTTTTCTTCTTCTTTTTTAAGAAAATAATACACAAATTTTTACTCCTCCTCTGAGCAACTGATTTGGGAGGAGGAGAGGCTTGTTAGAACTGTGGATGGGAATCTGCAGCTTCACCAACTCCCCAGGTGAATCCTGTGCACTTTCAAGTGTAAGCAGCAAAGCCCTGGAGGGCAGCCAGTGGCTGCCTTCAACTATTTGGAGGGCTAACATTTGAAAGAGAGCGTGCATTTGTTTTGCTTTGCTCTACAAGGCAGATTTGGGTTTAATTTCGTGTAAGCCACAAGAGAAGGAGGTTTCCAAATCCTTAAAGAGGGTGGATTTGGCCTTGGACCTTATCCCGAACCCCTGTAGCTCCCTACTCGTCACTGGGTGCCTGGAAGCTGGAGGAGCCTCGCTAAAGTACTTCTCCCTCATCCTCATTATCCATGCAATGGGGATGTTACTACCGAAACAACAACGAAAACTGTTCTCTTTTTATTCAATGAGATCGTTGAGAATGATTTATACATTTGAAAACACCACATAAATGCCAGTCACAACTATCACCAGGGGTGGGCCAAGCTGGATGAGCTGCATCGCATCGAGAGGTGAGCGGCTCCTCCTGAATGAGGGACAGTGTGGAAGGATGCGGGGAAGCATGTTTGGGACTCTTAAGAAACCCATTATGTCCCGGCATGCATGGCGCAGTGCTTGAATGTCAACCTATGAACCAGGAAGTCATAGTTCAATTCCTGGTCTGGGCACATGCCCGGGGTTGCTCGGACTGGATCCCCAGTGTGGGACCCGCAGAAGGCAGCCAATCAATGAGTCTTTTTCATCATTGATGTTATATCTTTATCTCCCTCTCTCTTTCTCTCTGAAATCAATAAAAAACATATTCATTATGGCTGGAGCATGTGGTGTGAGTGGGGACAGTGTGATGAAAAGCTGAATGGGGGCTGGGGGGAGCCCCTGGCAAAACAAGTACTCAAACCTGAAGGTCACTCCTTTCGTATTTATTTTGTCATGAGTTGAGTAAGACCAGTCCCCACCCCACCCCACCCCAATCCACTCCTCACCCCCCATCTCTCACCCTTCAAGCTTTTGTCTCTTTAGAACTAAAAAAGGAGCTTGAACCATCTTCGGTTTATACATTCTGGTCAAAACAGCATGGCCATCTATTTTAAGACCTGTTTTTCCACTCACACCACTTCTTCCTAACTCACAGCAAGCCTTCCTACCTTCCCTCTCCTTCCCCCTCCTTTTCCCTAAAGGTGCCATAAAGAGTGTGGAGTTTGGATTCAGCTGTCTGCATAATGCTTGGTGGCACCTGGTTGGTTAGGAGCCTCACACACAGCCTAGAACCTGCGAGTTGACGGTGGGTACAGGAGAAAGCGGTCTGTTCACTGGGTCTCGCTGCCTCCGTGTCCAGGCAATTAGGAGCAAGTGCCAGCATCGCCGGGCAGAGTGACCGCTGGAGCCCACAGCTGCGATCGTCTTGCAGGCACTGTGCTGTGAAGCAGGAAGGACACGCTGGGCCTCTTCTGTAAGCCTGAGGCACCAGGCCCTGGGGCTCCTCCCCTGGCAGGGCAGCAATGGGCACAGGAGCAAGGAGAACCCGCAGGGGGGCTGGGTAAGGTGCCTTCCACACAGTAAGTGCTGGTGGCATGAATGAGAGAAGGAATGACTGGAGATCAGAAAACAGACAGCAACTTGTTGTCATCCATGCACACCTCCTTCTACGCCCCACTGAGCACCCAAAACAAAGACAAAACTTACCCTGACTTGGAATTGATTGGTTCTAATCTAGGCCTTCCTACCTTCCCTCTCCTCCCCCTCTTTTTCCCTCCTCCCCACTTCTCTCCCCCCCTCTCCCCTTTACTTTTCCTCCACCCTCCACTCCTGATTTTCTGATTATTTTGCTTTTTAAGCAAGGTGCCATAAAGAGTGGGGGGTTTGGATTCAGCTGTCTGCGTATTAGTTTCATCCTTGCCCCCCAATTAGCTGTCTGACCCTGAGGATGCCACTGGCCCCCCGTGAGCCTCAGTTTCCCCATCAGTGAACACAGACCTTGCCTGCCTACCTCCCGTGATTTCTGGGAGGATACACATGAAAGAGCTTTGAAAAGGTGTCATGCAGATGTTCCTCTCCCCCCCTCTCTCTTTTTTGTTTAATCCCTCTACTGGGGCATTTCATTTGCTTTCATTAATGTTCTTCTCTTCTCTCTCCTGAAAACTGACATTTTTAAAACTGTTGCTGTTAAAATGAGTACTTGCCTTTTAAACATCTTCAAGTTGCTAAGCAGCATCTACCTCCCCCCACTTTCCTTTTATGCAGCCCGGTTGCCATAGTATCATCTGAACATGGTAACAAAAAGCAAAGAGCAATCATTTTTTCGCTAAATGGGGTTGGGCAGACAGATAAATACACTGCAATGTTTCCTTACAAACCATCCTGAAGAAGGGGGGACATGCTCTAGAGTACACAACTTTGTTTCTTTAATCAGCTTCTGCCTGAATTTCCTCCTGGCTTACAGCAGTTCTCACACCTGTAGCTCCCGGCATGTCTTACCAGCCCCGGCACCACACTTCCACAGCGGCTTGTGAAGGGCTGCTGCTGCTGCTGCTACTCCCTATTTGTAGTTATTTAGGGCTAAATGCAGACTCAGATCCTTCTCAGATAGTTGCTAAATATAGAAAATCGAGCTGAATCAGTATTGTGACTAAAGATACTCCTGCCGTAGCAAGTTTGGAGAAGATAATACATAAACGTCATCAGAGTGACATCAAGGGTGCTCTTTAAAAATGGAAAAGATTCAGACAGATATAAATATAAAGAATCTTCTTGAAATCTTACGTGCGTTTTGGAAATAGGAATCCTGGACTTCTATTCTTAAACTCAAAGCTCACTTGCTTACCGCTGACATGCCAACTGAAACACAGGGGTAACCGAGTTTCCCCCCTTGGCCCAGGTAACCTGGGATGGTCAGATCTCCCAGCCAGGAAGCACAGGTACAGCCTGACTGGTTGTTAGTTGTTGTTGTTTTTTTTGTTTGTTTTTGTTTTTTTGTTAATCCTCACTCCAGGATATTTTTCCTTTGATTTTTAGGGAGCGTGGAAGAGAGAGGGAAAGACAGGGCGAAATATTTATGTGAGAGAAACACATAAATTGGTTGCCTCCTGCATGAGCACAGACCAGGGCCTGGGCTGGGGAGAAGCCTGCAAACAAGGTACATGCCCTTGACTGGAACTCAATTTGAAACCCTTTGGTCTGCAGATCGGCACTCTATCCACTAAGCCAAACTGGCTAGGGCAGCCTGACTGGTTGCTAAAGCATTGCAACATTTCTGTAGTGTCTGGTGTTTCCTTAGCTCCCAGCATGTCCTCTGGCTGCCCAATCATCCATGCCTCAGTTCCAGGACCCTTGAGGCCTTCTCATAGTCCAGCATCTAATTTAAAGCTGGCACGAAAGGGGTCTCTGGCAGCCCAGCAGTGAAGCTCGTATCCGTGCTGGTTGGACAGTGTTCATATAATACTTGTTACATATTTTGAGTATCAGCTCTTAAAGCTGCCCTCGAGTACTCAAACATTTTTCTAAATAATTAAGTCAATGTTTTCTTGAGGAAGCAAATTTTACTCTTTCAGATTAAGCCATCAGGGACGTGTGTCGCCTTCTAGGAAAAACATACCAGCGTTCAGTCTTCTTGGGGAAGACAGTGCCTATGAATTTGGTCTCAGGATTGAGATGAACAAGCACTGTGGCTTGTGCTCTCATGCTTGGTTGCCCAATGACAATGACACACAATTGCTGGGCAACTGATTAAAATAGGAAGTGCATTTCAGGGCCCCACAGTGCTGTGTGTGTTGATGCTGGAGCTGATTGCTGAATCGTAAACACATACGCCTCTGAGAGCTTTGCAGGCAAAGACAGGCTTGTCCCAGAAGCATTCAAACAAATCAACTTGCTCCTCAAAGTGGACTGAAACTCCCAGGGCCTCTGCTTTGTGTTGACAACTTTTACTCTTCCTCCACCCACCTAGAAGCCACTTCAGGGTTAATAACGTCTTTCCAGAAGAGTCTGAGGATTCAGGGAGGGAGCAGAAAGGATTTCCCAGTCTTTGCTTTAGCCAGGCAGAAGCTGGAGGTATCTCAGACAGCCAGATGGTGTCCATCCAGCGCCTGTCAGAAGAGCTTCTGCGTGTTACTCACCTACTCAACCTAGGGCTTACTGACCTTGGCTCTAGGAAAGTGCTCTGTGCTGCTTGAGAAATGTATTTGAAGCCTATATTTCTTAATTTGGACTCCAGCAGAAGCAAAGATTAGCTGTTAGAATGCCCTATAAACATGTCCTTCTGAATCCCAGATTTCTGGATCTTTCAACTTTTTCCTTTATTTGGAATCCTTGAGTCCAATGAGAAAGGTTCTCCATGTCTGAGCAGTGCCTACTATGTGATCCTTTCCATATCAACTCTCAGATCCCTTAACAAAGGTGTGTTTTCCAAGAATACCCTTTCAAGATTCTACAAACAGTCCCTAACTTGACTATGTCCAGAAGGCCAGTGAGTAGAGCTTCACAGGGCTTTGGCTGTTTTACTGACCAAATTACCGTTGGATTAAGTTCTAGTGGTATGCTGATAAATGTTTCATAGTCTCTGGGGCAGGAGGGGTGGGGGGGACAAAGACCCTGATTGTGACACTTGCCAATTTCTGTGGTGCAAATCCTCTTCCCATGGTCAATTTTAAGCCACCAACACAAAGTCACTGAATGTAGACTAAGGAAAAGATATGCCAAATAGCCTCTTGTGAGATGGTATGTATGAACTGGCTCTAGCACATTATTGATAACCAGAGGCCTGGTGCATGAAATTCATGCACAGGGGAGGGGGATGTCCCTCAGCCCATCTCCAATCTGGGACCCCTGGAGGGATATCCGACTGCCTTCTCACAATCGAGGACTGCTGGCTCCCAACTGCTCACCTGAGTGCCTTCCTAATTGCCCCTAACCACTTTTGCCTGCCAGCCTCATCACCCCCTAACCACTCCCCTTCCAGCCTGATTTATACCTAACTGTTCCCCTGCCAGCCTGTTTGCCCTCCCTTAACTGCCCTCCCCTGCAGGCCTATTCACCCCTAACTGCCCTCCCCTGCAGGCCTGATTCTCCCAAACTGCTCTCCCCTGCAGGCCTGGGTCTCCCCCAACAACTGCCCTTCCCTGCAGGCCTAGTCACCTTCAACTTCCCTCCTCTGCCAGCCTGGTTACCCCTAACTGCCCTTGTGTCCATATGGTGTCAGGATCTTTGACCACATGGGGGCAGCCATCTTGTGTGTTGAAGTGATGGTCAATCTGCATATTACTCTTTTATTAGATAGAATAGAGAGCTAGTGCCTGGATGGGGGCCAGCTGGTCTTCCCTGAAGGGTGTCCCAGTTCAGGATGAGGGTTCCCTTAGGGTGCAGGGTGGCCTGGGCGTGGGGCCTGTGGTGGTTTGCAGGCTGGCTACACCCATTGGCGACCCAAATGGAGGCCCTGGTATCTGGAATTTATTTATCTTCTACAATTGAAATTTTGTAGCCTTAAGTAGAGGCTAAGGAAGGCCAGGGATACAGAAGCTTGGCTTCCTCTATTACCAGGGGCAACCCTAGCCTTCTGCTCTCTCCAGCTCCATGGCTGTCACCATTTTTGTTGGGATTTATTTATCTTCTATAATTGAAACTTTGTAGCCTGGAGTGGTGGCCTGGGCTGGCCAGGGTGTGCAGAAAACTTGGCTTTCTCTATTGCTAGGGAAACCTAAGCCTCCCTCCTGCTCTCTCCATGGCTACAGCCATCTTGTTTGGTTAATTTGCATACTCGCTCCTGATTGGCTGGTGGGTGTAACAGAGTGATGGTTAATTTACATATTACTCTTTTATTAGATAGGATTCCTTCTTCAGGGGAATATGACCATTGATCTTTTTATTATGTTCCTTTCCATCCAACTCTTAACCTATCAAACACCAGTCCTTTAAGCCAGTGATTTCCAAATTCTTTCTTGACTGGTCTTTATGTTTATATAACTAAATGAACTACACAAAAGCCAGCCTGACTGAGAGATTGGGGAAAGTTTTAAGAAGTGCCACACTACCCTATAAATATGGACAACACTACGAATCACTACTTTCAGTTTTTTTCCACTTTTTGATGATTTTAAACAGACAAAATTTTATGGAAAATATGACATAGTTCTTGACATATGATTGTTTTCTTTTAAATTTTTGGAATAGATTGAAATGAGCCATATTTTGGTACATTTGGAACCTTTTGAAAACCCATTGCTTTCAGCTAGGAGAGGTTCTCAGTAACTCTATTAATCAGCATCTCAACAATGACCTCATATGAGCTGTAGGACAGGCCAGTGCAGTGGGAACCCTTACTCTATCTACCCAATGCCTAATGTAAGTGTTTTTGTCTGTAGCTCTGAATGTTCTCTGGCTTCTGCCATCTACCAAAAACTGAGAGCTATGAGTCACACCACTTAACTGGCTTGCAGGTTTTCAGTCCTGCTTTTTTCCTCAGTCAATACCTTTCTCTATCTCTTGTTTTCTCTTTCTCTCATTGGGTACTTACAATGTTATTTCATGTGATTTAGATAGCCCTAAAAGATGCTTTTATATATTTCCCTTCTAACAGAGTGCTTCCATTTTTATTAATCTGTTTTATGTTGTAAAGCATGGTTTAATGAAGATGCACCATTCCATCTTAATGGACTCATGATTCCATCTGATGAGTTCCTTTCATTTTGATGAGAGAAATAGGCTTGGAATTTCCTGAGACTTCAGCAATCAAGTTATTAATAAAAAAATAATAATTGTAAAGCAGAAAAGGAGCCTGTAAAGACAGAAGAGAAATTGCAGGAATGTCCTCTCTACAAGCTCTATAAGTCTCTCTGACTGTCAATGCATTATATACTATTGAATGGTTCTTCTGTGTCCAGTTCTTCCTGGTTTACATTGTACTCTTAGATATGAGGACAGTAGTAACAGGGACACATCAACCTAGTGGTGATGGAACCACCAATCGCAGTTTCCCATGCCACAGGAGGCACGAAAGTACAAACATATAAAGAGCTTTAACTTTCAGCCATAGGTGTGAAGCGCTAATATTTGCAGACATCAAACTGGGTTAGGGCATAGGACTAGGGAACATCCCAAATCATACATGTAGATTATTGTTACTTCCACCTACAGGTAAGGCCCACCTTGTTGGTTTAACAGGAATAGGGGAGACCAACATGACTTCCATCCCCATCTTCAGTGAGTTCCTGGACCTCTCCACTGAACAGACCCAAAAAGAGAACTTCTCAAGTCCAATTTTTAGTCTGTACTCCATATCTCAATTAGTAGAACCATTCACAAGGTTATCCAGACACAACCCAGGTAGTCCTGTTTGGCTCTTTTCTCTTCCTGTTCGCCACTGACTTGTCAAGTCATATCAACTTCTTTTTTAAGGTCTCACATTTCTATCTCTTTCTTTCCAGTCAATACCATTTTCCTACTTCAAGTTATTTTAATTTTTGCCTCATCTGGAATCATGTTTTATTAAAAAAAAAAACACTTTAAATAATATAAGCTGAATAACTGAGTTACTACAGAATCTTCCTTCTCACTTGCCTGTCCCTAGGCAATTGTGTTTACTCTGTCCCATTTATACTTGTGAAAGTTCTAAAACAAATTGTGGATTGTGTCTCTCCAGGAAGTCATTGCACCTGACATGTTTCCTCTCCTTGGCTTGTCTTTCCCTGTGGGTCCCACACTCTTCAAGCCATCCTTTCAACTCTTTCACAGTGCTTGACTGCCTCTGCAGAGTAGAAAACTTTGCTTTCCCCAGCATTAATCCCATCCAATACAGCTGTCCCAAGAGCCTGGGTCAATCTGACCCATTCAGGGTAATATTTTATGATAATATTTCCATAAGCAAGCAATGTTACTGGTATTTTTCACGTAGGCCTTATGTCTTATCATCTCTTTCCCCATTTAATGTTATTCCTGAATCACATGGGCTGCAAAATCTGAGAACCAGATTTCCCAGAAGCCTTGCCAGAGGTTTCCCACTTACATTGTGCCAAAGAGAATATCTCAAGCAAGATGGAAAGGTAGAAGAGGAGTTGGCTGAAACACTGTCCCTGTAAGCAGCGATAGGCAAATTTGAGGCTTTCACAGAGGATCTAGGTGAGGCTTTGACCATAGGTTTCGGAAGTCCTTCTGTGGAATACCTCTAGTGCTGTGGCAGGCACCCAAGATCATTGATGAAAGTTTCTTACAATTTCTGCACTTCCTGATTTCCTAAACTATAAAAGTAATTTCCATTAACTTTTGTTCCCTAGCCTTCCAAAGGTTTTGTTACACCTCTAACTCTCTGCATTAAATTTTCTCTTCTGGAACTATCTGGAGTAGTTTCTGTTTCTCTGATCAAACCTTGACTAACGCAGGTCAGGTAAACAATGATTTGGAAATGAATTTAAGCCAAGTCTCAACTTTGAGCGCACCAGAATATCACTTTTCTGTCCCATCTGTGGTTGCATCTATAGGATTCCACCGTGACTTCAGTTCCTGGGGCATATTTTTAATCTTCTGCAGGAATAAACCTTTGTGGTAGATTCCACCCCACTTGGCTAAGACCCTGAGACAGAAACTTAATTCTGTGCCCTTATCTGCTCTACCTCTTGAACTTGTGCTCCAAATTAGACATTCTATTGGGGACCAAAGAGCTGTAATCACCCAATTTTGATATTCATTAGTACCTGGAAATGTCTACTCTCATTCTTATTCACTTTTTGGCTCCAATCACTTTTTGGTTAATCATTGAATTCTTGCCCCATTTCTCTAGGTGACAAATCATACAGCCAAGTTTGCTCTGATGGCCTGTGTCCTACCTCATCCCTATTTTGTCCTAGATTTTTTTCCTTCTACTGGTGGTTTCCTCTTGAAGTCCCAATGTGTCTCTTAGTTGAGCCTGTCATTAAGTTAATAACATAAATTGCTTAAAAGTATAACATTTTTCTATCCTTATCATTCCACTTCAAGTCCTTGTTGTACCTAACTTTAGGTTAGAGTATAGCTCACAAAGACAAAGGAAGTCACTAGGGTCATGATGAATAGATGTTATATTCATTGACAGAAGCATAGACCAGTTAATCTGGTCAACACTACCCATAACAAATATTCAAATTTCTGATGTCACGTGCCATTTTTTCCCTACATATTTTATAGTGGCAACTTGTTTTACCTTTTCCTCATATATACTATTTGCTGTTCCGAAGAATCTCTTATTCTAGATTCAGGTATCAGAATATATACATACACTGCTTTTGAATCAGCCTTCTGTCGTTTATACATATTGCTGAAAGAGTTCTTTCTTTTCTCTGGCATGCTCTCTGCTTTTCCTCTCTGGAAAATTTTTGTAACCACATGTGTACATTTAGTACTACAGACTCTTCTTTAAGAGGTAATTTATGGAAAACCAATCCATATGCATATCTAGTGCCAATGTTATAAATCCTTGTAATCATATCATTTTGGAATTTTTTTCAGTCAGAAAACAGGGAAATCAATATTTGGTATGCCTACAAAATCTTCAGGTCCATATTCAAAAGGGAACACTTAGTGCAAAAAAATCACAGAAGTAATTGTTTTACTTGTTTCTACCCTTAATATTTGAGTGGAGAATTAATTTCTGCTTAATATTAGATATGGACATACTACCTATTCTTCTTGAAAATCTTTTAAAAGAGATTCCACCCACTTATCACTCTGTTCTGCAGGATGAGTCATGAACACTGCAATGCCATAAAAGGAAGATTCTAACACATTTGCTCAGAGACCTCCTGGCTGGACAGACAGGCCTTTCAGATCTGTCAAACTCCGGTTCTATAACAATGATGTGCACTTTCATAGGCACAATGGTAGAATGATGACTCCATTCTTCTTCAGTGTCTGATTTCATTCTGGGGTTTCAGCCTTCCCCTTTTCTCTTGCCATCATGTCTTTCTTCATCCAATTTCCAAAATCCAACGGCTTGCTTTCTAACGGGGGTTTCCATGACAACTTCTGTGTGTGGTGGTGTTGACTCCAGCACTCCATTTTATCTCTCCTTTGTGGCACTGAGCTTGGCTTTTCTAAACAACCTTGGTTCCTCTCTGTTTTTATATTGTGCTTGACTATGACCTAGCCTCTCTGTGTTCAATACACATATTAATGAGTTTTGTTCCCAAATAAACCAGAGAGAATCAGAATCATAGTCACAGTTTTAAACTACCCCATCACTGAGAATTGGATCAGGTCAGGAGTCTCCGGCTCTGTAGAAGTGGAGGCCATTAATTTTCTGCCCTGGAAAATAATGATTAGATAAGAAAGAATACAGGAAACTCTACTCCTCCCCCAAAAAAGAACACTTACAGGTCACATTTCAAAATAATCCTACATGCTTAACCAATTGAAAACTCATTTGAGATCATAAGTCTTTTTTTCTTCTTCTTTTTCTCAGGTGCATTCCTCTAATAGAGAATGTCTCCTGGTCATTCATTCCTTAGTATAAAATTACTCTAGCATCAAGGATCAATTGGCAGTCTTGCATAGAGGTGAGAGATTGAGGAGAAGTAGTTCATTTTTTTTTATTTAAATTCTTTATTGTTTAAAGTATTACATAAGTCTCCCTGGCCACCCCCAGTACATACCCTCACCCCTCCACTGTCTGTGTCCATTGGTTATGCTCATATGCATGCATACAAGTCCTTTGATTGATCTCTTACCTCCTCACCCCTGCCTTTCCTCATAGGTTGGACAGTCTATTCAATGTTTCTATGACTCTGGTTCTATTTTTGTTCATCAGTTTATGTTGTTCATTATATATAACAAATGAGTGAGATCATGATATATTTATCTTTCTATGACTAGCTTATTTTTCTTAATATAATGTTCTCCAGTTCCATTCATGCTGTTGCAAATGGTAAGAATTCCTTCTTTTTTACAGCAGCGTAGTATTACATTGTGTAGATGTGCCACAGTTTTCTAATTCACTCATTTGCTGATGGGCATTTAAGCTGTTTCCAAATCTTAGCTATTGTAAATTGTGCTGCTATGAACGTAGAGGTGCATATATCCTTTCTGATTGGTGTTTTTGTTTTCTTGGGATATATTGCTAAAAATAAATTCCAGTGGGTTAAATGGAAGTTTCATTTTTAATTTTTTGAGGAAATGCCATACTGTCCTCCACAGTGGCAGGACCAGTCTGCATTCCCACCTGCACTGCACAAGGGTTCCTTTTTCTCTGCATCCTCCCCAGCACTTGTCATATATTGATTTGTTGATGATAGCCATTCTGACATGTATAAGATGGTACCTCATTGTCATTTTGATTTGCATCTCTCCGATGATTAGTGACTTTGAGCATGTTTTCATATATCTCTTAGCCTTCTGTATGTCCTCTTTCAAAAAGTGTCTATTTAGATTGTTTTTTTTATTAGATTGTTTATCTGCCTTTTGTTAAGTTGTATGAGTTCCCTATAAATTTTGGAGATTAAACTCTTATAGGATATAACATTGGCAAATATGTTCTTCCATGCAGTGGGCTTTCTTGTTGTTTTGTTGATGGTTTCTTTTGCTGTGCAGAAGCTTTTTATTTTGATGTAATTCCATTTGTTTGCTTTATCCTTAGTTTCCCTTGTCCTAGGAGCCATATTGGTAAAGATATTGCTATGACAAATGTCTGCTATTTTGCTGCCTATGGCTTCTTCTAAGATTTTTATGGTTTTCCATCTTACATTTAAGTCCTTTATCCATTTGAGTTTATTTTTGTGTATGGTCTAAGTTGGTGGTCTAGTTTCATTTTTTGTGTGTGTATCTGTCCAATTTTTCCTATACCAGTGGTCAGCAAACTCATTAGTCAACAGAGCCAAATATCAATAGTACAATGATTGAAATTTCTTTTGAGAGCCTAATTTTTTAAACTTAAACTTCTGCTAATGCCACTTCTTCAAAATAGACTCACCCAGGCCATGGTATTTTGTGGAACCAAGGGACCAAAGAGCTGCATGTGGCTTGCGAGCTACAGTTTGCCAACCACTGCCCTACACCATTTATTGAGGAGACTGTCTTGACTCCATTGTATGCTCTTGCCTCCTTTGTCAAATATTAATTGAACATAATTGCTGGGTTGATTCCTGGGTTCTCTGTTCTGTTCCATTGGTCCATATGTTTATTCTTGTGCCAGTACCAGGCAATTTTGAGAATGGTGGCTTTGTAGTATAGATTGATATCTGATATTGTGAAGTGGGGGTGTCATTTTAAAATATAGACTACTAAAAGGCAAGAAAGGAAATAATTCTGTAGGAATAATGTTCCAAAAGAAAGACTCTAGAGCCACAGGAAATGTGCCAGCACTTTGTATAATTTGGGGATGCTGTTGATAATGGGAGGTTGGATTGCAAAATCACATACAGGATGCCCCCCAAAATATATACACACTTTAACAGCTGATAGCTCAATTTTGAAAATGAAATGCATCTTAATAAACATTGCCTTTATAATTATTCAAAGTATGTGTATACATCTTTGAGGATATCCTATATTTTGCAGATATCCTTGGCACATCAGTGGAAGCACCTGAAATCAATCACTGTGGAACATTCCACCCTTTGCCCTTGGCATGTGGTGGTAGATTGCTGATGCCTATATAGGTGTTGGGTATTTCACCAGATGTGATTTAAATCCTCTTTCTGTACTCTGAATACCGGCTCTGTTCCTTCCTCATCCTCATCCTCCTTATTCCTCCATATGTCTCTTGGCCTTCTATATGTCTTCATAAAAGGGCTCATTAGGAATCAATCTTTTAAAGTTCTGTTGGTTATCTTACCATGCAGATGTATATGTTTAATGACAAACATAAAAAGGAGAAATAAACACATAGTCTATAGTCACACAGGATGAGTACATCTTTTGAAGTCTTTGAAATATCAAGATATATATATATACTGGAGAGAATGACAGCTCTGGACTTAGTGAGGTCTGAGAGGTCTGAGTGTGGGCCTTATCCTGCCTCTTATCTAGCTAGATGCCCTAGAGCAAGTTATCTAACCTCTTTGAGCTTGAGTTTACTCAGAGAAGGGGGAATAAAAATATCTCCCTCTTAATGTTGTGAAGATTATGAGACAAAGTTTGTAATGTGTCTGGCAGGCCGTTAAGCTAAATTAAATTTTAATAAAGGGTATCTTTAACATATACAGGGTGGAAGTGAAAATGAAGACATTTTTTGTTGTCTAGAGTTTTTGTCTAGAAAATTTTCTATCAATATTCATTCCAAAATTCATCAAATAAAATATTTATTGGGTGATATGTGCCAACTAGAATAAAATTTGACATAATTTCTTTTTATGGATTTCATTGAGAATGTTTCTTAGTCTTATTTTGAAACTAAATCTTTGGAACAGAGTCAGCTTTATTAGACTCAAGATATCTACACTCTTATGCTGCTTTGGAATCCTATGCTTGCCTACTGTATTTGAGAAACCAGTCATGATTCATCGTATAGCTCGTATAGTCCAAATTCTCGTGAGAGCTCTCAACCCCATTTGTTTCAATGCAATCAGTGTTTATGTGCTACTTTCCATGTGCAGAGGGCAATGCTAGAAGCTGGAAGTAGTTAAGAAAGAATAAGACACTGTTCTGTTTCAAGGAGCAGTAAATATGGCTGAAAGCCAAAGCATCAGGCAAATGACTAATAGAAAACAATGAAGTGAATGCAATGAGCAAGTGATACAAGAAATGTGGAGAGAGAGGTCTACTCTGGCAGAGGGAACCAATTAGTGAATGAGGTAGTATTTATACATGACCTAAAAGAATGAGCAAAATCTGACCTAGTAAGATGAGAAGAAAGATCTGTATAGACAAAAAGGTTGAGCAGCTATCTATGTTGCTGCCTTTAAGGAGACAGTGAACTTGGCTTAAAGTTATTATTTTAGAAGCATAGGAAAATTAAAATTTATAGCCAGAACAGACCCTAGAATCCAATCCCCTTATTTTATTAGTATGTGTTAAAAGGAATTATAGGAGATATGTTTAGAAAGGCATGTCGGATTAATTTATAGAGAATTTATCATTTGAAAAGTCTGGACTTCCTACCACAGGTAATGGATATTTCTGGAGGTGTTGAGTAGTAGATTTGAGTATATTTGGTATTTCTATACCAGTACTTCTGGATAAATACTTGGAGAATTTATTAAAACATTGATTGCTGGCCTCTATGCCCTAAGTTTCTGACTCAGTAGGTCTGGGTGGGACCCATGGATCTTCATTTCTAATAGGTTCCCAGGTGATGCTGGAGACTGCACTTGAAGAACCACTTCTCTGTTGTACACTGTTGGGTGCCCATTCAAAATACTGAGGCCTATGCATTAGCCCAGACCAACTGCACCAGAACCTCTGAGGATGGCTATAGCTGTGGTTAATTCTTAAAAGCTCCCAGGTTTTATCCTAGGTCAGCACTTCTCAGATTTTTATTTTGCATATGAATCACTAGGAATCTTGTTGAGATGCAAATTCCATTTTAGTAGGTTTAGGTGGAGGTCTCAGATATTGAATTCCTATATAATAAAAGCCTAATACTAGTGTGCTAAGTGTCTGGTCATCCATTCAACCAATCAAAGTATAATATGCTAAAGCCACTCAACCGCTTGCTATGATGTACACTGACCAGCAGGGGGCAGACAGTCGACCAGTAGTTGTGACATGTACTGACCACAAAGGGGCAGATGCTCTGAATGGTAGGTTAGCTTGCTGCTGGTGTCTAGCAGATCCAGACTGAGCAAGATGGGCCCCACATGCTCTGGAGCCCTCCCGCAGTCCCTCCCTGACTGGCCAACCTCCCAAATACTTCTGAGGCCCCAGTAGTGTACTGGTGAGGTCCTTCAACCTGGCCTGCACCCTTTCACAATCCAGGACCCCTTGGGGGATGTTGAAGATCTGGTTTCAGCCTGATCCTGCTCAATTCAGTAGCTGCTTTCTCTCCCACAGGGGGAGCACTGCTCAGCCAGAAGTCGGACTTATGGCTGCTGAGTACATGGTGGTGGCGGGAGACTCTCCCAACTCTACAGCAGCGCTAAGGATGTCTGACTGACTGCTTAGGCCAGGGCGCAGACTGGACTGAGGGCACTCACCCTGCTGCTGTGTGCTCAAATTTTATGCACCAGGCCTCTAATTTCTAATAAGTTCCCAGCAGATAGAAATACTGGTGTTCGATGGACCATACTTTGAGGAGTAACTTTCTAGAAAATTCAGTGTTGTTTTTTCTTCTCACTTTTCAAAATCTCCAAGCTTCTATTCAGTAGTTGATTTAACCTCTCTTTCTCCATCCCCAGCACAAACCCCTATTTGATTGTTCCCGTGCCCCCCCCAGAAAAAAACAAACAAACAAACCAAAAAAAACATTGAGGATCTCAGTGAAGAACTTGGGGTTTGGGTTTAGGTTTGGTCAGCAGGTCCCAACCTGGAGATGAGACCCAGGCAAACTCCTGATTGGCAGCACAAAGCTTGTGCAGTGCAGGTGAGCCTGTTTCAGCAGCCCAGACCTGGATATGTCCATCTGAAGCCTTCTGTCCCTACCAACTGCTGCGCTTGGCAGACCACCCACGCGCCTTGTGCTTCCCTGCCTTGCACCTCTTCCTTGCATGCTCCCGAGCTTTGCTTGCCCACCCTCACTCAGCAACTTGCTTATTTGCACAAGTTACTCTTTGTTATAAGCATAATTCCCAAAGAGAGAATAAGAAGCTTTCTGGCGTTATCTATTAATCATGAAGGAGATTGAAAGCTAGGAATAAGGAAAGGAGAAAGAGACATATAAACTACATGGAAAATGCCCATTTGAAATGAAGATCCTCTGAGAGCCCCCTTGGTAGGACCTGCATTCCTGTCCACTATCTTACATGCCTCCTTCCTTTTTTGTGTGTGTGTGGATTGGTAGTGGGTGGTAGAGGCATGCGGGTGGGAGAACTTTTTTCTTCTTTTATTCTCTTCATTGAATTTTGAGGACCATTTGAAGTACTCTTGGCTAGAAAACTATGCTCAAAAGAGTAAGAATGAAAACATTCCCAGGTTATCAGGCAAATCTACCCTTACAACCTTGGGTAGATCAATGCTACAACACTTAAATTATTTCAATTAAAGGAATATAGGTGAGCACAAGCTGCACTGTACCATTATTGAACAAAGAAGGAAACAGTCATTGTTTTTATTAACAAAAGCCTGTGTTTATATTAACAAAAGCCTCAGAAACAGTCTAGCCCTTGAAATTCTTCTTCCTGTGACCTTGGAAGATTACCACTTAGAAGCAGGAACTGATTATTTATTTACTGATTATATGTGGGTGAAGAAATTTTTGCAAGCGTTCCAAATGTGACTTCCAAATGGACATAAATGCAGATACATGCAAAGGGCACAGACATTCAGGACAATTGTGATACTCACAAATTTGGGTCACTCTCTCAATTAGTTTAGCTCCTCATCTGTGTGAGTACAGAAACAAAAGCCACTTGGAGCTCTTGCGGGTTGGCAGAGCATCTTAAAATACCGGCCTAAAGAGGCAGTGCTGTAATTCAAAACACACTTCCAAAATAAACTCAGCAGGGCAGTGCTGGGGACTTACCATGCCAGCCCCCCGTCCCACCCAGTTTGAAACTTCAGTCCAGTTGAATGTTACAATCCTCCTCTATGAGCCTGCTTCTCCAGGGAGGAATCAATCATTCTGAAATACAGTCAGGATTTCTGCCACATTTCCCCCCGCCCCCATCCCCCCACCCCCACCCGTATTAGTCACAATCAATCTTTGCCTTGTGGTGCATGGGATTAGGTATACATGTTGTGCTTGAGAATGTGTCTTCACATGAAGGCCAGAAAGCCAGGCATTGTACATAAGAAGTTGGACCAAGACTTGAACCTTGGAAGTGTCTGGGGATGTGGGGTGATGCCCAGTTACAATGTTATCAGAACTAAATGCCAATTCCATCCTGTTTGTCTCAGCCATTTCTGTTACCAGAAAAACTCCAATGTTTGGAGCAGAAGTACAGATCCTCTGTTGTGCTTTAAAGTGGGTGTTGTTGGGTTTTTTAGGAGCTAATTTGGTTGTGCAATACCATCAAGAGGAGCCACTTGTAAATTATATTTAGGTATGTGTATGTTCCTCCACTTGTGGCAGTGCTGAATCATATCCATCTTCTCTTTATTATGTAACCCCACTCTTACAAGAAGGGCTCCAAGACTGCCCTGCAAGAGAGGCCCCACCCAGCTATGCTCTACCCAGCAGAAGGGGCTCTGCTATTCTCTCCACCAAACCTGGCTTGACAGCCAGGAAAAAGAGTGGCCAATTGGTCTGTGCTTGCCTGCGAGTTTCCTGGTTTTAACCAAAAGTCCTGTGTTCCAGTCACTATCCCCCAACTAGTCCCAGGAAACTTGGGATGCTAGTCACCCTAACAAGTCTGGATGTTTGACCATTTTTGGCCTCAGGTGATGAGCATGTGGACATGAGCTCTGGGTCTTGGTGGCTCTGGGTTCCATGGAGAGGTCTGCTGTGGCCATGGAGAGGAGGACAGTTCCCAGTTCCATGAAAAGCCATGGACAGGTGTTAAGGAGTTCCCCTGTGCTGAGGAAGGTGGTGGCTCCACAGGTGAAAGGCTTCTAATTCTATTGCATTGTAGTCAGATAAAAAGCCAGGAACCACTGTGTTGGGGAGGGAGGAGAAAGAGAGTTGGTGAGGGGTAGGGAGCTATGGAGGAGAACACAGGCTTTAAAGCCCAACTGGCTTCAAGTATTAGTCATTGCCACTGTTTCTGAAGCAAGTTATTGAGAATGAAGCAAGGCCTCAGTCTCCTTGACACATGTGACTCTTAATTCTCAACTTCAGGACAGTATTTTCCCAATGAAAAGGCAATCAAATTTCAATTTACTTCTCTTAGACTTTAAAATAAGGCAATATTTTTGGCTTTTTTTTTTTTACTAGATTTGTGTTGTCTAAAAGGATATTACATACATTTAGTGGGCATAAAATATATGCACTGTAATTATGATGTATAGGAATGTAAATTTGTTTTTCTATAACTGAATTACATTTCCTGAGTCTTCATGTCCACTGATGGAGAGGAAAATCTTGCCTCTTGAGGATTGTTCAACTTAAGACTAGACTTTTGCTGAAACCGGTTTGGCTCAGTGGATAGAGCGTTGGCCAGCGGACTGAAGGGTCCCAGGTTGGATTCTGGTCAAAGGCATGTATTCTGGTTGCGGGCACATCCCCAGTAGGGGGTGTGCAGGAAGCAGCTGATTGATGTCTCTCTCTCATCGATGTTTCTAGCTCTCTATCCCTCTCCCTTCCTCTCTGTAAAAAATCAATAAAATATATTAAAAAAAAAAAGACTAGACTTTTCCAGGTGAAATCAGTTTTCATTCATTCTGTTGAAGACTATGCTCAAGTCCTCTGTGTTTCCTTCTCCTCTGGGAAGTCAGGGTGTGTGGAAGGGATGTCCCTTCAGAGCCTTCTATTCTAACATATTCTTTAGTGGCCCATACAGCTGAGGCTCTGTATGAAAGTGATTGCATCTATTGGTGGTGGCTGGTTCCTAGTGCCCTGCACTTATATTTGCTGCTGACGTGCATAGATCTGCTGCAACCACAATCACAGGGTCCACATATTCCTTCTCAGCCTGAACTCATACCTCTGTAGCCCACTGACCCTCTTGGCTGTCTTTCCTTACACTTAATGAAAAAGCATTAATGGGCATATCTTGGGCCCTTTTTGCCTAAACATGCAAGGGTACCGTGCTGGCTCAGGGCATAATACAAAGTGTTCCAAATCTTCTGGAGTTCCAATCAGAAGGTGGGAATAAACCCTGAGGGTTATGGAGTCCCCTTTAGCCTATTTGGTGTTTCTAACCTCTGTGCTGCCCCTCTACTCAACACAATTTTGACCGTGGAGTTGGGCTGGATCAAAACTACTCAGGGACTTAACCCAATTCTAATGCTCTTCTGTGCAACATTTCTCTTGGGTCAAACCCCAACCAATTCCATGCAGAAAAAACTACTTTATTATGCTTATATAATGTGCTAGGTACTTCTTTGTTCTAGACTTATTGTAAAAATTCTATGGTCTGGGTCACACAAGCTTCACCATTCAATCGTCCAAATAAAATTCTTTTCAATATAAAACCAGCTCTTTCTTTTAATTTCCTGTTCCCCTCTTCACCTCTTCTCCCTCCCCTACCTTTCTCCCTCCCTTCCTTCCTCACTTCTTACTTCCTACATCTCTCTCTCCCTCTCTCAGCATATCTTTTGCAAATCTAATGTGCTTTGGCATCCAAGCAATTATTACTCTGTGTATTCATTGAAGTAAATATGACTATCATAATAAATCAACTCCTGAACTTTAATGGCTTAATTTAACAGAAGTTTTGTTTCTTAATTTTGGAACAATTTGGTGCAAGCCATGGATGGGGTATTCTACTCCATGTGGACACTCAGAGACCCTGGAACTCTGTCATCTTCAGCACAGTTTCTAAGACAGGGTGAAAAAAATACATCCACTTGTCTTGGTAGCAAAACATATCACTAAAGTTTGTATTCAGTTGGGGAAAACCAATTATATGGCCCCACCTAGATACAAGAGAGGTTGAGAAATATATTTCTTGCCTGACAGCCACTTCCCAGCCACAATTTCAACTAGAGATTATCCTTCCATGTGCTGATTTGTTGCAGACTTCTAGAATGTATAGTGCATTGTACTGGGCATTTGAAATAAAAAATGATTAGGACATAGTTCTTATCCTCAAGGGGTTTACTTTAAATATATGTAAGCTATTAACATTTTCATACTGCTTCTTGCTGGTTTAGAGCAATAAGACTTAGCCTTTTGGTTTGTCTTTATTAAGGATAATGAATAAAGAATGCAGGGAAAGAAAATCGGCTAATAACCAAATTGAAAGCTGAGGGAGGTCTTGAAGGTCATCTGTACAAAAACTTTTGTCCCTGGATAAGAAAACCTGAGACCCAAAGAACCAAAATGATTTGTTCAAATTCCCTAGCTAATTAGTGCCAGAACTAAGTTAATACCCTGCTCTTTTCATCTCACCAGTCCTAAACACTTTTCAATATAATGGAATCTGATGACTCTATAAAATATAAGAGTTTATATGCTCAGCTTTTAAAAATAAGTTTTTAGGCAAATGAGGCTAATGGTGAGTGGAACTTCCCAATGTGGTGCTGTTCGTAGATAACACAGTGGGCATTCACCATTATAGCCATAAAACATAGGGGCATCATTGCTTCATTGGGAAATTATGGTCCTCTTTGAAGTACTATCTTTACATCAAGCTTGGATTCTCCCTGCACTCAATATTTCAGTTCATATGCCCCAAATTTCACCTTAGGTATTAATTTATTGGGTTTCATTTGCCCAACTAGCAGTCTGATGGGTCTCAAAAGTTGGAACAATGTTTGTTTCAACATTCAATGCTCTCTACCACATATGCAAAGCCAATGGCCATATCTGTAAATTAGTTTAACTTATATTTATTTATTTTAATTTTTTGTTTAAAGTATTACATGTATTTGTACATATAGTTTAGCTTGTATTTAATAACATAATTATTATTGTGATCTCTCACAGAATACTCAAGTAGATCAGCTTAAATGGTTATGTTACTATGATCTGTCAACTGTGGTTGAATTGGCATTGTCAGCTTTTACACAGAAATATAAGGGAGCTTGGAGATTTCTGAGACTTAATCCTGATCTATGAATCCCTGGGCAGAGGCATACCCATATGTAATCCTATATAATAAAAGAGTAATATGCAACTTAACCATCACTCCATGACAAAATGGTGCCCCCCCCCAGCCACAAGATGGCAGTGCTCAGTCCCCTCAGCCCCACTGCTGAAGTGTTTGGGCCTATTGGCCTAGTCAGGGGTCACAGAGACCAAGCAGAGAGGTGGGATCTGCCAACTCTGGTAGTGGACCATGCCTCACTGCTCTACCACCCCTGGAGTGTCTGGACCTGTCAGCCTAGCCAGGGGTCACAGGGATCAAGGGGAGAGAAGGATATGCCAACTCAGTGGCATATCCAGCCTCACTATTCCTAGCCTCTGGAAGTGTCTGGGCCTGTCAGCCCCTCCATGAGGGTGGATGCTGCATCTAGGGGGCACACACAAGTGGGCGGGAGTTTAATCTGGGTCTTTTGGGGCAGGGAAACTTGATGCTGTGTCCCAGTTTGTGCTGGCCCAGACTCTGACAGCAGGGAGTAGGAAATCCCACCCCTACAGAATCAGCCAGAATTAGCCATTGGTCAGACAGCTCTCAGTGGCCTAACAGCCATCTGACAGCAGGGAGGAGGAAGTCCCACACCTAGAGAACCAGCAATTGGTCAGACAGCTCTCTGCCACCTGACACCCAGGAATCTCATTCACCTGACAGCAGGGGAGGTGGGACTATGTCTAAACATGTACTATTGATACAAGATAGCTCTGCAGCCAAAAGAAGCTGGCTTTATAAACAGAAAATGTCTGAAGACCAACATGCATCTGATATTGAAAGCAGGCAGGCAAGCAGTTAGGAGCCAGCAGTCCTGGATTGTGAAGGGGATGTCCAACTGCCCATTTAGGCCTGATCCCATGTTTGGCCCTAAACAGGCAGTTGGACATTCCTTGAGGGGTTCCAGATTGGAGAGGGTGCAGATTAAGCTGAGGGACACCCATTGGGCAGAATTTTATTCACAGGCCTCTAGTCTACACTAATAAAAGAGAAATATGTAAATTGACCAATTGATCATACCTTTATGATACCCACCAGCCAATCAGGAGTGAGTATGCAAATTAACTCAACAAAGATGGTGAGTTAATTTGCATATGCAGGTGCCGAGCAGCCAGGGGTGGGGCTGAATGTTCTGCCTCAGCAGCTCTGGGCCTCTAGGCAGTGTGGGAAGGCGGAAAAGTAGCTCCGGGCCAGAGGAAGGCAGTGCTGTCAGCCAGGGGAAGGAAGGCCCATTTTTGCATAAATCTTTGTGCATCTGGCCTCTAGTATAATATAATCCTTAATGGAGACTTTCCAGTTCTCATACTAATATATACTTCTAAGATGGATCCTGACCTTGAGGCTAGAATTTTCTCACTATACCTTATTCCAACTCTCTATCCTGGAAGATGGTAGTGGTGGAAATATATCAGAAAAAAAATGGGTTTACCAATATATAAGGTAAGCTCCTTGAGAATAAAGATTATGTTTTAATTATCTTTTTATTCTTTTTGTCTCAGAGTTTAGTTGTTCAGTGATTCTGTTTCTGTTCTGGCAGATGAGACCTTGGGGAAGTTTAGTCTTAGGTTCTGAAGCTAAGGAGAAGCTGTGTATACTGTGAAATTATAAAGCTGCTTCTGGAAAGTAGATCTCCTTTGAACCAGAGCACACAGAAGTTCCCTGGACACCCTAAAGAGGCTCTGACTCTGTTGCAATCTAAAATCATGCACTCAGCTCTTCAGCTGGAAGAAACAGAATGATGTGGGAACCCTAAGTCCTTAATATATACATAAAATGAAGTTTTCCTACAGTCTGAAACTTGGATATTTGAGCTACAATTATTTACCTATGTTTCCCCAGAAAGCTACTAAAATACTGATTTATTTTGCACAACACTTTTTAAGGTATGATTTAAGATTGTGTTGAAATGTCCAAGTTTCTCCTAAGTGGAAAAAAAGTCCATTTCATGTGGCTCGAATCAGGCCCACTGAGATTTTTAACCAAGGGCAAAATTACCTTGTGTATGTATCAAAAACAGTTGGAAAGAACCTGTGATTTTTTTTCAGCACCAGCATTATTAGACTAATGCTATTGCAGTCAATTAGTTGATATTGTTCTTTTGGTGTGGACAGCCAGAAAGGCCCAACTTAAGCTGTCCCAATAAGCCTATCCCTTTCTCTAGGTTTTAAGTTGTAATGTATGTTATATTCTTGTCTTTTCCCTGTTTCCTGGGATAATATTGGGAGATTTCATCTGACTATTCACTTAGTCATTCAGCATTACTGAGTGCTTACAATACGTAAGCATTGTGTTGGGCATTAGAAATTTAAAGATGAGTAAGGTATGCCTCTTACATTTAAAGAGTTTACCTTGATGTTTGGAATATGAAACAAATGGTATCAGACTGTATCCACAGTAAGAGAGTGATCAAGTTCACATTGGACAGTATGTGGTTCTACTCTAAAGAACACTTCCATGGATCATATAGAAGATTTTCTATGTGAATGGCAGCTTTTAGGGTACAATATGAGTGATACCCTGGAGATGCATGACATGGCTTCTTTGGGAGGAGTCACAGAAAGACTTCATAGAGGATTTGAATCTTGAATTGAGCCTTGAAACAGTGAGTACATAGACAAAACATTGAAGGACATTACAGGAAATGACCAAGGCATAGAAGCAAAATATGGATATGATAAGATTAGATTAAGTGGACAAGGGGAGGTACGGTAGAAAATGAAGTTGTAAACAGAGGCAGAAGGCAAAAAGGAAGTGTCTTACATACTAAATAGTTTGAAATGCATTCCGTTAGCACTGAGAGTCTTTAAAAGGCTTTAAATATGACAGTAACTTGCATTTTTGAAAGTTCACCTTGTAGGTAATGTGGAAGATGGACTTGTGTTAATGAGGGAGTAGAGAGTGGCTTAGAGAACAGGGAGATAATTCAAAAGGCTATTGAAATAGCCCAGCAAATAAGTGATGGAAATTTGCGTTGAGGTGGTGAGGTTCACAGTGTTTCAAGACATTTAGGAGGCAAAATCCATAGGTCTAGGTGACTATTAAGAAGTAAGGGGTAGGTAAAGGGAGTTGCTGTGGATGAAAACCATATGGCTGAATCATAAATCATTTAACAGGGATAGAGGAGTCAGAATGAAGATGACTTTGGGCACAAAATGACTGTTTCGGGATCATGTTAAGTTGGAAATTGGAACCACCAGGATGGCAACAGAGATAAGAATGCAGTTAGGAGAGATGATCTCTGATGAACTTTCCTGATGATTTCAGCTTTTCAAATCACTTGGAACCTGGTCAATCTTAGCTGTCAGATTGAGTTACCACTTGCATGGCCCTCCACTTGGTATAGTCCCAAATCCTTTCCTAAGGTTCCTCTGCTCTTCCATTTTCCTGGTTGCTTCTAGTTAAATAGTTTTCCTGGGCTCTGGTCCAGCATTATTCAGGGGAAAGATCATAAGTGTGATTGCCTGCTCTACCACTTTCAAGCCATGTGGTCTTGTGCAAATTATTAAACTTCTCTGAGCCTTGCTTTACTAATCTTTGCAAATAACTACAATAATAACTTGACCACATTCTTTTTTGAAATTTAAATAAGTGCTTAGCCTACCACATCAATAGATGCTCAGAAAATATTAAATTTGTTTACCCATCAATTTTGAAAATTAGAATCTATTGAAGTTGGAAAAAAACCTCGAGACTTTCTCACCCAATTCTATCAAATTTAAGATGAGAGAACTGCAAATATATAGCCAGTTAATGGAAATCTTTGGACTTCATGTTCTCATGTTTAACTTTACAGCAGGCTCCTTCCTTCCAGTTTGTTTATAAGAGTCTCCGGCCCTCCATATAGCACCACAGCTTTATCGGGCTTCTTAGGGGAAGGTAGGAAAATGAGGGCAGTATTGACTCTCTATTACTACAGAACAAGTTACCACAAACTTAGTGGTTTAAAATAATGCACATCTATTAGTTCCATTTCTGTACATCACAGATCCTGGTGCAGCTTAGCTGAGACCTCTGCTCAGGGCTTCAGAAGGCTATATATAATAAAGGCTGTTCCTATCTGAAGTCTCAAATAAGGAAGAATTTGCATACAAGTTCACTTGGGTTTCTTGCAGAATTTATCTCCTTATTTTTATAGGACTGAGGTGCCCATTTTGTCAGCTAGTGGCCACTCTCAAAAACTGGAATCCACTTTAGGTTGATGCCATCTGGCCCTCTCACATATGCACTCACAACATAACATCTTAACCTCTTCAAAGCCAACAGCAGAGAGTGTACCTGTCTGCTAGCAAGCCGCATATTATAGTAATGGGATATAATTACCGAAGTGATGTCTCATCACTTCGCCATATTCCATTAGTTAGAACAAATCCAGGTCCCACTCACACTTTAGATGGGAGATCACACAGGGCATGAGGTCAGGGTTTGGAGATCAGAGACCATATTAGAATTCTGTTCTGCAGATATCATGGCAAATTTCTTTGTGAGAGTGACATAGAGCACAGTCTGGTTGGTCCTCATCACAACCCAACACACTGTATTGCTTTCAGGGAAGCTGTACCTGCAAGGGCTCTGTAATGACTGTTGGAGTCAGACCTAAGGCGCCCTCAGGAGACCAGTCAAACCCATGGTGACACCAAAGGACAATTTTTTTTTGCCGGTGGGAGCAAAAAATATGTGCATGTACACATGTGTGCATGTGTATTGAGTGTGTGTGTATGTGAGTGTGTGTGACAGAGGGTGTCTTTCCTTAGGGCACATGAAGAAAAGACACTGCCTGCCATTCTGGCATTTTCTAAAGTGGCCTTTTCCTGAATTGTTGGTACACTCTGTGACGTGAGTCACACTGCCTCTTTATTGAAAATCTATCTTCTCCAGCTGAGGCAAAGCAAATATTTACCCATTTCTAACTCTGGTCTCATCCATGACAAATGTCTGTTTCTTCTCCATGGACCTATTCAAACCCACTGGGGTGTGGCTACAAAAGGAACACATTAGTTTCTTTTTTATCCTTCTGAGGACTGAGAAACTGGAAGGTGCTTTCTCTGTCTCCAAGCCCCTTCCTGAAGTGAATCCTGCCCACCACCACCTGACTATTCTTCTTGAAACTGCTTTCACCACGCCACTTGCTTGCTCTTCCTGCCTAAGTTCACATTATTCATCTTACCCTTTAATATCTAGCAAGCTTCATAAGCCTCCAACTCACCCCCACTCAGTACCTTTTCTTTTTACATACTATAATTTCCTATTGCTACTCAACACCCAGGGCATGTTATATCTGAACACTGCCAATTGCCAGACATCTGCTAGTGTGGTTCCACTGTCACCTTCCCATCCTACCAAAGTCCCCTCCTTATACTACGGACTGTCAAAAGCATGGTGGGCATCTAAGTCCCACCCTAAACCTCACTGCCTTCCTGACCACCCTGCATGCATTCATCTGCACCAACTTAGAGCTCTCATAGCTTTTACTAACTAAACCTAAAGGCCTATTTTTTGGCAATTTATTGTGTTCTGTGTTTCATTATTCTTTAATTATTTCATGGGAGTGTGTTTTGTTTCTCTAGTGAGATTATAAATCTTTTAAAGGCAAAATAGATGTTTTCCCACTTTTTCTTTCTCTCTCTTTTCTTTTCCTTCTTTTCTTTTCATGATACTTAAAATTTGGGTCATGAGGATAGATGGACCTGGATTTAAATATCAATTCCACCATTTTCTGGCTGTGTGAAACCCCTGTGATATTTATTTTTCTCAAGTTTAAATGAGAATAGTAACTACCTTATACAGTTGTTGGGAGAATCAGTGAAATAATACGGGAAAGAGATTAATGTACATATATGTACCTGGCACATAGCAAATAATCACTTAATAAAAGATATTATAGAAACTTTCATTGCACATCGACAATGAAAGAAATCCTTGAGCACCTTCTATGAGCCAGGTACTGCGTTATGGAAGGACATCTAAAAGCCAAATGATTGTGCTCTGATGCCCTGTAAAGGCTACTTTGAGCTCTTATAGTTTTTACTAACTGAACCTAAAGGCCTATTTTTTTGGCAATTTATTGTGTTCTGTGTTTCATTATCCCTTAATTATTTCATGGGAATCTGTAGCATGTGACCCAAAGCCCTTGGAGAGACCAAAGTAGACAGTGTTGTTCTTAAAATCTGACAAGACTCTCCTCACACTGAATTCATTATAAAAAGCCCTTTCAGTATACTACTATATTCAATAGGATTAATGAAGAGAGTGGTATAGGGCTTCCGGATACAGGTTCATTTCCATTTTATCCTACAATGGAAATGGGGGCTGCCTCTGAAGAACAGGTGACCAGATGGCACTGGATTGATGAGTTATTAATGAGATGAAAGATGGATGCCTTCCCATTCTGCTATAGGTGAGCAGGGGAAAGCAGAGAGGGGTTGATCACCTGCAGTGTCCTCTCTCCTCCAAGCTTATTCCCTTCCCCACATATGTTGCTCTTGATGCCTGTCAGAGAGATAGGGCCATGTCTCATGACATAGTTTCTTTCTAAAGCTCCTGGGAGACCCTCGTATAAAAATGGTCACTAAGATGATGGACTAAGTACCTAATAAGTGTCTGCTGAGTTGAATGTCTCCTTCTTCTGGTAGACTGGTACCTAAACCCTACGGAATGAGGTCCCACTGAAGGTGATCAGCCATCCTGACAAGATTTTACTGCACTACAAGTTAAAGATGGAACTTGATAAAATGACCTTAAAGCCAAAGTGCAAGTATTTTATCTGGACTATTTTGCTCGAACCTGAGCCTTTAGAGAAATTCATCACTTTCTCTGCTTCCTTTTGTGGGTTGCTCAATAAAGAGGGAAACCTTCCACATTAATGCCTGTCACAATAAAATTGCAAGTGGTAGAATTCATTGGTTTTCCCTTTTATAGACTGCAGAGTGCCTTGATTATTGAAATAAGATACTGAGTTCTGAAAGTCCCAAAGGAACATGGACTTCTTGTTTGAGGGGCACTTGCTGAGCCCACTGAAGCAGAGCAGAAAACGAAGGCTTCAGAGGAAAGGGAAAGCTTTTCAGCATGTAGCCGATTCCCTAAGCATCCCACGGTGGATGCACCAGCACTACTCCTTGGCATTTGGTGATGCTGTGTTTTACTGCCTTTGTTTTGTCTGATTACTATGTCCATTTAAGTCAGTTTATGTCATAAGTTACCCGTTAAACCATATTCTTAAAAAATATATTTTATTGGTTTCAGAGAGGAAGGGAGAGAAAGAGAAACATCAATGATGAGAGAGAATCACTGATTGCCTACCCCCTGCAGGCTCCCTACTGAGGATCAAGCCTACAACCTGGGCATGTGCCTGACCTGGAATTGAACCCTGATCTCCTGGTTCGTAGGTTGATGTTCAACTTTTGAGCTACACCAGCCATCCCATTAAACCATATTGCACTTAGACCTGTCCTTAAGAACTCAAGGTGGTCAGAAGAGCTTTATGCTCCTTGAATTCCATCAACTCTGGCCATATAGTATGAGAACTAAGAGGAATTTCTATATCTGAGAAAACCTCAGCCCTGTGGTATTGAAAGGAAAGAGAGTTTTTATTTTAGCTGCTTTCCCCACCTATTTCTGATCCATCTTTGGGTCAGGTTGAACTTGGGAAATTTTAGACCAATGTTCCTGACCACCATACAACTACTGCTTCTGATGGCTTTTCCTCGCCCCAGCTTTCTCAAGAAGTCTCCTCTCAGAGTTTAATGGGAAAAGAAAGGACAAGAAAATGGCTTCTTAAATCACTTGGTAACTTCTGTAGATTGATCTCTTACTGTCTGCCTGGCTCTGTGCCAAGCATTTTTTGCACATTTGCCCAGAAACCCTACCATGGAAGTTCCCTTATTATCCATAGTTGCTGATGAGGAAACAGGGTCATTGATGTTAAAATTAGACACCCAATAGCACAGAGCCGGACAGTGAGAGAGCTGGAGAGTAAATCCCAGTCTCCTGATTTTAGAGTCAAAACTCGAAGGAGTCATGCTGTATCACTCTATGAGTATAAAGAAAAAGTCTCTCGAATTTTCTATTTTATTTTGTCACTTCATTTCTTCAGTGTCACATAAAATGTCCACTCTTTTGTGGTATCTTCCCTGCTTGCTGCTCTCCATCTTTTCATCAAACCAAAAATTAACTATATTAGTTTATTTTTAAATATTCCCAAACCACTGTGCTCAAGCCCTCTTGGCACATGAGGTGTTGAAAGTATGTGAATACTCAGAGCTTTCACTTATTCCTGCCAATCATGTGGCAAGCACAGGCAATGGAGAATGCTACTCTCACAGTGTACTCATGCTCTAACCTAATAGGTCAGGTCTAAGAAAGGGAAGATGGGTGAGCTGAGGGAGACTTCAGCCTGGACTTCTGTCTGGTGTGAGCACAGAAACGCTCACTGCTGGGCAGTTCATGCACAGATTTGGTGTTGAGGAGTGTAGCTCAGATGAATACACCTTAACCTAGTGATGCATCTTCGTGTGGATCCTGCTGCAATTTGCTTTGAAGCATGCATCATCATCAATGAAGTTGTTTTGCCAAAAATGTTTGAGCTGGATTATATTGAACTTCCAGCTTACAGGAAATGTAGGGGTTAGAAACCAAGGTAAATGGCTCAAGGAGCAAGTAATGAGACAATTCCAGAAGGCAGGGCATTCCAGAGGCACCCTGCCAGTCTCCTCTGCTAGTCAGTAATATGAAAATAAAGATGCAGAGGTAGGAGGTGAGGAGAGGCTCTGCAAGATTCAAAGAAAATAAAGAAATGTAACCACCAAATATGATTTGTGAACATTATTTGGATCCTGATTTGAATCAATGTGGCACAAAACACATTTGGGGAACAAAGGGATGGATTTTAAGGAACAAAGACTATAGTTATTTTGGTATATTTGTAGGGGGATGGTGATTATAAAGCACAATGCTCTTAGTTTGTAGAGATGCTGCTGAAATCTTCAGGAGTAAAATTTACTTCCAATACTACATCAAACAAAATAGTAAATACATGTGGCAAATGTTAGTAATTGTTTATTTTTGGTGATGGGTATACAGTGTTCATTACTATACTATCGTGATTACGATAAATCTAATGAAATAGAAAATTACTACCTTGGTTTGGCAGTGTAAAAGCAATGTAGTCATGTATAAGGCCAATTTACAAGATAATTGCCACATGTACAAATGTCTATGAGGCGTAGTGTGAATATGTCAGATTCATTTTGATGAGTCATTTTGATTCCCAAACCATTGTGCTTAAGCCCTCGGATGACTATTGTACACGGAGAGGAAAGAACCTTCTGCTGTGGTATGGTCCAGCCAGAGAAGCACAAAGAGGGAAGCTTCTGTGAAGCTCTGAGGACACCCACAGCCACAGAGCTGCCTGGCCCCAGACTGGGCAGATTTGGGGGGCTGCCCATCCTATTAGATATGAGCGGTCAGCCACTTCAGAGCAAGGAGTAGCAGCCCCAACAGCTGGGAAGGAAGATGCTATTTCACATCTTGCCCTTCTGCTGTCTGTTCCTCTGGCCCTCTTACCTCTCCCATGTTCACTGTGGCTGTTCCATTCCTAAGCAGAGGCTGGACCCATTCTCTCGCTCCTGTTATCGTTACAAAAAATTGTTGCTTAGCACCTTTCCCACTTAATTTTTTCCAAGTCAGCGCCACTTCCCAATGTCTTCCACCATTTCACCCGTCCTTTTTTGAAGCTGTTCTTGTTGAATTTTTATGACTCAACCCGTTTTTACTCTGCTTAAGGATTTTATTATGATTTATTCCACAGTTCTCTGTTTGACAACTTTTTTTCTCCCTAGTGCCATCTGCTTCTTTGTAGAGAACTGGTGATACACATAGAGACTCACACACAAGCACACACACGTACACCTTCGGTGAATGTCAAATTCAAACCTGTTCGTGGAGAAAAATGCTTGGCAAAAGGTAAATTGTTCATCAAAACCAGGTGGTATGACCACATGTTTAGCATTTGGATCATGTGAGTAAGTCTCATTTCTGTTTTCTGTCACAGTATTTTCCTCTCAGTGATAAGAAAGGCCCAAACTCACCTTCCCTTACTGCCCTATTGATTCTCCATTCATTTCCCTCTAGTCTCAACCCAGTTTGTTTGGGGGTAATTGAGCTTTTGAGCATTCTTCTCTTGTTAGAGCCTGTAATGCAGTTTCCAAATTGAAATTCTTCCTTCAGGGAACCAAGAGCTCAAATGCTTCTAAATTTACATCTGGGTAACAGATTTGCTACGAAATCAGAATACTGAGGGGCACATTCAATGTTTCAGACACTTTACAAAGAGTTCCATTCCTCAAGGTCTCATCCAATGAGTTCCCTCATGGAGGACAGATGGTCTGATTTAAGGATGATCAGGAAGTTTCAGAAACATGACATAATGTGTATCTCTCTTAAGACTTTCCTTTTTGGTTTGGCTTCTGAGAAACAGTCCCTGTGCCCATCTCATTCTGTCTCTGTCTTTAGTGAATTCTGATAAAAATAATGTCTACAAAGGTGTTTTCACTGCCTTTCATAAAGAGAATATAATTGCTTCTAATAATATATGTTAGTTATATTTTACCATTGTTAGATCATAACTCAGTTTTTTTCTCTTCTGAAAAATAACATGCTTTACCTAGAGCAAACAAATATAGCTTAAGCTCGCTGAAGAAGACTGTAATAGGAAAGAACCCAAAGGTAATCATTCTGACCCTGAGTTGTGATCAGCATTGTCCTTTATACCTGTCCTACATCTGACATTTAGATGCAGCACCAACTGCAGTCCCCTGAGCTTGCTTCTAGGATAGCATTTAATAGGATGGATCTGGTGATATGATGTGTGTTCAGTGATTTAAAAAAAAAAATCTGAAACTCAGATCAACTTTAAACCATCTTCATAAGAGTAGGAAAATGTCCCTGAACCCAATTGTGTCATTTCTTTTGAGGCAATAGTAATTATTTAGAGGCAATAATACATGTTAGAACCCTTTCAATTGTTTCCTATGCTTTGAATATTCTTTGTTTAAAAGTAGCACACATATTTTCCCCTCTTGTCTTGAAATGTAAATATATTAAGCCTACAAGTCACTTGAAACATCTGTGCCCACTGCAATTTACACTTACCGTTATCACTCCTCCCTTGCATTTTATAGATCACTGAATATAGTTCAAAGTCCTCAAAGCTTTGGGGGGAGTGGGGCAGACAGGGAAAGCAATGGTTATACTAAGCCGTTAGTGTAAACTCCCTGGGAGTACAGAATGACTCATAGTCTCTGTGATATGAGTCACTCCCATGCAAGACCTGAGGTGTTAGCTACTATATGGCCCGTGGCGGTTTGTTCTGGAGGCAGATGGGAAGCGGACTTCCGCAGAGGCTGGAGAGCTAGGACTGAGGAGCCAGGGACATTCACCCCAACGGAGGCAACCCCAGAGCCTGGTCTCATTTTCTCCTTGGGTTTTATATCAGAGCATTCAGTTACCCCCAAAAAAGCACTGCCAATATTTTTCACCTAAGGAACTGAGCCAGAAAAAAGTACCAAACATGAAAGAAAAGAAAATTAAGTAACAAGTTATAGGCATTGTTCTAGGAAGAACATTGTTGTGGGTTCAGGGAAAGAAAACAAAAAAGGTAAAAGCCCAAGGGATATTAACTTATTAGCTTCTTATTTAATGAGAATTAATGTACTTTATTTCTCTACTATTCATTGTACATAAAACATTAGGAAGTAGTTGAATTAATGGAAAGTTTGTTAAATGTTACGTATTACCAATTCTGTGTTTTAAAAAATTTATGTATCAGTAGTATTTATGACATTTCCTTCCAAGAATGGTGCTTTTTCCTGTCTTATCCACCTCTGATTTCTCAATTGTAAATAGAATCATCAAATGCTAAATGTAAGTGTCTGTCTTTAGCCCTTTTAAAATAATTCCCACCCCAAGTATGTATTAGAAAGTGTTTGGAACTTCTATAAAAACAACAGTTCTTAGGTTTCAGATACTCAAAACCCAGAGTTGACAAATCCAGATACAACTCCCTCCACATCCCCATGGACTTGAAATAGTCAGTGGCTGGCTCAACCATGGGTCATGCAGGAACCCATATATGCATTACTCTGTGCCCCGAGACTTCCAATGAGCATCTCCTTCCAGCCTGACCTCCATTTCTGCTTCCTCCTCTTCATCTTGGAGTTAATCACTTGAAGGATCACTCCCCAGCAAATGATGACACATGACCAAGGGGAAATCTGGGATTTGTCTAGTGGCCCAAAGAGTAGAACTAACATGCAGCTTAGATTTGTTTCTGTACCATAAACAATTTCCTGTTTGCCTTAAGAAAAATAAGAGCTGTTTCTCAGAAAAATGAGAAGGTGGTCAATTTTGCCTTAGGTCCTTCTGGTTTCTTTCCTAAGAAGCATTAAGGACTCATGCCTCCTGCCCACCTCCCACTTCCCATGTAGTTACCCGGTGCAGATTTATGCTGTCAATTAACTCTGCAATGTGGTGTTAGTCGATGATGCTTTAAAAATTAGCATTCAACCTCATTCATTGGCTTCTTATTGGCTCTTCTGAAAACTAAAAACACACACACACACACACACACACACACACACACACACACAAACAAACAAGCAAAAAAAAAAACCACTTTGTTCCCCCAAAAATAATTCTCTACTTGTAAGATTGCACCAACATAGTGAGCATTGAGGGAGACTTTTGAGAAGCTTTTCTTGTGTCCTTTATCATCTCATGAAAGCATCTATTTGCAAGTAAATACTCCCAATGTTAGATCAGTTTGTGTTGTGATGATCATACCGCAGAGCCTTTAGCTGATTTGAGTCAGGGCACTCAGGATAATACAATAGAATTTGTTGAAGGATTTTTCTGCCATCAGCACCTCATAGAGTCCTCAGTGGCCCTATACCACTCAGTGTTACTCAGGAAGGAAGCTGAAAGTGCAAAACTTCACATGAATCTTCAGCTGGTTGGGAAACAGGAGGCTTGTATAGTAGACATATTGGCTTCCGGTTTACTGGTCCCCAGTGCTATCTGACTAAGTAGATGAAATGAATAACATCTCTACTCAAATAGAATGTACTTTCCTTTCCTTGATTTCTAGGTAATGTTTTATTGATAGCTAAGATTGGGCTTTTCCCTGGATATTTTCTTGTAATTTTACAACGCAGCTATTTCATAGGAGTCATTCTTACTGTGATACTAAGTGATCCCACCCTTTATATTTTTGCTTTGTTTCTTTACTAATATGTTTATAAAGTATGATGAAAATGGTTTTTTCCTCACTTATTTTGGGGCAGCTAAATGATGGTTATGGAGGTAGAGAGTTTCAGCAATTATTACCTTGGAGCCATGTAGGATGGGGAAAGGGAACGTGTGCACCAGGTGAGCCCTAAGCAGCATAGCTTTAGCACCAACCCCTGGGAAAGACCAGTGTTTCCAGGACTGTACCTTTCAGTGAAGGAGGGGCCTGAACAAGGGCCCATCCTGATACAGCTCTCTCTCCAGCTTAGCAGACTGTCATCAGGTTACATCGAAATTATGCATTAAAAACCAAGACACTCTCCTCTCTACCTCCCAGTGATAATCCTATGATTACCATTGGTGCTGCCCCACATGATAGGCTGACGATGAGGAAAAAGTTAGGAAGGATCTCAAACAAGAACAAATATGGAGAACTGAGGAGAGGGCTGGTGGGATCGAACATTAGGATTGTGGTACTCACCAGGGGCCATTCCATATTATTGGACTCTGTAACTTTGCAGGCACATGTCAGAAGTCCACTTTTTCTACTAACTCGGAGTATGCCTATGACTTGATATATAGCAATGAAATATAAGGGAGATTATCTGTATTTCATGTTTAGGTGGAAATTTCTAGGACACTGTATTCTGCCCCACATTCTCCCTTTGCTCTAGCCACATTTAATAAAATGGCTGTTCCATCAACCTAGATTCCTGGGTCACTACAATGAACAGAGCCCCTGCCAAACTGTGATGGGCATGGGGCATGATTGAGAAATAAACTATGTTGCTTTAAGTACCTGAGATTTGGGAGTGTTTGTTGTTGCAGTACAATCTAGCCTAACAGACACTGAAGAAACAGTTAGAGGCTGAGAAAATGCCAAACAAATATATTAAGAAGAAAAGTGAAGAAAAAATAGATCAAATAAGATATGGAGAAAAGGAAGGAATAAAAGGGACTATAGGAGAGAAGAGAAAGGTGAGAAGAAAGAGAAAGAGAAAAAGGACAAAAGAAAAAGAACCAAGGTAATTAAGGCTGTGGTTGCCCAAAGTATCTGGAGTGATAAAGTAAGTGTAGTGATTTTTTTAAAATACATTTTATTGATTTGTTAAAGAGAGGAAGGAAGAGGGAGAGAGAGTTAGAAATATCGGTGGGAGAGAAACATTGATCAGCTGCCTCCTGCACACCTCCCACTGGGGATGTGCTCTCAACCAAGGCACATGCCTCCAGCTAGAATCGAACCTGGGACCCTTAAGTCCACAGGCCGACTCTCTATCCACTAAGCCAAACCAGTTAGGGCAAGTGTAGTGGTTTTTATATTATCTGTGTATTTTCCTTTATTTCATAAATAGTTATTAACTAATATCTTAGTTATGCCTCAAACTGTTTATGGAAACCAGTAAAACAAACTAAAGCACATGGATGGTCTCCGCAACTGAACAGTTCAGCTTTATTATGAAATAATATTTTGTGGCAGAAGAAAGCCTGCAGATCATCAACTTCTGAGTCCTTCATACCATGCCCAGAGGTACGCTAAGCCTTCCACTTGGCTCTCTGAGGGGCTGCTTCCTGACACAAGGCAAGATGGACCAAGCAATTGCTCTATCTTGTTTCTGCCAGAGCAGTTGCACTTTTGTGTAGTGTCATTAGCAGGCTTCCACACACTATTTTATTTAAAGGAAGTGTTCTCTTTTTAAAAGAAAAAAAAATATTCTAACCACATATGCAGTCCTTCACAGACAAGATATCACACACTTCTCTAATACTCCATCCAAGCATCATGTATGAAATTAACTCTCCATTCTGGATGAAATGAAGTTTGCCGCTTTAAAGTAGGACTTATTAATGGAAGATTGTTATTGACCAAGGATCTCTATTGATCAAGGGGCCTTCAGAATGGACAATGGAGAATGAAAGACATACAGAGATGCTCTTATGGAGGGAAGACCCTTTATGTTTTGAAGATGATCAAAGCAGAAAGTTGCCAGAAGGTCAGACTTTATGGAAAGCCTATTTCTTGTTTAGAATCCAAAGCCACATTCTAGCATTTTCATTAGAATGCATGATGATTCTCTCCTCTAAATCAAAGCCAGGAATACCTACCAGTGATGCCCAGAAGAGTTCAGCAGGTGTGGCTCAGAGGTTGAGCATTGATCTATGAACCAGAAGGTTATGGTTCAATTCCCCATCAGGGCACATGCCTGAGTTGCAGGCTCCATCCCCAGTTGGGGACATTCAGGAACCATTCAATCAATGATTCTCTCTCATCATTGATGTTTCTCTCTCCCTCTCTCCTTTCTTCTCTGAAATCAATCACATCTAATAAAGAGGGAATATGCAAATTAACCATCACTCTGTCACAAAGCTGGCAGAGCCCATAGCCACAAGATGGCTGCACCCAGTCCTCTTATGTCCAGGAGAGTCCCCCATTCCCGGTGGGGTGACCATTGAGAACGGGTAGCTTGAGCGGCCTGGCTATGAGGCAAGCAGTCCACCCCAGCAGTGGAGGGCCTCTGGGCAGGCCAGGATAAGGGGGTGGGGGAGAGGAAGGGATGCTTGCGTCATTGCCCCAGTGACAAGGCAAGTGTTCCAGCCCTGCCTCAGAGGATATCTGGGCATGCTGGGCCTGAAGCAGCCGGGCAGAATGCTTGCTTCATCATTGACACCCCGGAGACTCTGACAGCAGGGAGGAGAAAGTCCCACCCCCTCAGAATCAGCCAGAATCAGCCACTGATCAGACAGGTCTCAGCAGCATGACAGCCAGGACTCTCATTCACCTGCATCTCAGACTGTGACAGCAGGGTGATGGGACTATGTCTAAAGAGCAACCATTGATACAATGTAGCTCTATAGCCAAAAGAAGCCTGCATTGACAGAAAATGTCTGAAGACCAAAGTGTATCTGATGTTAAAAGAAGGCGGGGCCTACCACAGAATGTATCTGAAAAGCTACTATTGGCAAAATGTAGCTCTGAAGCTGAAAAAAGCCAGTGTCATCAAGAGAAAATGTCTAAAGACCAATGTTCCTTTGAAGTTGAAAGAAGGCAGTGGTGACGACAGAATATGTCTAAAGAGCAGTCATAAACAAGTACTACCAATATTAGTAGGAACTGCCTTCTCAGCAGAAATGGAGTACATGAGGATGTAATTCTCAAACATAGTTGTGGTGGAATGACTATTAGATGTGAATTTTTCCTCTCACTAAATTTCCCTGATTAAAAACCATCCAATGGGAAATTTACTCAATGTTGTAGCAAAGGTAAAGTCTGTCCAAATGATATACATTTTCCAGAATACCCAGCATATTTAAAAAGATTAATGACAAACCAAGATTCTGACAGTAAAAATTTCAAGGAAAATATTCGTTCCATAAATAGTTCTTTTGCTTTTGCTTCCATAGGTACAAATATTGCATCACCATCAGGATATCAGCTATACTGTTTTAGAATACATGGACAAGTTTATCACTGTATGAAACTTTATATCCTTTGGATGGTGTTTTTCAGAAGCAGGGGAGGGCAGTTGGGGGCAACCGGGCCAGTAGGGAAGGGCAGTTGGGGGTGATCAGGCTGGCAGGGGAGTGTTTAGGGGATGATCAGGCTGGCAGGCAGAAGCAGTTAGGGGCATTCAGGCATGCAGACAGGTGAGCAGTTGGGAGCTAGCAGTCCTGAATTGTACGCAGGATGGCCTGATCCCATAGGGGTCCCAGATTGGAGAGGGAGCAGGCTGAGCTGAGAGACACACACAAACACACACCCCTGAAAGTGCATGAATTTCATTCACCAGGCCTCTAGTAAAAATATATTTTAAAAAGAATGCCCAGGATATATTTTGTTCCCAGGGGACTATAGCCAGTCACCCTCCAATCATGGTGGTTATTGACTTCTGGGGATGAGGTGGGTGAGGCCAAAACAAAGTCTTACAAGCTACTTCTGGCTTGGATATCGTTTTCTTATGGAAAGCTACACTGTCTATCTCTCAGTTCAGATGGAAACTCCTGGGTTTGCAGCAGGACTGGAGGTGGGGGGATTCCTTTTGTACTGTGGACAACAGTAGGCCCCTATTCACTTTGGATAACTTGGTAGAAATGAGGTAGAGGGCAGCGACATTGTGAGACGAATGTCAGACACTAAACATAGGGAACACACTGGCAGGTATACAAACAGGAGCAGACACAATGATAACATCTGGAAATGTGAAGGGTTAAATGAACTGCCAGAGCTGGTTCTCTTGCTCCTTTGGTTGCCTGTGAAGTAAGTTGCACAAAGCATTAGCAATGCATAACAGTACTTCTGAATACACTATCTGTTCCCTTTATATTATCTCAGACTTAGATTCTTGTAGGAATGTTTTTCATCTGTGGACTGGTGAGATTTCTAAATTTGAAATGTATGAAGGTAATTTGAGCTGTGTTTATATAATACACGTTCATGTTGGCGGTTGTCCCTAACTCTATTTCTATAATCATGCCTCTCTGCCCAGCACTGTAACTTTGGCTGCGTGAAAAGCAATAGCCCACCAGCAGCTAGGAATGGTTCCACATGGACAATCTAGGATGATGTTTTCCTTACTAACTAAAAAAAGAAATGGTTATATGTACCTGGTTCTTCGGCTTGTAGATGAAATCGTCAATTTCTCACATAGGTTATAGTTTAGATGTTTGGCACTGTGAAAATGTAATGGAGCCAATGAAAACTAGAGCTTTCTCTCCCCCTAATATCTAGAGAGGAAAGAAATAACATTAAAATCAGGGTACCCAAGGAAGGACAGCAGATATTGCTTCATCTGATCTTCAGGGCGTGTTTTTTTCATAAGGGGGAAAAAAAGAACACACCAAAAAAACAAAGAAATTCATAGTTTAGAGATAAGAGAAGGGCCTGAGAGTGAGTGAAGAGGTGACTGAGCAGACCCAAAGTTGAGGGCCAGTAATTAGAGACACACAGTGAGGGAAGCAGATGGGGAAGGGGACAAGGAACACCAAGGACCCCCTGGCTCTAACAGTGGTAGCAGGAAACAAACAAAAAAAAGGAAGAAATGACTGCCAGTGGGCATGGGGTCAAGGCTCCAATCAGCCTAAATGGCTAATGTATGAACTTGACCTTGGAGTTGGACATGGTAGAGAAATGGGGTTGCTGAACAACTGGTTAACAGGGAAATTAATAACAATGCAAGCTCAGTCCCTGAAAACATATTCATGTATTGACAATGTTCTTTTGAGACTACTGTGGAGAATTTTCTTTTTAAGTTGGAGCCTTGTTACATCATCAGAAAATGTGATGAGAGGTGGCTCTGTGTTTCTTAGCTGAGGCAATTCTGCCCATGGAAGCTGGAAAGGAAAATCTCTGTACTAGTGTCCTGCTATTTCAATTCAGTAAGGCCCAAGGAACTATTACAATAACTCGAGGACACATATTATACATTTGCCCAAGCCTGTGAATGCACACCATCAAGTGTAAGCTATAGATTTTAGGTGATAATAATGTGTCATTGTAGGTCCATCCATTATAATCTGATCATGGATGTTGATAATGGGAGAGGCTATGCTTGTGTGGGGGCAGGCAGGGGTATGAGGGAAATCTCTGCACCTTTGGCTTAATTTTGCTATGAACCTAAAACAGCTCTAAAGTAAAATCTATATTTAAGAAAATAAAGAATAAAAAATGATCTATGACCATACAAAGAGGCTGCATCATATAAGATATGGATCAATGTTACTTTATTGCATACTTTCTTCCAAGGAAAATGTCAAGCTTTTAATGAAAAGATATATGCCTGATACCTGATATTTCTATAGAGTGTGATGGAATCTAAAGTGATTTTCTGTAATAGTAATTGCTATTATTAAAAGTAAAATTGGGCTAATTAGGTCCATTCTTAGTGTGATTTCATATGCAGTTATGTGTACACTAGCACACACAGCTTGAACACACATACACAAGAAGTTTCACTATTTAGAACAAATTAAAAATGCCTCAAGAGGAGCAAAGGCTCAAACCCAGCTTTGAACTTGGGAAGTTTCCATCCAATATGTTTGCTTTGTGTATGGATTTGATGAAACATGCCTGTGCTGAAGCCAAGAAACACTGTCACTGCGGCTGTTTATCTTGAAGATTCAGGACTTTGCCAGTGAACTGCGTGGGTGTAAAACAGAGAGGAGAAAAGTGATAGCAAGATTCAGCTCTGGCAGGCATTAAGAGAATGTAATATTATTCTTCCTAAGGTACCTTTTCATTGGTGATTAAATTAGGACATGTTCATGCTTCAGATGGATGTTCAATGCCTTAACTTGAGTGAAATGTTCCTGGAGATAAATCCATCTGCTTTTGTGTATGCTCTGATGCTTAGTAAATATTTAATGTCAACACGGCAACTTCCTCAAGTTTCCTCATTCTCTGCTTTCTCAGGGTGAACCCTACAGAGCAGACACTGTTCCTTGATTCATGCTTTCTAAAGTAGCCACCTTGGTATGACTCTGAGATGACTGTGGGAATACATGCTACCCACAGTAACAGCCCATAATAACACATTTAGTGATGTTATGAGCCAGGCTGAGGGCTATCTGCTTTTTCACCCACTCCTTCCAGAAGCTTCACCAGGTAGTTCTTATTATTAATTTATCTTACAGAAGTTTAGAGAAATGGCTAAAAACTATTGTGTTAATACGGCAGACAATTTACTCTTCTGTCCCTATATGGCATCACTTTTTCTGGATGGAATTATCAACCAATAATTATTGGTACCAATTCAATGCCAACAGGAATCCTCAATTTGGGGTGCAGTGAAGAAAGAAACTTTATTCAGTACAAAATAACTCATTCATGATACAGCACAGCTGTGAAAACAGCATGGCTAGATAGCTCTGCTTTGCTCCTCAATAGTCTACTCTTTTCCACTCCATGCCAGTCTGCACTGATCCACTCTGCTCTGGTGAGATATCTCCTCTGTTCTAGCTGGGCCAAGGAGACCTAACTGTGGAAATGGAAAGTGTGCTCTCCAAGCAAGAGGGGAGCTGGCTTACATGGACAGGAGTCCCCGCCCCTGACCCCTGATTGGTCAGTTCTCACAAATGAGAACCCAAATCCTCACAGTTTAATTGGTTCAAAAGGCACTTCCGATTGGTCAGAACAGAGCTGTTCTATTTGGCTGGAGCTCCAATTGATGGGGGAAAAGCTTCAGTCTATTGGTTGAAGTAAGATTCCAGGAACTCCCTTATGTAAGGACTGGCGCAGACAGCAGAGACAGTATAAGCAGGCAGTTTGGGGAAAGGGCAGGTAGTTCAGCGCAGAGGCAGACAGTTCAGTGCAGGCTTCTCTGTGAAGCGCAGTTTGTGGGAGAAGTCCCTGTGCAGAAATGGCTGCTAGCTTCTGTTTTTTTAAATTGGAGCCCTCCTTAGGAGGTGTTTTTGCCCCCCTCAGGGTTCACAGAATCACTGACCAACTTCATTCCCACACTTAAAAGATAAATCTTAAGGGGATAGATGCCTTTCCCTCTTGATTCAGCAGAGAGTTGTTTTCCCAAAAGTGAACTCAGTAAGTGCATTGAAAAGACAAGCCTGAAGTGCCCATCATGTCACACACCAGCTCACTGGGAACAAGGTCTCCTGCAAGTCTGGACCAACGATCTACAGCATGTTTCCCAGTTTTACTTTGGCACTGCATGGTTGCCTGTGGTGACAGGAGTGTTTTTCGTCTTGGAAATTGTTGCCAATTTTGTAACCAAAAGTGGAAAACTTTTCTAATCCACAATAATCAGCCATCCTACACTCACCACTGGTAGGTCCACTGGGCACAGAATGAAAGGAATGAGCAAGGCATTTTCCTTGCCCAGCAGACATTTTTGTTAAGTGATCTGCCCAGAAATGACATTTATTCTTCAGAGTTATTCATGCTGAGATGCCTCCTTACTTCTTGGAGCTGAAAAACTGAATTTAGCAAGATGAATGGTGTGAATCTTAGGGCTGTATGCAACAGTAGCAAGATTAGTTATTTCTCAATTACTAACTAAATTTTAACCAATTTATAGACCGGCAGATAATGGCTCAAATCCACAGGATCTCTTCAGGTTGCCGTGGTACTTAGAAACTTTTCCAAGAGAAAATACGTATGCGATTCACAGAGGCAATAAGAGGGAGTTTTCAGGAAGTTGGAGTTACCAAGTTTGTATTTGTTGGCCAAGCCTTGGAAGCATTAAATACTTAACTCCATTGTCATGTAATGTGGTTCTGACCTTGCCCCCAGGGGCAATCCTAACCAGCATATTATTAACTGTAGCTCAAAAAAGGTCACCTTGGTTATGGGGCTGCTCCGGCCCAAAGAGATATTCCTGGATGGGCCCAGGGTAGGAGAGCTGTTTCTGAACCACTCAGGCTCAGACTCATGGCCTGCCCTTAACAGCCCATGAATCCTTCAGCTCAACTTTCAACTAAAGAAAACAGTAAATTGAGTTCATATTTACTTTGCTCCTCCCTCAAACCTCTAAAGGGACTGTAAAGGGTTAAAAAAAAAAAACAACCTACACATAGATATAAGCCCTCAACAAAGAAGAGACAATAGAAGCCTAATTTTTCACATAGGAAAAAAACAGATGGATGAATGGCCACGGACTTGGCAGATCCCAGAAAGCTGAAACGTAAGCCAGCAGAAGGTAAAGACAAGAAGCAACCTGACTGTGCTTCAGAAAACCAGGAGTAATGGTGCCAAAAGCTTTTCAGAGTGGGGGTGAAGAGAGGGCTGGAAACGGGAGTGGTTGGAAACTCTAAGAGGAAGTTAGATACTAGATTCCCTCACCATCTCCCTTGCTGTACAACTCCTTAAGCATGTTCCCTTTCCCCAATCCTGGCAGGAAACTAAAAGTGTATTTTCAGAGGGGTAAACCAGAGGAGTTCTGGCATGGGGAAAGACCAGACACAGCTAGAGGCAGCTTATCATGCTCCATGGAGCACTGGTTATATTAATAATCAGCTTGGGCTAGGGGAAGGGAGACCATTTGTAGTCATTGCCAATTTCAGAGGTATATATACTCCCACTCAAGATAATTTCAAGCTAAAACCTAACTCTGATCATAGAGTTGGGAAGAGAGGTACAGAATCAACTTTTTGTGAACAGGTGTAAGCTAACTTCAGGACCACTGAAAATGCTAAAGATAGAGAAATTAAGTGGAATTTTACACACAAAAATCTCCACTTTCATTCCCCTTTCTGTTTGGTGCCCATATTCAAACAGCCAGGATAATAGTTTATAGGCAGTGGGTTGGCAGATTTTGTTTTTCCCTTGGAGAATTGGAGAATCTGACTGGTTAGTAAAAGTTAAGAGGTACCTGGAAATTCTTTTATCATCAGTGCCCCTCATCAAACTACCAACCAGATTGCTCTACAATGAATTTCATCTGACAACAAGCCCTTTTACAAAGAGCTTCCAAAGGAGCTTTATAGAACAATTTATATGTAAGCACATATCCAAATAGGACCAGTTATTTTAGGAAATATGCCAACTTGAAAGTCAAAGGCAAAAATCACACACACAAAAACAGAGAAAAATGGATTTGGAATTTAAGAAAAAGACAATGTAGAGAGAAGAACACTTCAAAAACATTGAGATGAACCATTACATTCATGGACTAAGAAAGGGAAGGTTTTTTTTTTTTAAATTAAAAAAAAACATTCAGAAAGCAGAAAGGAATCTTAAAAATTAAAAAAGTATGAGAGAAGAGCAGAAAATCTCAATAGATGAGGTAAATGGTAAAATTCAGGAAACCTAAAAAGGATCAAAGGCAAATAAATGAACTATGTGAGTAAAAATACTTTTAAGTAGATTATTAATTCAATAGATCCAAAACCAAATAACAGGAATTTCATAAGAAAGAGAAAAGAAATAGGAGAAATTATCCAAGAAATGCTACAAATAAAAATTTTCAGAATAAAGTACTACATGAGTTTTCTGACACATTAAAGGGATTACCAAGAGTGAGCAAAATGGATAAAAAATGCCCAACCCTGTGCATGCACATCATTGTTAAATTTTAGAACACTAGAGACAAAAAAAAATGCATAAAGCTTTCAGAGAGTAAAAACCAATTATCAAGATTCAGCATAGCATTCAACTTCTGTATATTATATTAAAAGTGGAGATAAATGATCAATGCATGCCTTCAAAATCTGAGGATTATATGATTTCCAAGCTAATATTCTATACCTACATATCATCAATTAAGTGAGAGGATAAAGTAAGGACATTTTCAGACATTCAAGGCCCAGAAATCTTTTCTTGAACTCTTTTTTAAGGAAGCTACTGGAGGAGAAATCCTCTAAAATAGGGGTGGGGAATGTCCAGCCCCGCAAAAATCATTTGGTCTGGCCCTGCAAATAAATAGGGGTGAATTAATAAATGTCTGATCAAATGTAGCAGGCTAATTTTTAAGCAGATACTTTTATATGACTCGAGAATGATGTTATAAATATCCAAATGGTCCTGGACAGAAAAAAAAAAATAGGTTCCCAACCAGTGCTCTAAAACAAGGGAGTTTGTCAGTAAAGAAAACATTGGATGCAGAAAACAAGTACTCAAACACGAAGAGCAGACAAAAGAAATGCAAAGGATGATGGTGAAGAGAGATCCCAGGAGGGCATCTCAGCAGTAAATCTAGAGAACATTAACACCAGATTTGAATAGGAAGGCAGAGGGCTCTTGGTGTCTCAAAAAAGAAGGATCAATAGTGTACTGAATGTGTGCATCCCTTAAGAGGAGTTTTATATTTATGGTAAAGATTTTGGCAATTAATTAGTATTAGGTATATAGAAAACTAAGCAATGCTGTCCAAATGGGAAGAAAAGGAAGCTAACACTGGAGTCATTAGTACAGAAAAGGAAATTTAATAATATTCACTACATGGCTCAGTTGTGAATACTGTTCTCTAACCACATAGCAATGTACAAGACCATATATTGATCCAAACCAACATTATAATATCATTGTATAGGAAGAATACGGGGAGGGGAATGTGTGTGTGTGTGCACGTGTGCTATGCTATGAGGGGAAGGACTGAAAAACATTAATGTTAGTGTCTTTTGGAGAAGGGAAGAAAGTAATGAAACAGTATGAGCAAATCACTTAGATAAAATTATTTAGATAAGTATAAGCAAAAAATAATAATCAATAGAAATAATTAAATGTTAAAGTAGTTGGGAGGCCAGTGAGAAGAGGCTACAAGATTTTTATTTTTTATTTTTTTAATTAAATCTTTATTATTCAGATTATTACATTTGTTTTTCTTTTTCCCCTCCATATCTCCCCTCCACCCAGCTCCCACCCCTCCCTCTACCCTTACCTCCCTCCTGTTGATCCATAGGTGTATGATTTTTGTCAAGTCTCTCCCTGTATACCCCTCACCCCTTTTCCCCCTGAGAATAATCATTCCACTCCCTTTCTGTGCTCCTGATTCTATTATATTCACCAGTTTATTCTGTTGATCAAATTTTTAATTCACTTAATTTTTAGATTCACTTGTTGATAGATATGTATTTGTTGTTCATAATTTTTTGGCTTTTACCTTTTTCTTCTTCTTCTTCTAAAAGAGTACCTTTCAGCATTTCATATAATACTGGCTTGAAGTTAATGAACTCCTTTAGCTTTTTCTTATCTGTGAAGCTCTTTATCTGCCCTTCAATTCTGAATGATAGCTTTGCTGGATAGAGTATTCTTGGTTGTAGGTTCTTGCTATTCATCACGTTGAATATTTCTTGCCACTCCCATCTGCCTTGCATCGTTTCTGTTGAGAAATCAGCTGACAATCATATGGGTGCTCCCTTGTAGGTAATTAACTGTTTTTCTCTTGCTGCTTTTAAGATTCTCTCTTTGTCTTTTGCTCTTGGTATTTTAATTATGTGTCTTGGTGTAGTCCTATTTGGATTCCTTTTTTATGGGGTTCTGTGTGCTTCCTGGACTTGTAAGTCTATTTCTTTTACCAGATGTGGGAAGTTTTCAGTCATTATTTCTTTAAATAGGTTTTCAGTATCTTGCTCTCTCTCTTCTGGCACCCCCACAATTCTGATGTTGGTACACTTGAAGCTGTCCCAGAGTCTCCTTACATTATCTTCACATTTTTTGATTCTTTTTTCTTCTTGCTTTTCCAGTTGAGTGTTTTCTGATTCTTTATATTTCAAATCTTTAACTTGATTCTTGTAATCCTCTAGTCTGCTATATAATTTTTTTTTATTTCAGTCAGTGTATGTTTAATTTCTAGTTGGTCCTTTTCCATCTCTAGTTGATACTTTTCCATCTCTAGTTGGTCCTTTTTCATCTTCTCTTGGGTCTCACTAACTTTATCCATCTTTTCTAGGATATTCTTGAAAAACCTTATAACCATGGTTTTGAACTCTATATCCAGTTGTTTGTTTTCCTCCATTTCTTTTGTTTGTGATCTCTTCCTTTGTCTCAGCATTTTCACTATGCTGAGAGAACTTCTCTGTTGGATTCAGCTTAAGATACAAGACTTGCAAAACTGCAAAAGCCTCTCTGTTGAGCTTGGGATGGATGGAGTCTCAGGGCTTAAGGGACCGCCTTGCCTTCCAGTCGGCCCCACCCTCCACAGCCCCTGAGTTTCACATGACTGGGTAATCACTGGAGGGCTCCCTGTGTGCACCCATGCTCCCTCAGTGCCTCTAGACTGCTGCCTTTCTGGCTCCCCTGTGCTCCAGGACCATATGAGTCTGGGGCCCCAGGGTTTCACCTGAAACTGGGTTAGGTAGAGTTAGAAGTGACACAGTTGGGAGGCTCTGTCTCCCGCCCATTTGTGAAAGCCAGTGGCACAATCAACAGTCTGTCTTCTGCATGCAGTGCTGTGCGTGCCACTAGACTTCTGCCCTTTTGTGACTCCCCCAAATTTCCGTGCACTTCTCCCTTTTCACAGTCCAAACTCCCCCCGTATGAGTTTCGGCTGGACCTGGTGTTTAGTGTCGTAGGATAAGGGGTTCAATGCCTTTGAGAGTCTTCGTTTCCCTCCTGCCAGAGAAAGCCAGCCAGGTACTCTAGTACCCGCTCTCTCTTAGCGCGCATCTCTGTACCTCAGCTTTTTGCAGCTGTTCTAGGTCTCTGTGAGCCCCTCTCTTTCCTTCTAGTTGTAGAATTTCCACTCAGCCAGCTTTCCTGTGGTTCTGGATGATGTCTGTTCTGTCTTTTAGTTATAGTTTTGAAATTGTTCTGTGAGGCAGCAGTGTAGGTGTTTACCTATGCTGCCATCTTAGATTCTCTCCTACAGAGATTTTTAAATGAATCATGTAGAAAAATTTTATTTTAATGCTGTGAACACATAAGAACATTGTAAACTGATGAACAAAAGGATAGATACAGAGTCAGTAAAGCATCAAATATACTGTCAAATTATAGCAAACTAGAACTATTTGTGAATACCTAAATATCCTCTGATTAAAACAAAGGATGGTATATATACCTGGTAGAAGCATACCATAAAGTATTATACCCAATCCCAGACATCTAGTGCCATATATAATGAGGTGAGAACAAAGTCGCCAACAGTTTGACCATAACCACCTTACCAGGAGATTTCCTAATATTTAGAAATCTTGTCATTATGCTGACCAGGTAAATTTTGCCTATAAAATTCTCCTATATGTTATCGCTATGTTTGACATACTTCTACATAAAAGGGACTTAATCAAACTCTAATGATTAATTTCTATGTCTGCCTCATTTACTAGATGTTAACTCTGTGAATTCAATTTCACATAATAAATATTCTTGGAGGACAAATACTGTGTGCCAGACTGTGCAGTATCCTGGGGAATCAAAGGCAGGCCTTCCCGCCTTCCTTCAAGATTTGTGTCTAATATATCTAGAAACTGGGAAACTTGGTAGTGAAACAGGCAGAGTTTCTTTTTCCTGGAGCCCACAGTCATGAAAGGGAACTGAGAGTGTAAAAAAAAAAAAAAAGATTGTAGATGAACTTTCTAATTCTCATGGGAATCTTGGGTAAGGCTTTCAGTTTTGACAAGAGGATAGTAACCCTGTTTTTCACCCGGTTGAGTTTTCAGCATATGGTTTGGCATTAGCAGTGCTGAAAAGGGAGTGATTATATCTGTCCAGAGTAGCAAGGAAGGCAACATACAAGAGAAGTGTGGCTTGTTCTGCTTTTATCCCTAATTTCTAACAGAGTACTTGGCACATGATTGGTACTATGTAAATGTTTATTGAATGAATAAATGGTGGAAGGGTGGATGGATGATGATAGATGGATGGATGGATGAACTGTTCATCTGAATTCACCTCGGCTTATTAATAAGTTTGTTATAAAAGCAGAAGGACCATATATTGGAGACTATGTAATTAGGTTGTGTTGATTTTAAAAATCTTTGGACACATACAGAGTAGACATTTAAATATGTGGACACATTTTTTTTCCTACAGCTTTTATACAGTCATGGTTATGTCAGCCCCTTCAGGTTCCATAAATACATTTTGAGATGAGCCTAGACTCCCAGGGGACACACTTTTAAAAACAGGCTTATTTTTTGCAGCAGCTCCTTGTTTCCTGGGTTTAGATTTCAGGGAACCATGGGACTAATTACACATATAGACATCAGAATAATTTAGCTATTTTTATTTGAGTTAGAAACATTTGTTCTCTTTACTGTATGTGTGTGTGTGTGTGTGTGTGTGTGTGTGTGTGTGTGTGTTTCAGATTATAAGAAACTTTCTGTCCAAAATCAAGTTCTGTTCCATTCATTCTCACTCTTATCTAAATCTAAACTCATTATATTTGCTTAGAAGGAAGTTATTCTTCTTTGTTTAAAAGACAGAATAGCTGTTAGGGGACAGATCTCTGTTATAACATTAACTCTGGAATGAAAGAGCCCTCTGGAATTAAACAGTTGTTTCTAAAGTCAGTTGTGTGTTTAAGCTGAGTTGTAAGGAAATTCCAAACTGCATTTAGCTCACCTTGCTGAGCTGGCTGCTTCCACACTTACTGCAAAAGGCAAGACCTCCTTCCCCCCCCCCCCCCCCGCCCCGCCAATAAATCTCAGATTGCTTTCACTGAAAGGAAAGAATAAATGTAAGCCCTCAAGGTAAGAATAAATGTAGGCCCTCCAAAACAGGATAACTGCTGCTTACTAAACATACAGAGCAGACATTTCTTTGTTTCTCTTTGCATTTAGTTTGTACTTAATAACTCTCTGAAATCAGTGTGGAGAACGAAGTAGCACTAACTTGAGCAGCTTGATTATGAGGCACCTAAACACACAGAGAGACAGACAAAAGTAGGCAGGTGAGCCCATAAATATGCTTCTAAGGGATATGGCCAATAAAAAGGCATCTTTTGCAAATGAAAAATATTGCATTAATCAGTTCTGTTTTGGATTCCTGCACTTAACTCTCTTGGCTTTGTAGTTGAGTAACCCAAGATAGCATTTACACTGTTGTATTTATGGAATATAATTTATGAGGCAATAACAATTCATTTAAGCCGGTTCTCAGCCCTCATTTATTCTGAGTGTGGATGAGCCTTCCCACTTGTTCTGAGGGTACCTATCAGAAGGGTGTTGGTAAACTGTGCTGCCCTGGCTGGCCAGCGTCCATCTGCCTCCTGCACCCACGCTCTTTCCACAGCCTGGGTGGCTGCCCCTGTGTCTCATTAGAGCTGAGCTCTCCATATCTATTGGCTTTAGCTTTCAATATCCTTGGAATGAGAATCAGAAATCTGCTTTCCAAACTTGCTCTTATTAACAGGAGTGCAGCTAGCAATTGTCCGTATAGCCTGTGAAGAGGGATTTATTGGATTTTGTTCAACAATTATTTATTTAAATCATTTTCTTTTCCTGTCATCATAGTTTAGGAAAAAGTGAAAAGAGACAATTAACACCTAACTTTTCAATGGAGATGGAGAATGTCATGCAAAGTTTTCTTGGAGACTGAAGGTGGAATTTTCTGTAGTTATTGGAAAACATTTGTTGGTCCTTGCTACTCAAATTATGGTCTATGAACAACAGCATCAACTTCACCTGGAAGACTTTAGAAATAGGTAATCTCAAGCCCTTTATCTTCTTTTTAACAAAATCCCCAGGTGATTCATATGCACAGTAAAATTTGAGAAGCTCTGGTTAGGATGTTGTCTTTCACTGAAGCCAACGGTAGGTTAATTCCAATAGCACTGACATGGAAAAGAAAATCCACTTGGACTTCATAGTCTTTGGTATGTAAGAGCCCAGCATCTTCCTTTGCCCACCCAACTCTGGCAACTTTTGGTATCTGTCTTGAGTCTCCTTGATTGTTCATTATAATCATCATCTCAACTCCTTTTACCGCTAAACTGTATCTCACCATAGAGGATGAAGATGGTCTTTTGGTGAGTTCCATGACAGTGTTGCATTTTAAAGTCTGAAATTCCTAGAGCATGTTGGAATTTTCAGCTATTATAGTGACTTTTATCACTTTTACTTAAGTAATATCCTAGACTCCAATAGTTTAAGGTGAAAATTGTACAAATAATTACATTGCTAATGTAATCGTTTTCATGAATGAAGAAGTAAGCTTAAGCACCACCTTGAAAGTGTCTAAATATGCATTTACAATAGAACTAGAGGCCCAGTGCATGAAAATTCATGCATTGGAGGGGGTGTCCCCTCAGCCTGGCCTGCCTCCTCTCACAGTCTGGGAGCCCTCAGGGGCGGGAGATGACTCAGCAATCAGAGGAAGGCAACGCCCCATCACACCTCTGTTGCTGCCACTTCCAGCAGCACAAGCCTCAGCAGGCCCTGGTTACCTGAGCCTTGGGCCAGCCCTGAGAAGCTGGGCAGCTGATAGCCAATGCTTGCCTGCTCCTCAGCCAGCTCTGGGTAGCTGGGGGGCTGAAGAGACTGGGGAACTCTGGAGAAAGGTGCACCTGCCACCTTGGCAGGACTGAGGGAACTGGGTGCTGCCATCTTTGAGGGTGGACAGTCAATTAGCATATTCTCTCCTTATTAGCTGGGGGCACCAACCTCTTTGCAATGGCGTGAGGGTCAACTAACATATTTCCTCTTTATTAGATAGGATGGCATACTCTATATGACCATGAATACCCTTATTTACACTGATAGACTATAAACATTCTTGATAGAACTGGGAACTTTATAGCACTAACAAATGAATACTCTCCATGTCTTCAGTTGCCCCAAGCTGTGAAAATTAGTTGAAATTAGTATACACATTTGCATGGTGTTTGGGATCAATTTTTAAATACAATTAGTAATTTAAAAAAAAATACAAGCCTTGTATTTTCACACAGGGACATAGGGACCGAGGTATAAGTAGAGCTGAGATCTACATCAAACCAAATCTCAGAATAAAAAGTAGAATGGAAGAACAGTACACGAACTATTTACTGGGCTCCAACCTGGGATGAATAGAAATGTTCAGTACATAAGCAGTGACTCCTGTGTGAATTCTTGCAAAGGCAATTCTCAGATGTGGAAAATGGGTGTATTTTCTGTTTAACACCTGTTACTTTTAATATGTATATCCATATATGTAGATTTCTTTGTCTTATGACTATAGTTTCTGCTGCTTGTGGCTTCAGGGAATTATGAAACTGTCAAGTGCAGGTCCTAACGTGCTGGGACAAATGAATATCTTGTGCTCCTCACTGTTCTTTCACCATCCTCAGGAGAAAGTCAGCACAGTTATTAAAAAGGGAAAGGACATTGTGCAGCCCGGCCTCTCCGCACTGGCTCAGACTGGTTGGAGTGAATAATATACTCATCTTTGCATGTTGTTTGCAGGATTGTAAGCCCATGCAAAGTTAGTAATTTATTTTTATTAACTAACATAAAACAGATTTATTTTTAATACTTAGCTGACATCTTGGTGGCCAGAAGAAGACGTTAGACTGGGTGGGTGAGACAGCTGAGTCAGGGAATTTGGGGAAAGATGGCAAGAAACAAAGATGTTGAGAAGTATGGTTTCTTGGGTCTGGAATTTGCAGGTTCAGGGGTAGAGGAAGGGACACCACAGAAGGTTATTTCCAGTGCCAACCTGCGTACACAAGCACCTTCAGATGCAGACTGATCAGATTGGTTGACCTTCACCACCAACTACCATAATAACAACAAACCACAACAAAGAACACTCTCTGTGCTTTAAGGTCTGAGGGGGAAACAAAGAAAGAGCATCACACAAGGACAAGTGCCAGTCTACACCTTTCATGACCTGGGCCTACCTTCTCTTTTTCATCTCCAGGCCATAACATTTGTGAGCTGAAGCAAGAGAACAAATGGAGGCCAGATACTAGGCATTTAACTTTGCACATTAATGAATGCAACCAGGGTGGCTAAGGGAGCCATATCTTCCCCAAGGCAGCCTTGCTATGTGAGAACATGAGAAGGACATGGGACACATCTGCTGTGATGGGGCAGGGTGGGAGCTGGTCCAGGCATAGCATAGGACTACTCCATGGTAGAAGACTAATAAACTTTGGGGTGCCAGCCCAAGTAGGTGCCCCTTCTCCACACCTCATGTTTCCAAATCAGGAGTCCAGAACAGGCAGTTCTAAAAACTTCTCAGAACTTTACCACTTGGGCAGGGGTGCAGTTATAAGAGGAACCTAGCTTGCCTAAAAAGTCATCTGGGTGATTTATGTAGCCAAATGTAAACAAAAGCACCCACTTTTGCTCTGGTTCCCACAGTAACTATGATTGTCTCCTCCTTCCCCTTCTCTCTCTCTCTCTCTCTCTCTCTCTCTCTCTCTCTCTCTCTCTCTCTCTCTCCTCTCTCTCTCAGCAACCATGCCATTCTCTAGCCTGAGGGCCCAGCTTGTTCCCTGCATTCTCAGATAATTCATATTTGCTCAATTGGTCAACAATTTGCAAAGCAACAATAATACAACCTGTTTTAGATTGAGGGGAAATGCTTTGTGTTGCAGGGTTCTGGGTTTGGAAGTGTGGGACCCAGTGCTACATCATTCTCACCCAAGTTAAAGGTGCACTCTGGGCTCATCGGATGTCATTGCCAACAACAAATTATTTCTGCTAATGGTGTCTCCATTGTCTTGAGTGCATCATCACCATCATCATCATCATCATCATCATCATCCTTCTCTCTCTCTCTCTTCTCTCGCTCTTGTCTCTCTCCCTCTCTCTCTGTCCCTCCCTCTCTCTCTCTCTCTGTCTCTCTCTCTCACACAAACACATTTTCATGTATACACACCACACACCATTTCTTCCTTCTTTGAAATTTCTACCCAGCCATAAGGACTCAGACCAGTTTTTACCCTCTCCATAAAGAAATTAACTAACTATTGAAGCACTAACTTCTAGTATCTCAGAATGTGACCTTATTTGGAAACAGGATCATTGCAGATGTAATTAGTTAAGAAGAGTTCATACTTGAGTAAAGTGGGCATCTAATTCAATATAACTGGTATCCATATAAGAAGGGAAGACACAAACATATACAGAAAGAGAATTCTTTTTGAAGATACTGGTGCATAGAGGGAGATGACCATATGACCATGGAAGCAGAGATCAACGATGCATGTATGACCCAAGGGATGCCATGGACTACTGGCGACATCAAAAGCTGAGATTCTTCCCTGGAGCCTTCAGAGAAAGCCTGTTCCTATACCTTGATCTTGGACTCTTAGCCTATAGAACAGTGAGAGAACAAATTGCATTGTTTTAAGCCACCCAGTTGGTGGTTGTTGTTATGGCAACCCTAGGAAACATATACTGTGACCATTCTCAAAATGTCCAAGCACAGTTTGTGGGTGCTCCCTCAGCTTGGATACAGCACTTCGCTAAGGCATTAATCCCAATGAGAGAGTTGGGATTTACATGCCTGTCTGCACAGCCAACTGACTTGTAATTCCTCAGGTGCTGCTACCCTGTCATACAAATTAGCACACCTAGCACAGTGCCTGCACACAGAGGTCCTTCAGAAATGCAAGAGAAGCAGATGAATGAGCAATTGAGAAGGTTTAAGCAAGAAGGAAATAATTAAATACTTAATTATAAGTTTGGACAAGGCAGCAGCCACAGTACAGAGAGAGAGGTGAACGTAGGACCACAAATATACCTACTGTGCTGTAGCCTACTAGAAACTTTTTTACAACATTGCATTAATTTTTAGATGCTCCCTCTTTTAGAGAGAGCCAAATTTAGGCAATCTTTTACGATTAAAAAGCAGGTCACTAATTTCCTTTGTTTCTAAATAATACCAAGGGGAAGAATTCGTCTTAGTTCCAGGGAACCCCAATTCTAATTTCACCCCCAGCAGGATGCCTTCAGTGACCGGGGCTTCTGGGGCTGGTGTGGACCTCCTGGGACAGAATCAGGCACTTTTCATTACTTCCCTCACTTAGAAAAAGAAAACAAGCTCAATTTCCAAAACACACTCAAAGGGGCTGTGCAAAAACATAGCCTAAGGGAAATGAGAAATCACTGTTTTTATCATAATCCCTTAAAAAGGAGAAATGTCACCTTAATTTAATTGGGGCTTTGTTATTACATTTCTACTCTATCTGTGACACAGTTAAATCTTATTATCCAAGCACTGACCCAAAATGAGCTACTTTTTCTCAAAGAAAGAAAGAAGAAAGAAAAGAAAGAAATCTTCCTGACATCATTTTTTTTCTAATATCTTCTGTGAGTCCTTTGGTTCTGAATTAATTATTCAGAGGGAGAGAAAGTGAATCAGAATTTCAGTTGGAAGGTTTGGGAGCATGAATAGTTTGAAAAGCATATTTAAAATGCAATATAGATTTATTCCTAGAAAAAAAACTTAAAAATGTTTTAATAATACAAATGTTTAAAATATATTTTATTGATTTCTTACAGAGAGGAAGAGAGAGGGATAGAGAGAGTTAGAAACATCGATGAGAGAGAGACATCCATCAGCTGCCTCCTGCACACCCCCTATTGGGATGTGCCCACAACCAAGGTACATGCCCTTGACTGGAATCAAACCCAGGACCTTTAAGTCCACAGGCAGATGCTCTATCCACTGAACCAAACCGGTTTCTGCTAATAATACAAATTTTGAAAAACAGAGTGACAACTCCCTACCAATAGGGACACACAAAAGATATATCCGAGTACCAACAAGTCACCAGCACTAGGACATCTCCCCAGAGGGATGCTGTTTATCGGAACCTTAACTTTAAACATGGTGTAATATACCATGTATTTATGCTTATGGAAAAGAGGCATGTGATTTAAAAATATACCACATGTCTAATATTATTTTCTCTTTACATAATTTATACTGATCATAATATATAAAGTCCATGTTTGGGTATCAAGAATCTTGCAATCTGTCCCCAAACCGGAGAACTATAACCTTATTACTTTGGGTAGACTTGCTCCATCATTGCAATTGTACTTGCCCCTCCCCACCTGGGTACTATTTATCAGTGTTCTAAGCCAACTAGAAACCCTTTCTAATTATAGGGGATAACTGCTATTTAAACACAAAGTAACAGTTTGTTAGAGATCTAACAAGAATGGAGAAATATTGCGTAAGTCTCTTCGGAATAAGAAAAATAGCATTCCATGTTGGTTAAAGACAATATAAGGGGCAGACAGGGTGATTTTTATATATTGTTTAGGATGTTTCCTCCTGTATTGAATAAATTATCAGGCAGCACATGAATCATATGAATTAAAAAACATCCTTTTAGAGAGTCCATTAACATGTTCTTAGTAGTGGATGCCTTTCATCTTCACCTTAGTTTCAGGTGTGGACCAAACAGGTAGTAAGACATGCACATGCTGTGTCAATATTTTCCTCTTCTGGGTAATCCTGATGGCGCATGCAGGGAGCAATAGGGGACCCCCAACAACCCAAAGGATGTGCTACCAGTTACAAAATTAAGGTAAGAGAATGCTTTAAATGTTACCCAACAAGAAGTAAGTGACTATTATTTGTTGAATTAATGAATACATTAATATTAAAATATTCTTAATATATTTTAACTAGAGGCCTGGTGTACAAAATTCTATCTAATTTTATATTTAATCTTAAAACTAGATATTCAACCAAAAGGCTTCATTCTAACATGGATCATAGATATGGTCTTAGAAGTAATGTTTTTCCTATCATTCCAGAGTTTTCTCTGTCCCAATGAACAGAGATCTTTTGAAAATAGAAAATGAGGGTTGAAGAATCAGTGCACTCTATGATGTCTCAGAAAGTATTATTTGTCATTTAACCTACATATTTGTCAAATTTTAAATTGAATAATTTCTTGCCACATTCACATACATTGTGTCAGGGGAAAAGGAGAGAAGCTCCAAAACTTTTGTTGTTGTGTCCTTTAATAAATAAAATAAAAAGTGTTCCAGAAGTTTAAAAAGTCAACTTAAAAACTCATCCAACACAATTCCCAAATTAACTTTATTTCCTTTGTGGTTGCCCAGAATGGTCAACAAATGAAAAGCAATGAAAAAAAGAACAGATTTCATGTAAACAAAGGAACTAGAAATAGTATTTGTTTTATTTTGTTTTGTTAATTCTCCCTTAATAATATTTTTTCCATTGATTTTTTTTTTTTTTAGAGAGAGTGGAAGAACGGAAGGGAGAGGGAGAGAGAGAAAAACATTAGGGTGAAAGAGGCACATTAATGGGCATTAATGGGTTGCCTCCCTCATGTGCCCCAACTGGGTGCATGCCCTTGACTGGAAATCAAACCAGAAACTCTTAGGTGTGCAGACTGATACTCTAACCACTGAACACATTAGCCAGGGCAAAGCTAAGCTAGAAATATTCTAAAAATATTGCACTCCTCAATCCTATACCTTGCTTTCCTACTTTATTTTTCCCCATTGCACTTACCATCTTCTAATCTAATAAAAGAGTAATATCATTCCAACACACAGGATGACTGCCCCCATGTGGTCAAACATCCTGCCCCCATGTGGACACAAGATGGCCACCACAAGATGGCCAGTAGGGAGGGCAATTGGCAGGGACCAGACCTGCAAGGGAGGGCAGTTGTGGTGATCAGGCCAGCAGGGGAGGGCAGTTGGGAGGGACCAGACCGGCAGAGGAGGGAGGTTGGTGGTGATCAAGCCTACAGGGAGGGCAGTTAGAGGTGTCCAGGCCTGCAGAGGAGGGAAGTTGGGGGTGACCGGGCCTACAGAGTAGGGCAGCTAGGGGCAAAACAGGCTGGCAGGGGAGCAGTTAGGCATCAATCAGGCTGGCAGAGGAATGGTTAGGGGGTGATCAGCTGGCAGACAAAAGCGGTTAGGGGCAATCAGGAAGGCAGGCAGGTGAGCAGTTGGGAACCAGCAGTCCTAGATTGTGAGAGGGATGTCCGACTGCCCATAGAGGCCTGATACAGGTAGGCTTTCCCCTGGTTAGTGTGTTCAGTGGTTAGAGCATCAGTCTGCACACCTAAGAGTTTCTGGTTTGATTCCCAGTCAAGGGCATGCACCCAATTGGGCCACATGTGGGAGGCAACCCATCAATATGCCTCTTTCACCCTGATGTTTTTCTCTCTCTCCCTCTTCCTTCCTCCCTTCAGGCCTATATGGGCAGTCAGACATCCCTCAAGGGGTCCCAGATTTGAGAGGGAGCAGGTTAGGCTGAAGGACACCCCCTCATTCCATGCAGGAATTTCGTGCACCGGGCCTCTACTATTTGATATAATTTTTAACTTTATCATCCTTGTCCCTGCTAGAAAGTAAGTTCCATGAGGGCATGAATATTTTTATGTTTTATTTTCTGGTGCCTACTTGGTCCTTAAACAGTGCTTGGCACATACCAGTAGTAGGCACATTATACATATTTGATTAATTGAATAAACCTAATGAAGGACCTCAGATATCATGCAAACATACATACAACAAATTTTTTATCAGCGTTTATTTGGAACAGAATATTATAGAGTGTTTTCAAGGAGTAGTAAGTCATGCTTTACAGAAACAATAAACTAACATTTCTAAGGTACTTAAGCAATTTATAAAGTGATTTTTGATGCATTGTCTCATTTGATCTCCTAGCAGCCTCTTAAGGAGCTTTTTCCTATTCTCATTTTGACACAAAGGAGGTTATTGAATTTCAGACAGATTAAAGGATTTGTCCCCAAACACCAAAAACAGAAAATGCTGGAGCTCACATGTGAAGCTTCGCCCTTTCATTTTTTTAAAATATATTTTTATTGATTTCAGAGAGAAAGGGAGAAGGATAGAGAGATAGAAACATCAATGATGACAGAGAATCATTGATCAGCTGTTTCCTGCATGTACCCTACTGGAGATTGAGCCTGCAACCCTGGGCATGTGCCCTTGGCTGTAATTGAACCCAGGACCTTTTAGTCCACAGTCCAACGTTCTCTCCACTAAGCCAAACCTGCTAGGGCAGCTATGTCCATTCAGGCCAAAGTTTATTTACTCTCCCCTGAGCCATATGATCTCTCATTTCCAGATTTCTCTGAGGCTTGTGGGGTCTGTACCCAAGATGCCCTCTGTGCAACATCCTATAAATGGCTATTTCAGTGACTAATGACGTTTTACCATAAATGTATATAGGTCAGACTGTTGAATATCCAATAAGTTCAGATAATTCCTACTTAACTACCATGTTTCTGAAGTTCTTATTGGACATTACTTTATCAAACGAAATAACTTAGGCAAAATGAGTTAATAAAGTAATTTTCTCAGGTGGTTTTATTTCTTTTCATTAATATCCACAAACAGTTTATAAAAAACAAAATAATGTAACAGTGAGCTACAGAAGTAAACAAGAAATGCTTTAAAAATGATGGTTTCTATGATAGAACAAAAAATATCCCAGTAAACTAGGAATGAAGAGAAGCCTTTCTTAATTTGAGAGAGAATATCTGCAAAGAAACTTACGCTAACATCATACATAAGATGAGAAATTTGAAGCTTTCCCACTAAGATAAGTTACAAGGCAGACATGTGCCTTCTTACCTCTCCTGCTTGACATTGTACAGATAGTTCTACATAATACAATAACAGAAGAAAAGGAAATAAAAGGTATTCCAATTTGGAATGAAGAAATGAAACTGTCTGTTCACAGATGACATGATTATGTAAAAAATCTGAAAGAAATTATAAAAAACAAACTCTTGAACTGATAAGCAATTATAGCAAGGTTGCAGGATATAAAATCAATATACAAGAGCCGATCACTTTCCTATATACCAGTAATGAACAAGCGAAATTTGAACTAAAAAATACAACATTATTTAAATTAACAATTCCTAAAATTAAGTGCTTAGTATAAACCTAACAAAATATGTATGTTATCTATATGGAGAAATCTACAGAATTCAATAAATGAAATCAAAGAAGTAAATAATGAGAAAATCCATGTTTATAGGTAGGAAGACTCAAAATTGTCAAGATGTTGGTTCTTTTGAACTTGATCTATAGATTCAATGCAATCTCATAAAAAAATCTCAGCAAGTTATCTTGTGAATATTGACAAACTGATTCTCAAGTTTATATGGAAAGACAAAGAAACCAAAGCAGCCAAGGCAATATTGAAGGACTAACACTACATGATTTCAAACTTACTATAAAGCTACAGTGATCAATACAGTATGATAATGGCAAATATACATACAAATAGATTAATGGAAGAGAATAAAGACCCCAGAAATATCTCCCCATAAATGCAGTCAACTAATCTTTGACAAAGAAAGAAAGGCAATATAATGGAGCAAATGATGCTAGATCAACTGGACATCCACATGCAAAAACTGAATAGAGACACACTTTATACCCTTCTTAAAAATTAACCCAAAATAGATCACAGCCCTAAATATAAAATGCAAAACTATAAAACTCTGAAGATAACCTAGGGGAAAGCTTAGATAACCTAAGGATGGTAATGCCTTTTTAGATACAACCCCAAAGTCAATATATATATAAAGAAATGATTGATAACTGGGCTTTAACAATACTAAAAACTGCTCTGAGAAAGACAGTGCAAGAAAATGAGAAGAACAGCCACAGACTGGGAGAAAATATTTGCAAAAGGCATATCTGATAGAGGACTATCACCCAAAATATACAAAGAAATGCTTAAAACTCAAAAATAAGAAAGCAAACAACCCAATTAAAAAATGGGCTAACGATTTTAATGGACATCTCACCAAAGAAGATATAGAGATGAAAAATACGCATACAAAAAATCAATTAAATTTAATGTCAATCAAAACAATAATGAGCTACAACTAGGCAACTATTAGAATGGCCAAAATTCAGCACACTGACATAACCAAATGCTGATGAGAATATGGAATAACAGGAACTATCACACATTACTTGTATGAATGCAAAGTAGTACAGCCACTTTGGATGCCAGTTTGGTAGTACCTTATAAAACCAAGCATGTTCTTACCGTATAATCCAGCAACCACTCTTTTTGCTATTTATCCAAAGGCACTGAAAACTTACATCGACACAAAATCTACACAAGGATGTTTCCAACAGCTTTATTCATGATTGCCAGAGCATAGAAGCAACCAAATATCCTTTAAGAAGTGAATAGATAAGTAAACTGTGGTACATCCAGACAACAAAATATCAAAATATCATTCATTACTTAAAAAAAATGCTACCAAACCATGAAAAAAACATGGAGAGGAACCTTAAATTAATTTTATTAAGTGAAAGAAGCCAATCTGACTCCAGATATGTGAAGTTGACATTCTGGAAAAGGCAAAACTATGGTGACAGTAAAAAGATCAGTAGTTGCAGAGGTTGATGGAGATGAGGGAGGAATAAATAAATAGAACACAAAGGATTTTTTTAGAGTATTGAAACTATGACACTATTATGGTGGATATATGTCATTACACATTTGTGCAAACCATCTATAATAATAAAAGGGTAATGTGCTAATTAGACCAGACATCTTCCGGATGTCATTCCAGACATCCTTCCTGATGAAGCAGAGGCTGGAGGGAAGCCAATCAGGTCCCATATGCCTGTGGGCAGCCTGGGGGAGGCCAGTCTTGATCCCAGGTGCCTGCAGGCAGCTGGAGGAGGGAAGCAGCCTGGGTCCTGAGTGCTTGCCGGCGGCCAGAAGGGAAGCAGCCCAGGTCACTGGTGACAGAGGGAAGCCACAGCAGGCAGCTGGGGAAAGGACGGACTACTCTTACATGAATCTTCATGCATGAGGCCTTTAGTAGATTGTATAACTACGTATTTAGGAGGATAATGATTGTGTTATGTAAGCTCACCAATTGTAACAAAGGTACCACTCCAGTGAAGAATGTTGATAATGGGGGAGGCTGTATAGATGTGTGGGTAGGGAGTATATAGGAAATTTTTGTACCTGCCCTTCAATTTTTTTTAATGTTTTTTTTATTGATTTTAGAGGCAGGAATGGAGAGGTATAGAGAGATAGAAATATTGATGAGAGAGAAACATTGATGAAAGAGAAACATTGATAGGCTGCCTCCTGCACACTCCCTACTGGGGATTGAGCCTGCAACCCAGACATGTGCCCTAACTGGGGATCAAACTGTGACCTCCTGATTCATAGGCCAACACTCAACTACACTGGCTGGGCCCTTCCCTTCAGTTTTGCTGTGTGCCTAATTCTGCTCTCAAAAATACGCCTCCCCCCCAACCCCCCCACCCCCCTACAATATGATGGTTTCATTTCTGCCTATTAGTTTTGGGGCACTTCCCCAAATGTCCTCAACTAGAGATAAATTAGGTTGGAAATTTTGCAAAAATAAGATTTCTCTGCTCTGATAATTTTCTGAGAAAACTCAGCCTGGCTAATATCAAATGTTTTACTGTATTTTGAAACCGTTTTTCTGTCCCTAAATCGCATCATGAATGCAAAATGACCACATAATTGTCTTTTTGCATTTAAAGTTCTCCATCTTTCCTGAGGTTTATGGTTTGTTTATATGTGAAAAGATCAATAAAACAAAATAAAATCTAACAAGACCAGCAGTCTTCCTTCACACTACTCCTGCAGCTTGCCCTCCCATAAGTGACTGGTACCAACCACCTTTTGCAAACTTCATCTAATGCTTGCTTACAAAGAGCTCCCTATTTTACTAGGATAGGGACTGAGTGTTGTTCTGGGAGGTTATTGCTCAACAATGCTGCCACATTGAAGACATTCGACAGGGGACTCACATGGTATATATAATTTTACTACTTTAATTCCAATGAGATGGCTTAAATTTAGCACATTTTGAAGAGAAATTCAATTGCTAATAAAGAAATATCTGGTGACTCTTTTATTATCTCCATTGAATTTTAGAGTGAGATTATGGGAGGACAGAAGAAGGGAGAGAGGAAGGGAAGGGAAAGGAAAGAAAGGGAAGGGAAGGGAAGGGAAGGGAAGGGAAGGGAAGGGAAGGGAAGGGAAAAGAGAGATATTGATGTGAGAGTGACACATCTATTGGTTGCCTCCTGCATTCACCCTGACTGGGACTAGGCATCAAAGCTGCAATCCAGGTGCATGTCCTTGACTAGGAATCGAACCTGCTGCCATTCTGTGCATGGGCTGAAGCTCTATCCATTGAGTAACACTGGTCAGGGCATACCTGGTCATTCTTTACTTGCATTGCTACCACATTCTAACAATTGCTTAAATCATTAGAATTCCAATACTGAGTTTCTCATAATTTTAACAGTAGCTGTTATGGTCATTCTGACACTACACATCATAGGGTTATCCTGACCCCTTTCATTTGAGATACCAATCTGTGATTAGGATGTCAATTTCCTTATTTGCCTGAGTTCATCCTGAATTCAAAGTGCTAGAAGACAGTTAAGAGTTATATACAGGTTTGTAATAATATTGAAAGCATTTGCGTGTGATATTGAATACCAACTATGAACCAGCCATTATGCTTTGCATGTGCTACCTCATTAAAACTCCTAGTAATAATTGTTGGGCATAATTATTCCCAGAATGAGTAAGTAACTTGCCTAAGTTTGCACAGCAGAAGTGCTGGAATGATTTTCTCCAGAGTTCAACCATGCCCACTTAATTATAATACTAGTTCATACATAAAACTTATCACTCATTATGAGCAATTCATGCTTATGTATTATCTCATTTAATACTCACAAATAATGTAGATGCTATTATTATAATTGAGGAAACTAAAGTGTAGACTCATTAAGGATGTTCTAAAAAGTTACACAGCTTTAAAGGTATAGAGTTTGAACGTGAAATCAGATAACCTATTGGCAATTATCTTGCTGATTGCTGTTATACTGCCTTCTCAGCTTAACTAATACCTTTAAAGATAATTTTGAAAAACCACTAGACCTATAAAATTTTATTTGGAATTTTCTAAATGTATTTACATATGCAAACAATACACTGCACTACACCTACTATACACACAAACACAGGCACCAAACACAATTCACATACTTCACAATCCTTTCTTGAAGTCATCACCATGTGAATCATTTAGAGTCTGCAACTTATGAAGCCAAATATATCCCATCTGTCTGCAGAGAATACATCTAGAAATGCCCCCTTTTCCCTACAGACAAGCCTACATAGATACCTTGTACAGCAAACCAAACAGAATAGAAAGTAGAATTAAACTGCAATTCATTGTTAGCCTGACACTGCGTTTTCATTGGTCCATTCCAGGATGAGGGCAGAAAGCTTATTTTTGTGGTACCCAGGGTCACAGACAGGGATCTCAGGCTCAGAGCATTCAGGGCACTTTCAGACACATAGTCAACCATGTGAATTCCAAATGGTCCTGCTTGTCCCAGTGTCTTCCACCTAGCCCTGGAGACATTCCTACACTCTGTTTAGTTCTCATGAAAAATTTTAACAATCTATTTAGGGCAGAGCTCTGATTTGGATGTCAAATAAAACTGATTGATTTTATGATTCTGTAAAGGTTACCTCAAAAGGTGAAATGGTTTCTGCTGCCGAAGAGCACCTATAAATCCAAGGTATTTGTGACAAGTCATGTCCCACTGCAAGAAGATGGATTCTTGGATGTGTATCTAATCCTAGAAGAGATAGCAAAATTTCCATTAGACTTTATTTAAGAGCTCATGCCCTTTAGGTATCAGGCAGCATGGTTAAGTGAGAGTTAGTTGTCAATTGATTCTAGAGTAATGCTATGAGAAATCATAAAACCATTTCATTGGTAAAATAAAACAACACATCTCATACCTTTTAGTTACCTCATTGCCATTAGTTAAGAGCCCTGGATGCTGCCTCCAAATGATTGAAAAGGTCAGTGTGTAACGAGAGGCCTTCCAACTCTCCCAGCTCTTCCAAAGCTCCTGGAGGGTAATCTTTGATGCATTCTGAATTTCTAGGTATTCTCAAAACCATTTAGGATTCTTGGCCCAGAAAACAAAGGATGAGAACAATGGGAGATGGAGAATGTGGTAGCAAAGTAAGGGAGGAAAAGGAGGTATGTTGTGTGCTTGTTGTGGTGTGTGTGTGTGTGTATGTGTGTAAACATTTGTCTATAAAAATAATGTAACAATGGGTAGATGAGCTGTGGTACATACTAATCTAAAGAAGATTCACTGAGCATGTTTACCTATTCTTTCCTTTGTCCCAAAATAACTACCAAAGGCAAGACAGTAGGGAAAACTGGAAGTTACTTAAAGACATAGAGTGAAGAAAAGGATGAAACTGCAGCTGCGGCAAGCACAGTACTAGACTCTTTGGTTGATTGTCTTTAATACGCAGAATGACACAGAGTGGAGGGTGTGGATCTGTTCTGCAGGAATCAGGCTGTAACACACAAATGATTGCTGGAGTTAAGTAATGATTCCAGTTTAGTTTTTGGGTACAGTAGCTGCCCTTTATTCCCCTCAATTTCCACTCTCACTCACCTGGTTCAAGCCTTGCTGCCACCTGCCAGTCTTCCAGTCTGCCTCGCCCTCTCTTTAGGTCATGTGGCCTAATTGATGTTTCTAGTATCCAAATCAGACCACCAATCTTCTTTAACTCCTTGAAGAAGCACCAAAGGACTCTACCACCTAGACCTTGCACTTCGCAGCCTCCCACTTGTGTCACCTGTTGTGCAGTTTATCATATGCAGCCAGAAATTTCTCACCACAACACATAGTTATTTAGTCACCTATTTCTGAAATGTCTGCCCTTCCTACCTTTGCCTGGATAACTTGGAATCATCCGACACCTAGCTGAGACCCCATTTCTCCAGGAATCTTGCCTGATCCCTGGTTGATTAGGGGTCTTCCTTTATATTTCCACAGCACTCTCTAGATTCCTCTGCCATAAAAATATATATCATTATGTTAAAATAGTCTTTTTATACATCTACCTCACTAGTTTTTTTTAATTATCTTTATTGATTTCAGAGAAGAAGGAAGAGGGAAAGAAAGATAGAAATATCAATGATGAGAATCATTCATTGGCTGCCTCCTGTATGTCCCCTACTAGGGATCAAGCCTACAACCCAGGCATGTGCCCTCGACTGGGATCAAACCTGAGACCCTTCAGTCCACAGGCTGATGCTCTATCCACTAAGCCAAACCACTTAGGGCTACCTTGCTAGTTCTAAATACTTTAAAGACAAAGGCCAGATGCTACATAGGACTTTGTATGCAACGCCTGTAATAAATTATTTTTTAAATTTTCCTTTTCTCTATTCTATATAAAACACATGCAAAAAAAAGGATTTCTCCCAGATAGAGTGGAATTTTCTTCATTAATATGAACTACTTCTGGAATGATTTTGGTGGATGGATAGGGGATATGTGATTACAAACGCAAACAAATAGGAGGGCATTCAGGAAGAAATGGCCTCAAACCCCAACTCCATAGGCACATGTTTATCGCTCTGTGTACTCAATTCTTTTTTTTTTAAATTAAATCTTTATTATTCAGATTATTACATTTGTTTCTCTTTTTTCCCCTCCATAGCACCCCTCCACCCACCTCCCATCCTTCCCTCCCTCCCATTGATCTCATCCATAGGTGTATGATTTTTGTCCAGTCTCTCCCTGCACACCCCTCACCCCTTTCCCTGAGAATTATCAGTCCACTCCCTTTCTGTGCTCCTGATTCTAGTATATTCACCAGTTTATTTTGTTGATCAAATTTTTAATTCACTTAATTTTTAGATTTACTTGTTGATAGATATGTATTTGTTGTTCATAATTTTTTGGCTTTTACCTTTTTCTTCTTCCTCTTCTTAAAGAGTACTTTTCAGCATTTCATATAATACTGGTTTGGAGTTGATGAACTCCTTTAGCTTTTTCTTATCTGTGAAGCTCTTTATCTGCCCTTCAATTCTGAATGATAGCTTTGCTGGATAGAGTATTCTTGGTTGTAGGTTCTTGCTATTCATCACGTTGAATATTTCTTGCCACTCCCATCTGCCCTGCATCGTTTCTGTTGAGAAATCAGCTGACAGTCGTATGGGTGTTCCCTTGTAGGTAATGAACTGTTTTTCTCTTGCTTCTTTTAAGATTCTCTCTTTGTCTTTTGCTCTTGGTATTTTAATTATGTGTCTTGGTGTGGTCCTCTTTGGATTCCTTTTATATGGGGTTCTGTGTGCTTCCTGGACTTGTAAGTCTATTTCTTTCACCAGATGTGGGAAGTTTTCAGTCATTATTTCTTTAAATAGGTTTTCAGTATCTTGCTCTCTCTCTTCTGGCACTCCCACAATTCTGATGTTGGTATGCTTGAAGCTGTCCCAGAGTCTCCTTACATTATCTTCACATTTTTGGATTCTTTTCTCTTCTTGCTTTTCCAGTTGAGTGTTTTCTGCTTCTTTATATTTCAAATTTTTGACTTGATTCTTGCCTTTCTCTAGTCTGCTATTAGGACTCTGTATAATATTTTTTATTTCAGTCAGTGTATGTTTAATTTTTAGTTGGTCCTTTTTCATCTTTAGTTGGACCTTTACCATCTCCAGTTGGCTCTTTTGCATCTCTAGTTGGCTCTTTTGCATCTCTAGTTGGTTCTTTTTCATCTCCTCTTGGCTCTCGCTAAGTTTATCCAACATTTCTAGCATATTCTTGAAAAACCTTATAAGCGTGGTTTTGAACTCTATATCCAGTCGTTTTTTTTTCCTCCATTTCTGTTGTTTGTGATCCCTTCCCTTGTTTCGGCATTTTCACTATGCCGGGGAAACTTCTGTGTTGGATTCAGCCTTATGATACCAGACGCAAAACCGAAGAAGCCTCTGTTGAGCTTGGGATGGGTGGAGTCTCAGGGCTTAAGGGACCGCCTTGCCTTCCAGTTGGCCCCGCCCTCCACAGTCCCTGAGTCTCACGTGACTGGGTAATTGCTGGACCGGTCCTTGTGCGCACACGCCCGCAGTGCCTCTAGACCTCTGCCTTTCCAGCTTCCCTGCGCACCCGGACCACAAGAGTCTAGGTCTCCAGGGTTTTGCCCGAAACAGGGGCTTAGTGGAGTCAGAAGTGGCATAGTTGGGAGGGTCTGTCTCCCACCCACTTGCAAAAGCCAGCGGCACAATCAGCAGTCTGTCCTCCGCGCAGTGCTGTGGGCGCCGCCACCAGCCCTCTGATCTTTTGTGACTCCCCTAAATTTCTGTGCACCTCTCCCTTTTCACATTCCAAACTCACCCCGTATGAGTTTCGGCTGGATCTGGGGTTTAGTGTCGTAAGAGAAGGGGTTCAATGCCATTGGGAGTCTCCGTTTCCCTCCCACCAGAGAAAGCCAGCCAGGTACTCCGGCACCCGCTCTCTCAGCACGCGTCTCCGTACCACAGCTTTTTGCAGCTCCTCTGGGTCTCTGTGAGCCCCTCTCTTTCCTTCTAGCTGTAGAACTTCCACTCAGCCAGCTTTCCTGTGGTTCTGGATGATGTCCGTTCTGTCTTTTAGTTGTAGTTCTGAAATTGTTGTGCGAGGCAGCAGTGTAGGTGTTTACCTATGCCACCATCTTGGATTCTCCCTCAATTCTTTTTGTCTTTCTTCTAATTACATGGAAGAGTTGGTTCTTCTCTTAACTAAGGTTTATTACTTCATTTCTAGATCCCATTCTCTCTTTTTCTAAAGGGTCCTTATTCCATTATTTCCCTTATCTTCTGTATTCTCAACTAATTGAGGCTTCCCATTACAATTTAAATGTGCTTTAGAGTTTTTAGTTGGGAAACTCAGGTTGTATTTATTCTTTACCTCCACTTCCTCCTCTAAACCCATAAGACTAACAAAATAAAAACAACCCAATCAAAAAATAGGCAACAGACCTAAATAGATACTTTTCGAAAGAGGACATAAGTCCAATATTTTGAGCATATGAAAACATGCTCAAAGTCACTAATCATCTGAGAGACCAAATCAAAATGACAATGAGGTACCATCTTACACCTGTCAGAATGGCTATCATCAACAAATCAACAAATGACAAGTGCTGGTGAGGATGCAGGGATCACCACAACATGAAGAACTGCATTAAAGGGACATGGCATTAGGAAGGTTGAGAACACTGGCATAGAGTTTCCTCAAAAAAACTAAAAATGGAGCTCCCATTTGACCCAGTGAGCTCGCTTCTAGGAATATATCCCAAGAAATTAGAAACACCAATCAGAAAGAATATATGCACCCCTATGTTCATAGCAGCACAATTTACAATAGCTAAGATTTGGAAATAGCCTAAGTGCCCATCAGCAGATGAGTGGATTAGAAAACTGCGGTATATCTGCACAATGGAATATTATGCTACTGTAAAAAAAGAAGGAATTCTTACCATTTGCAACTGCATAGATGGAACTGGGGAGAATTATACTAAGTGAAATAAGCCAGTCAGAGAAAGATAAATATCACATGATCTCACTCATTTGTTGGAATATAATGAACAATACAAACTGATGAATAAAAACAGATCCAGAGAGAGAGAAGCATTTATCAGACCATCAAACCTCAGAGGGAAGGTAGGGGAGGGGAGGGTTAAGGGGGAGAGATCAACCAAAGGACTTATATGCATACATATAAGCCTAACCAATGGACACAGACACCAGGGGGGTGAGGGCATGGGTGGAGTGTGGGAGAGAGGGTAATGGGGGGATAAGGACACATATGTAATACCTTAATTGACAAATAATAAATAATAAAGTCTAAGAGAACATAAATGGTACATATCCCCCAGGACAAAGAAAAACAGGGCAGAAGTCTACAGTGGAGCAGAAATGTCAACCAAGTTTGGAAAATGTAAATAGGATGGATAAATGATCATTGACTTAGCAAAAGAAAAATAGCTGAAAGCTATGTGTCTACATAGGGAAATGCTAACAAGAAGCATATTGATTTGTGCTGCAAACCTCAGCACAAATTGAGAGATAGGAGGCATTAGGTACAATCGAAGGCAGGCTTATAAAGTATGGTTGGAAACAGTACTGATTTTATAGGAAGAGACTCCTAAATCTCACCCTCACACTTTGCAGAAAATTAACCACCCTCCCTTAGTTCAACATTAGGTTTGTTACTGGACAAATTAAAACAAATAATTTTCGGGCTCAGAAATGCTAAAACCAGTGGAAAGAGGTAGTGAGTCCTTCTCCTGAAAACAAGAAGATTCAGTGAAAGTCCACAAACTACAATGATATCCTCAGTCCCTTCTCCTACTCCACTCACAGATTACTTGCAACCAGACTTGAATCCCTAAAGAGAAGACTAGAATTTCTGTTGAGAAAATAACCTCCAATTTCCTTCCAGAGAATGTCCTGTATGGAACATAGTCACACTGAGGCTACACATCCCTGAGCTACATGTAGCCAATGACAACATTTTAGAGCTACAAACCCAATAGAAGACATTTCTAAAGAGCAAATTTGCTCAGAGACTTCTGACAGTCCGGCCAAGATATTCTCAAACCACCACAATCTTGGGCTGTCCCTAACCACTCTTTCCATCCTTGTCTCCTCTCACAGATGCTAAGCCAAATACTCTTCTTTCTCATTCCTGCCCTTTCCTCTTATATGCATACATATAAGCCTTTCCTCTTTTCTTCTTCATAGGTATCTCCCCTAATCTCTTACACATCTAATCATGTCTTGAAGTCTTTCTCTCAGGGGTTCTGAACTGACAAAGTGGTACTAAGAGTAGTTTGAGAAAGGAACTAAGTTGGAGTTCAGAGACTACCTCATTCACCACCTGGTTGGCAAGGAGGATCCAGCTCTAACTAAAATGTGGAGCACAGTTAACCCTTGACATTTGCTGGAGCAATGTTTCTGGATAATCAGGTGTTTAACAGTTAAGGGGAATAATGGCCACAACCACAGGAGAGTGGACTGGCAATTAGTAATTGGTATTGACACTCTGCAGATGGATGATGATAAACGGAGGGCAAGAAACACACAGTTAAGGCTAGGTATGAGATAAACTCTCTGGTAGCTTATAAAGAGGCCCTTATTTTGCTACAATTGAAGTGGACACAGCTAAAGAGCAGACTGAGGACCTCGGAGAGTTGAAGACCCCCAAGAAATGCTTGGATGAAAGCCAATGTAGGTTAGTTATGCTGAGATTAGGGCCCTTGTGAGGAACATCTGGAACCCTGAAACATGAGATATCTGGGTAGATATCCCAAAGGTTATGGCTCTGAAGACATCTTTAACCACTGAGAATGTTCAAAACCCTCCCATCGCTAGTAGAAGCTGACATGCTGGAAGATGCTATAGAGGCTTTTCCCCTGTAAGGCAACAAACACCTTTCTCTTTCCATCTATTTAACTAACCTTGTTGGGTACACACTGGATCTCACAAAAAGGCTAAAAGAATTAGCTATTTTGTACTGGGAGAAGCCAGCAGAGTACTCTCGCATTAGATTTTGAAGGTAATTTATCAAGAGGACCAAAAAATAAAGCTGGATAAGCAAAAATACATTAATTTGGGGGCACTTTCTTGGAACATAAGATTAAATACTGTGGCCAGGATCCCAGAGTCTGGAGCAAACCCACTGTTAGACAAGCCTGAACATTCTTGGCCCAGACTGAGTAAAGTGGAAATGCCTGGAATTCCCTGATAGATGGTAGAGGAAGGCCTGAAAGGCTAAGAAATGTAGGTCTCCCAGAGTATATATACTACTTGAGGCCTGAAGTCCCTCTTGAGAATTATTCTGTATAAGGCTCAGCAGATACAACAGTCACCTAAGCCATCAGGAATGTGTTGGCAAGGGTATCAAAAACATTATTAAGAAGTCCAGCTTGTGCCCTAACCTGTATGTCTCAGTTGGTTGGGCATCGTCCTGTACACCAAAAGATTGCCAGTTCGATTCCAGGTTAGGGCACATGCCCAGGTTGTGAGTTCCATCCCTAGTAGGGGTTGTATAGGAGGCAGTGATCAATGTTCTGCTCTCACACTGATGTTTTTCTCTCTCCCCTTAACCCTTAAAAAAAAGTGCAACTTGTGAAGGCTCACCTTAAATTATTTCTCTCCTCTCAGGGAACCTGATCTCTCAAGTTCTAGATGTCTTAGAAGCCTTGTGATACCTCCTAGCAGATGTTTTATGTATATTGTCATATTCTTTCAGTGTTACTTTGTAAAGGAGTAATCTTCAACAAGCTGTTTTGCCACTACAGGAGTGGACATCCTCCAAATAGCATTTTTAGTACCTAAATATGAATATGAACCAATAAATAATGAATATGAATCCACAGTCAATAAATAATGAATATGAACCAATAGTCAATGAATAATGAATATGAAACAATAGTTAACTGAAAAATATCACTAACTTGAGAGGCAGAAACAAAACCAACAATTGAAAAAGGAAATCTGTGAAAATACATTGGCTGTGTTTCCAGGAAGCAAATCTTGGATATGGAAGCTTGAGACAGGGGAATTACATTTACTTTTATTCACTTTTGAGTAATTCACTTTTAAGTAAAGGGCAAAAAATAAAAGCACATGGCTATCCTATCAGAGAAATAAGAGAAGCATTGCATCCATGACAGAATGAAGGGTACCATCAGAATGGAATAATTGAAGAATAACTACAAGCTTTTGAACTTTAGAAATTTCTATAGTGCAAATCAATAGAAGTTTTGGAAGATAAAGCTCATGATAAAGTAAAACAAAAATGTGAAAAAGAAAAGCCAAATAGGAGTAATAAGGAAATAGGGAAAACAATTCATTAGATCCAATGTTTGAGAAATAGAAAAAGGGGAAAAGAAAATTATCAAAGAAATGGAATTCAAATAAATGTGGTTTACAAAATGGCTGAAGGACACAATCATTGAGTAATTTGATTTTTTAAAACTATACATGTATTACTTTGTTAAAAGATATACATAAATAATTAAAGACCTAATCACATCCACAATAAGAAGATCAAGGAGTAATTCATGAACATTTAACCCTGTACCTCCCATCTTAAAACAAATAATGTTATGGGCTATGATGCTGGCCTTTTCTTTGACAGAATCCTGCAGATTTGTTCCCACATCATAGTCCTTTGGCACAAGGAGAGAAGCCAGGGGGACTGGAGCAGAAGGATAGAGAATGGCAGTGACAAAGTCTTCAGTAACAATAACAACCATGAAAATGAGGCTGACTTATTTATGTCAGGGATGGAAAACCTTTTTTTCTGCCAAGGGCCATTTGGATATTTATAACATCATCCTCAGGCCATACCAAATTACTAACTTAAAAATTACCCTGTTGTATTTGGTCAAACATTTAATTAACTCACCCCTAATGCCTTGGCAGGCCCAGACCAAATGACTTCCTGGGCCTTATACAGCCCTCAGGCCATATGTTCTCCACTCCTAAATTGTATGTATTTGTACTGAGAGGAATATACAATTCTGTTGGAGAGGTTGAGAAAGAATTAATGGTCAGTACAGAGAAATTTAATGAAAAAAACAAATTATAAAAAAAAGCATCAGTAGTGTACTTTGTGGCTCAACATAATCCTATATAATAAAGAGCTAATATACAAATGGTCATCATGCCCTTGCTCCTTGGCTTCGGGGCTGGGGGGACCTGAGGCTGGGCTGGAGGACCTGAGGCTGTGCTCCCTGCCCTACAGAGTTTGACAGGGTTGGAGCTGGCCAGGTCTGGGTCTCATGCAATTTTGAGAATGCTTTGGTAGGCCGGGACTTGACTCTGGGACCTGCAGTGCACTCCAGACTCTGATAGGAGGGAGACTTTCACATACATTTTACTAATTTTCTTTCATCTCTGACACTTCTATTGTAGAAAAAGGGCAAATAGCAATATTAAAATATTTCCTCTAATTAATTCCCTCTTAATGTGTACAAATCATGCACTGGGCCACTAAATAATTATATATTAATTAAACACTGAATATTTATTTAACTAAAACTATTATGTAACTATTTAGGGAAACTATAGGAAAAGAAATATGTATGTGGGTACATATGATTTTCTTAAGAGAGCTTCCATCTCATAAAAAAACTCTTGGAGGATATTAAGGGAGAGATTGACAGCAATACAATCATAGTAGGAGACTTTAATACCCCACTGTCACCATCGGACAAATCCTCTAAACAAAAAAAATCAGCAAAGAAACATCAATCCTAAATGACTCACTAGACCAGATGGAATTAATTGACATCTTCAGAACATTTCACCCCAAAGCCACAGAATATACATTCTTCTCTAGTGCACATGGGTCATTTTCAAAGATAGATCATATGTTGGGTCATAAGAAAAGTCTCTTCAAATTCAAGAAGATAGAAATCATATCAAGCATTTTCTCAGACCACAGTGGCATAAAACTGGAAATCAACTATAATAAAAACAATAGAAAGAAATCAAACATATGGAGACTAAACAGCATGCTTTTAAACAACGACTGGGTAACCAGAGAGATCAAGGAAGAAATAAAAAACATCATGGCAATAAATGACAATGACAACACAACAATACAAAATTTATGGGACACAGTGAAAGCAGTCTTGAGAGGGAAGTTCATAGCCCTACAAGCCTACTGCAAAAAACAGGAAACAATGGTAATAAATCACCTAAACCTACAACTCAAAGAGCTAGAACGTGAGCAACAAGAAAGCCCAGTGTACTCAGAAGGAAGGAAATAGTGAAGATCAGAGCAGAGATAAACAACTTGGAGACCAAAGAAACAATTCAAAAGATCAACAAAACAAAGAGCTGGTTCTTTGAAAGGATAAACAAGATTGATGGACCCCAGCCAGGCTCACCAAGAAGCAAAGAGAGAAGACCCAAATAAACAAAATCAGAAATGAAAGAGGAGAAATAACAACAGACCCTGTGGAAATACAAAGGATTGTTAAAAAATACTATGAACAACTCTATTCCAACAAATTGGACAACCTGCAAGAAATGGACATTTTCCTAGAAAAATATAACCTCCCAAAACTCAATGAGGAGGAAGCCAAACATCTTAATAGTCCAATAACTATGGAAGAAATTGAAGCAGTAATCAAAAAGCTTCCAGCAAATAAAAGCCCGGGTCCAGATGGCTACACAGGAGAGTTTTACCAAACATTCAAGGAAGAATTAAAACCTATCCTCCTCAGACTATTCAAAAACATTCAAGAAGAAGGAATACTACCAAACACCTTCTATGAAGCCAGCATCACCCTAATACCAAAACCAGATAAAGACAACACAATGAAAGAGAATTATAGGCCAATATCTCTCATGAACATAGATGCCAAAATCCTCAACAAAATTCTAGCAAACCGGATCCAGCAGTACATCAGAAAGATCATACACCATGACCAAGCAGGATTCATCCCAGGAATGCAGGGAGGGTTCAATATCCGCAAATCAATAAATGTGATACATCACATAAACAAATTGAGAGATAAAAATCACAGTCATATCAATTGATGCAGAAAAAGCATTTGACAAAATCCAACATCCTTTCTTGATAAAAACTCTCAGCAAAGTGGGAATAGAAGGATCATACCTCAACATCATAAAAGCCATATATGATAAACCCACAGCTAACATCATAGTCAATGGGCAAAAACTCAAACCATTTCCCCTAAGAACAGGAACAAGACAGGGATGCCCACTCTCACCTCTCCTGTTCGACATAGTACTGAAAGTATTAGCCATTGCAATTAGACAACAAGAAGAAATAAAAGGCATCCAAATTGGAAAAGAAGAAGTAAAGCTGTCCTTATTTGCAGATGACATGATATTGTACATAAAAAACCCAAAGGACTCCACTCCAAAACTAATTGACTTAATTAATGAATTTGGCAATGTAGCAGGATACAAAATTAATGCTAAGAAGTCTGTGGCATTTCTATACACTAACACTGAAATTATAGAAAGAGAAACTAAAAAAGCAATCCCATTTACCATCGCACCAAAAAAATTAAGATACCTAGGAATAAACCTAACTAAAGAGGTAAAAGACCTTTATGCAGAAAACTACAGGACACTGAAAAAAGAGATAGAGGAAGATGTTAACAGATGGAAGAGCATACCATGCTCATGGATTGGGAGAATCAACATCATTAAAATGTCCATACTACCCAAAGCAATCTACAGATTCAACGTACTACCCATTAAAATACCAACGACATATTTCACAGACCTACAAAGAATTCTTCATAGATTCATCTGGAACAAAAAAAGACCACGGATAGCTACAGCAATTCTGAGAAAAAAGAATAAAGTAGGTGGGATCTCAATACCAGACTTCAAGCTATACTACAAAGCAACTGTTCTCAAAACAGCCTGGTACTGGCACAAGAACAGACATATAGATCAATGGAATAGAATAGAGAGCCCAGATATCCACCCAAACCACTATGCTCAATTAATATTTGACAAAGGAGGCATGAACATTCAATGGAACCAAGATAGCCTCTTCAATAAATGGTGTTGGGAAAATTGGACAGATACATGCAAAAAATTGAAACTGGACCACCAACTTACACCAAATACAAAAATAAACTCAAAATGGATACAGGACTTAAACATTAGAAGGGAAACCATAAAAATACTAGAGGAATCCACAGGCAGCACAATCTCAGATATATGCCGAAAGAACTTCTTCACTGATACTGCTCCAAAGGCAATGGAAGCTAAAGAAAAAATAAACAAATGGGACTACATCAAAATAAAAAGCTTTTGCACAGCAAAAGAAACCATCAACAAAACAACAAGAAAGATCAATGCATGGGAGAACATATTTGCAAATGCTATCACTGATAAAGGTTTAATCTCCAAAATCTACAACCAACTTATACAACTTAATAAAAGGAAGATGAAGGATCCAATAAAAAAATGGGCAACGGACCTAAATAGAACCTTTTCAAAAGACGACAGAAGGAAAGCCAAGAGACACATGAAAACATGTTCAAAGTCATTAATCATCCGAGAGATGCATATCAAAACGACAATGCGATACCATCTTATACCTGTCAGAATGGCAATCATCAACAAATCAACAAACGACAAGTGTTGGCGAGGATGCGGAGAAAAAGGAACCCTTGTGCACTGTTGGTGGGGATGCAGACTGGTGCAGCCACTGTGGAGAACAGTATGGAGTTTCCTCAAAAAACTAAAAATGGATCTCCCATTTGACCCTGTAATACCACCCTTAGGAATTTATCCTAAGAAATTACAAACACCAATCAGAAAGGATTTATGCACCCCTATGTTCATAGCAGCACAATTTACAATAGCCACAATTTGGAAACAGCCTAGGTGCCCTTCAGCAGATGAGTGGATCAGAAAACTGTGGTACATCTACACAATGGAATTCTATGCTGCCTTTAAAAAGAAGGAATTCTTACCATTCGCAGCAACCTGGTTGGAACTGGAGAGCCTTATGCTTAGCGAAATAAGCCAGTCAATGAAGGAGAAGCATCACATGATCGCACTCATTGGGGGATAATAAAGAACATTATAAACTGATGAACAAAAGAATAGATACAGAGACAGTAAAGCTTCAAACAGACTGTGAAATTACAGCAGGAAGATTAAAGTTAGGTGAGGTAGATAAGAGATCAATCAAAGGACTTGTATCTATGCATATAATCATAACCAATGAACATAGACACTGGGGGGTTGGGGTATGCCTGGGAGGGAGGGGGGGCAATGGGGAGATATGTATAAAAAATTAATAAAAAAAAAAGAGAGAGCTTCCATCTCAACTTCCCATAGTAAAAAGCCAATAGATAAGTCCAAATGAACACTACTTAGAAATACAATGGCAAATATAAAAATAAACAGCTGAAACATTGTATGTGTTTCCAGGAAGCAAATCTCGGAGATGGAAGCTTCAGCCTGGGGGTGGAGGGGGGGGTATGTTTACTTTCATTCACTTTTGAGTAATTTGATTTTTTAAAACTGTACATGTATTGCTTTGTTAAAAGATATGTATAAATAATTAAAGACCTAATCACATCCACAATAAGAAGATCAAGGAGTAATTCATGAACATTTAACCCTGTACCTCCCATCTTAAAACAAATAATCCCATAAACTTCCCTGAACATTTTGGCTTCTTCAACCTGCTGCCCCCTTTTTTTCTTCTTTATTGACCAGCTTCTTTAGAGGTGATTATCCTCACTGTCTCCATTTACATACCCACCTGTCATTTTTCTGACCTCTTTTATTTTTCAATCCCCCAGATTCTTTCTGTATTTGACAATGTTATCAAATCATTCTTTGGGCTGACCTACCACAATTTATCCTGCTCTCTGTACCCCTCTGGTCACACCTTATCTCCTCACCACTCCAAAGCTTCTACTTTTTTTTCTATTTGACATGCAAATGTGCTCAGAAAAGCCCTCTCAGTCTATGTATCTGAATTGTCATATTATTTCTCAGGTTTCTCTCAGGTTCTGGGGCTGACCCAGCAGAATATCTTCTTCTTCCTGCTTCCTTGGACTTAAATTCCAGGCTTTCTAGCTTCCTCAAAGTTAGAGGTTCCCTTAAACTATATCCCAAATCTCTGGGCCTTTTGCTCACTCTTCTGCTCACCCCATCTCCTGACACTGATGTCTGAGCCACAGAATCCAGTTTCTGCTCATCTGGGGGGGGGGGGGATGTGTATCATTTCTAATGAAGGAAGGAACATGGCATATCAGAGGAATAGAAAAATAAGTGGCTATTTTTCAGAGTGGCTAGAGAAAAGAGATCAAAGAAAATAGTGACTAAAGATAAGGCTGGAGTGGTGTGCTGGAGCTATATAATGCAGCCTGAAGGTTTTTGTCTTTAATGCCAGTGGAAAATCATGGAATTGTTTGGAGCATGGAATAGATATGATCAGATTTCCATAAAATATGAGTTTGGATGAAGTTCAGATTTCATTAAAGATGAGTCTGGATGAAGTGGATGAGAGAAAATCAGTAAAGAATGCTGCAGATGAAAGACCATGGTAATTGGATTAGGGTGATGATGATGGAGATGAAGAGATATAATTGAAATAGAAAGAGACTTAGGAAGTAAAATTAACAAGACTCCATTATGACTTGGTTAGGGGTGATGAGGGGAAGACATCAAAGATGACCTCCAGGTGTCTGGCTTGAACATTTGAATAGCTAATGGTAGCAATCAAAGACAGAGAAGACTGGAGGAGGATCAAGTTTGAAAGAGAAAATTATAAATTTAAAAATAGCTAAGAGAAGATTTTAAAGAAATTAGCTAGATATACAGTTCTGGACCATAAAAGAATTGTCTAAGTTGGTAGATAAAAATAGTGTAGTCATAGATGTACCAGTTTTCTATCACTACTATAATAGATTGTCACAATCTGCTAGTAGCTTAAAACAACAGAGATCCATTACATTATAGTTCTGGAGGTCAGAAGTTTAAAATGGAGGTCAGAAGTCCAAAAAGGGAGGTCTGTGAGTCCAAAATGGGTTTGTTTCACTTGGATAAAATCAAGGTGTTGACTAAGATCAAGATGTTGGATCTTAGGGAGAATCTGTTTTTTCACCTTTCCAAATTTCAGAGGCTATCCAGATTCTGCATTCCTTGGTTTGTGGCACTGCCTTCAAATTTTATTTGAAGGCAGTGTAGCACCTGTGTGTGTGTGTGTGTGTGTGTGTGTGTGTGTGTGTGTGTGTGTTTGTGACTGTCTGTCTGTCTCTGCCCCTGTCTCTGTTTCTCTCTCCCCCAATCCCTCTCTTCCCTTCTGAGTGCTACTTCTGTTATCATGTTTCTATTATCATTTCTCCTTCTATGATGCACTCTCCAGCCTCCCACTTATAACTCATCCAGATAATCCAGGATAATCAACTCATTGCAATATTCTTTACTTATTCATATCTGTAAAATCCCTTTTCTTTTTATAAGGTAACATTCCCAGTTTCCTGGATTAGGATATGGACATCTCTGGGGGACCATTATACTGTCAACCACAGCATAGAGAACTCAACACTGTAAATGTTTATTGAATTGGTGATTTAAAAAAAATGAATGAGATGTTATTTTTTTAATGAGATATTTTTAAGAAGATGTTGTTTTCTTCTAATTTGAGAGAAACAAACTCAGAAAGATAGTGGAGGAATCAAGAGAAATAATAGTCTATAGTACTATTCAAACTCAAGTTGTTTTTACCCCAAAGGTTATATTATTTTTTCTCCTAAAGAAATTATCCCTTTTGAACATTTATAGAAAAGATAAATTATTCCTGAAGACTGGCATCTTGAGAATTTGTTCATCTCTTTTTATGGAGGCATTCTAATCATGATTTTGGTGAGCTGTAATATGTGGCATATCAAGTTCTATTAAGATATTATTCCATAAGGGGACTGATTTTCCTTGTCTTCTCACTCTAGGTACTAGCATTTTGACTTTCTTTGAAATGACCTTAATACACAGAGTAGACAGCCACCATGAGGGTGACATATTCCATGGTTATATCCAATAAGATACTCACAAAAGGTTTGTTTCCTCTCCTCTGAGATGCACTAGCTGAGAGTTTTAGTACCCAAGGGAGTTATACTTTCATCAGGAGACACAGCATAGTTCCAAAAGAGTAGGAACTTCTTCGTAACCTGGTTATTTCATCATGTCACTAGATAAACAAACAAAAGAAGGGTTAACATTTAGGCTGGTGTATTTCACCAGGACTATAAAGAAACAATAGGCCTGTCCAGCATAGCTCAGTTGTTGAGGGTCAACCTATGAACCAAGAAGTCCTGGTTAGATTCCTGGTCAGGGCATATGTCCTTGTTGTAGGCTTGATCCCAGTGGGGGACATGCAGGAGTCAGGCAATCAATGATTCTCTCTCATCATTGATGTTTCTAGCTCTCTCTCCCTCTCCCGTCCTGTCTGAAATATAAAAAAATATTCACATATATGTATAAATATTTTAAAAGAGACAATAGGGTGCTGCCACACAAAGGTGGAAAGATATATAAATGGAACCAGGGAATCCTATAGATCCTGCCTGTAATACCCCTTATAATCCATTGAGTAACTCATTAACTTAAACAGAGAGATCCACCCAGTAGGGCTCAGAAATATATGCACAACAAGGGACTCCAGTCAGAGGTAAATTGAACTACAAGGTGGAAAAGGAAGTCATGAATAGTCAATTACTACCCAATAACAAGTTACTGAAATAATAATTGCAGCTATTACTAATTTTTTTCCTTTGCTATGCTATGCATATATGGAATATTATACCTAAGTTTTCTTCTCTTTCCTCTCCTTATTCCCATTACCTTATATAGTAGTTGTCAGTGATATATATGCCATTTAGTTCATACTGGAATACTATTGGTGAAAACAATGGGATACAATTGAACAAGAAGAGAAGTGGGCATCTCTCAGGTAATCTAGGCCTGGAAATAAATGGGGTAACTGGCAAGACTTTGGATTATTTTCCATTTGAGAAAAGAAGTTAGTACACTTTTGATGTGTCAGGAGAGTTAACTTATGTTAGCTTGGGGCATTTTTTGAACTGTCAAAATGGGTAGAAAGATGTGGTAAAAAGATTAGGTATATATAGTCTTCTGGGAAATTATTCCCCTCCATTGTGTAACTCATCTTGACAAGGAAATTGGTTGATCATGGGAAAGGAAATGCATGCTGGCAGCCAAAAACAAAACAAATAAAAAAGGACAAACGTCCATTGCAAGTTCCACCAAATATAGATATGTCTATTTTCATATTCAGTGAACAATTAAGCTCAAGATTTTCATAATGTCAGTATATATTTCTATTTTTTAAGACTTTTTCACCACTATAGAATGAAAGTATATACAGTTTACTGTACAGTTACTATTGTAGGTCAGTCAAGCATGAATGCAGGTATATCAAAAACAAATGTTACCAAGTAGGGCTCTCTTATCAATTCTAATCTCTTTTCAACAGGACTTAAAAACAGTTTAATGTAGATGTGGATATAGAATACATCTTCAATTTGGTTTTATCTTCTGCTTTGATTTTTCAGGACCAATGATTTCTGTTTGTCTGTTTCTCCCAACCATCCCTTCCTTTCATTATAATATCTAACAGAAATTACAGCAAATTCTCTGAGTAATTATTCAAAATCCAGCAGCTATGTTTCTTGTACTCTAGATACCTCTGTTCTTGATTATACCAAACTTAAGATCTCTTCTGTTTCCAGTGAACCCATAAAATTATTTCCATTTCTTTACTGTATGAAACTAGGATTTTTCTATTTGGAAGATGCATTTTGGCAAATTCCTTTTCTTCCCTCATCCCCACTGATCTTTCCCATTACCTTTTTTAGACCTCTCCCCAATCTGCCAAACACCCAATGGGATGCCCTCTATGTCTACATACCCATTTGTGTTTCTCCTGAATACATAGTAGCAAACACCTGCTGGTTGACAATTCCATGCCCTCAATTCAAGAACACCTCAGAAAGCACCTTGGTCTCCTTTGACTGAAAGATAAAATATGCATCCTTCAGTGCATGCCTTCATGTTTCTCCTTTAATTTTCCTCTAACTGCTGATTTCTATTTTTTTAAGGACATGAAAAAGAAATAGATTGAAATCTTAATGGCAATTGCTGATCCTTGCCTAGGTGAATGGTGTTTACTTACCCTTTGATGACAGTAAGAGGCAGAATATATTGTCCTATATCCTCTGGCATTACCCATTTTTTTTTCAATTGTTGAATTGCTTGCATCAAAGAGTTTCTAGGCAAGTGAGCTAATTATTTAATCTGCATAGGAATCAGACAATTGGACATGAAACCAAATCCCCAGTCTGTTTTCTTCACCACTGTATTTGGGCTACTCATGCTGATGAGAGGATGAAACTAAGACTTTTTATATGGAGCTAGAGATTTAGAGGTGGAAACATTGCTGCTTAAATGATTATTAGAGACCATGTGATCCAAGCACACATGTTAAAAATGAGGAAACTCAGGCTCCTCAATTAGTAGTATTTTTCCCACAGTTATGGAGAGAAAAGACTATTCTCACATTCATATCACTGCCAGGTACTGCTTCTCTTTTCTGCAAGATATAAAGAGTATTATCTTGGGAAAATATAAAGTGCATATTCAATATAGCCTAGTTCTTGTTACATAGCTCTGCCTGATGCTTTGGTAAGAATTGAGAATCATTTCTTTTCTCTTAAAACAAACATACCCAAAAAAACACACAAGAAACCCCACTTACTTTCTTTCTGCTCTCAGACTCCATGCTGTTTTGCTCTCATCTTTTTCTCCCAAACCAGTGATCTCCACCTACTGTCCCTGGAGTCTCCAAAATAATTCTTTGTTATCTTGACTGTATTTCTGCCTCACCCCTGAAACTGTTCCTTCAATACACATAATCAGTGACCAGCTTACTTCCAAATTCTATAATTCCTTTTACCTCCATTCTGCATTGGGTATTAATGACTTATTCCTTTATCTCTTCACTGAGACAGATACATATGACACATAGCATGTCACTTTTACCTGAATGGTCTCTCCTGACAACTTAGCTTTTGTCTCATTAATGTCTGGCCTCAGTACTTGGAATCCTGGGTCAGGAATAGTACTCTGAGCTTAGCACTTGTCCAAAAGAGAATATTAGACAAGATTTTCACATGCATAAGACTTGGGCAATTTAGTAGACAATATTTTCACATGCATAAGACATGAGCAATTTAGCATCATCACAGAACTTTTCTGAAATCTACCTGGATGGGCATGTCTACCTGGATGGGCCCATAGACAGATAAACCCAAGGTATCTAAACTGAACTCATAATTTCTACAAATCCTTTCCATTCTCCTATATTATCAATTCTGATTACTGGCAACACCCAGCCATCTCCGTTTCAAACCTCAGAGGTATTTTAGATTTCTTCCATCTTCCTATGGAATCTATACTATTCCCATGCCCAGTTTCTGGGATATTTATAATTTACCCATTCATCAGGAACTATAATTATAATAGACTTTAATATTATTTTAGTAACATTTTGCTATCATTGTCTATTAATAAAAATTACAGATATTGATATAGAAACAAATTTAATATTTAACATGGTTTGTCAATTAATAAAACAGGCCAGAATGACTAACTGTACTCAATGCATGAGTTCTTTGACACACAGTGCTGTTCCCCTTATTAACTAAAAACTTGAACCAGGCCTTTGCCAGTCTAATAACAGGCTCTTTCCTCTCCAACTGTGAGTACATTCAAATTCTTCAGGAGGTCACAGAAAATCATCATTTTATTATTTAGTATTATAGGAAGGATTATTCCTGTTTTCAGATTACTCTGATGATAGCATTTAAAATGATCACTATAGCCCTAGCTGGTTTTCCTCAGTGGGTAGAGAATTGGCCTGAGGATTGAAGAGTCCTGGGTTCAATTCTGGTCAAAGGCACATGCCAGGGTTGTGGGCTCAATCTTCAGTAGGGGGTATTCAGGAGGCAGCCAATCAATGATTCTCTCTCATCATTGATGTTTCTATCTCTTGTTCCCTCTCCTTCCTCTCTGAAATCAATTATATATATATATATTATATATATAATTATCACTGTAAATCATGATATAGGCATTGACGTTTTGATCATACACAGAAAAGAAAGGGATGGCATTCCACACTTGTCACCTCAAGTGCTCAAAAAGTGTTCCTGGGTATAGATGATATAGATATATTGAAATTGGGTACCACGGACTCCCCAAGTGATCACTCAATGACTTCATTTTCAGGGACTCATTGAGTTCTATTTCCTTATTTCAGCCTCTATTAAAATAGTAAGAAGTTTGCCGAAACCGGTTTGGCTCAGTGGATAAAGCATCACCTTGTGGACTGAAGGATCCCAGGTTTGATTCCAGTCAAGGACATGTACCTTGGTTTTAGGCTGGTCCTCAGTGGGGGGTGTGCAGGAGGCAGCTGATCCATGTCTCTCTCTCATCAATGTTTCTAACTCTCTATCCCTCTCCCTTCCTCTCTGTAAAAAATCAATACAATATATTTTTTTAAAAATAGTAAGAAGTTTGTCTTTAAAAGATTACATTTCTTATGTATTTTTCCCTACTGAAGATGAGATTAATAAATAAAGATCCTATCTAAGTTTTATTAACAGATGACTGCTTAGAACTTAGAAAGTGTAGGTGATATGGAGATGAACCAACCATGTGCTTTCTGGAGTGTAGATTAGAGAGTATATAATTTTTATTTTTTCCAAATGGGATCCAGCCTTATTGGCTTTTCTGTTTATAATAGACATATATTATCATTACAAAGAAGTCAAGATAAGTATAAACTAAGAGATATAAAATAAATATTGCCTTAAATCAATCACTGAGATTTAATCACTGTTTATGTTTGATTCATATTCTTCCAGGATTTGTCTAAGTAGCAAGTAACTCAAAGACTTTTGTCTGTGCCAGCAGGGAAAAAAGTGAAACAGAGAAGCTAAAAGGTTCAAAAATAGGAGAAGTAATCTCCATTTGTGCTGTGGCAACAAACACAAGGAACCAGAGCCCAGTGTCACACATAATACTCCCTAATGTAATTAGGAAGCCAAACCTATCTTTCCTTCTGCTACTGGGAACCCTCAAACTATGAAATATGCAGCTAAAAGCTAAAAAAATATGAAATTGATACAATATATTTCCTTAAATGTATTGCAGACTGAAATATTAGTTCCTAACCCATGGAGAATTGATGTAGCTCTTGATTTACTAGAAAAATCTACTGGGAAAAAATTTTGTTTCTTATCACCATCACTGACAGATTCATATTTAGAGCAAGGCTGCTTTAGGTTGCAAAGGGAATATTTTCCCTAAATTCACCCACAGAGTAATTGTCCTTAAAATGAAGCTACAAAAGGTGAAGGAGATTCTTAGGAAGCACTTGTACTGACAAATGGCTCCACTGCAGCCATTATCTGAGAAGCAAGGTATTTCCATCACATCTCCAGGCCCTGGTTCTTTTCCTCTGCATAGTGGGGCTGGAAACCCATGTTCAAGACATCTCTCAGGAGGCTTCCCCAAATAACACCCTGTGTCTGTAAGGGTGCTCCAAGATGACTACAGCTGTGCACAAGTACCAGGAATTATCACCACTCCTGGGCCATAATCATACCCATCATCTTGGAGTGGTGAATCTTACTGGGGGACACACACTTGCCGCTCCTCCTACACTTCTGTTTAGCTCACAGATCCACATCTGTCACACACAGACTGAAATATTCAATGCCTTTTCCTCCACCCGACCCACTGGTTCTTAGAGCTTTCTGAATCAATTGGCTGAGGGAACCAAGCATCTGTATGCAGCTGATGCACGAATAATTTCCCAGAACACCGGTACACATGAAAACCAAGCCAAAAGAAAAAGAAAAGAGAGCCAAAGATGATACATATCTTTGAATCCTTTTTATCCCCTTTGGGCCCTGGGCCAGGGTTTCCTTGAGCATGCATTCTAATCTCCTTATCGTGATATCCAATGTTCTCCACTACTCGATTCCTGTCAACCTCTTCTGGCTTATTTTCCACTGTCCAAATTTCACCCCACTTGCCCCAACCCAGACCTCTTTACATTCAGCTAACATTACCTAGAATCATGAAAGAGCCATGGCTTCTTGGGCTTCTACACCATTGTCCACACATATTCACTTCCTTCATCTGCTAATACCATCTTTTCCTTTAAACAGCCTGTTGTACCCCTTGGCCTAGGAAGCCATATCCATCACCCCAAGGTGAGCGATGTGCTCCATGCTTCTTGCACTTATCTCATCAAAACCCATCCACTGCCCTGGTTGGGTAGCTCATTTGGCTAGAGTGCCACCCTGATAAGCCAAGGTTGTGGTGTCAGTACCCATTCAGAAATAGTGGAATAACAAATGGATGTTTCCCCCCTTCTCTCTCTCTCTCTCTCTCTCTCTCTCTCTCTCTCTCTCTCATCTCTCTCTCCCCTTTCTTCTCTCTTTAAAATCAATAAAAATAACACCATCCACTGACTTCTAGGGGTCAATTTAGTGGCCTGAATCTCTTACTGTTAGATTTGTGTTAGAGTAGGGAACTTGCTTTCTATCTTGTATAGGTACTCGGTACATGGTGGAGCTCAAGTTGGAAACTGAAATTTGGCATTGTTAAGATGAAACTGGATATTTTTCTAGAAGAAGAACCAAAATAGTTCCTTGTTTCTGTGAGAAAGGACATACAACACACACATATAAATAAGTATCATGCATAGATGTGTATATGTATGTGGTTATGTGCATAGATATATGTGTGTATATACGTATGCATAAATATATATAGAGTGTATGTCTATATGTGTGCATGTGCATATACACATATATGTATGCATACAAGACTGCATACATCCTGACTTTAGTCTTCTGGATCACCCAGCAGCATATCTACCCAACCCACAGTACACCCAAATGAAATTAATATGATCACAACTTAAAGGGAAAGATAAGGACTTTTAACCAATTTTCAGCAAATAGTTATTGATGTTTACTTTTGAAACCACATGCACAGCATGTGCAGCTGGTGACACTGTGTGAGCCACCTGCTACCTAGTGCTCCTTCAATCATGTCTGATTATAAAGACGAGGGAGAAAAATACCAGCTAGTCCAACCTGATATGTATTTTATCACTTAGTCTGTGTTTGGGCAAAGGAGCGCAAACCAAGCATGTCAGCAGTATATGAGACTGCATGGGGCTCCAGCACCTGCTGTAGCAGATCCCTTGTGTGGTTTCCATGTGCTCTGATAGCATGACAGAAAGCAGACCCAACTGTCCACAGTAGGTGACAGGAGCTAAAGCTCAGCCCTTCCTGAAACCTATCCGTGGCCTTGCTGCTGCCGACAGGGTTCTGATAAATTTCCCAGTTCCCTTGTCCTGTGTAAACTAATGTTATAAAACAAACAATCATCAGCATGGTATAAAAGCACTTTATTAAGTGCAACATAATTAGACTTCTTTTCCTTTGGATGGCAATCCCCAGTTTGTTCAGTGTTTCACATGCATCGTTTTGCTTGCTCTCTATAACAACAGAGGAGGGAAGACAAAATGTGTATGTGTTTTTTAATGAAAAAAAAATAAAAAGGGGAATAGAGAGGTAAAATTAATTTCCCAAAATTATTCAAACTAAGCCTTGAAAGGTCATGTTTATTTTAGATCAGATATTAATTCCCAAACAAAACTATAATATAATAGAATAGCAATGGGCTTAGAGGGAAAATATTTTTAAGTTTGTCCACATATACTATAGGACTTGAGCAAGTCATTTGCTTTCTCTAGAACTGATATTCTCATCACTATAAAGGAAACATTTGCCTTTTGCATGTCCCAAGAGATGGTGCATATGAAAGAATGTTGTGAGTGCTAACTCCTCTAAGGGCTGCCTGCCATCATGGTGAATGGTTTTCGTCTGCTCTGACTGCTGTTCTTTGGAGGCCAGTCTGACAGAGTTGGAAGCCTAAGGCTGATTTCAGATGTCACTGTAACACATCATCTCTGAGCACCCCCACGCAGAGGAGAACAGATTACATACTCATAAGTCCCAGACTGGTTTAATTGTAACTTACCTGTCAACTAAAATAGCTCCTGCTTCTTTGATTATGGTTAATAACACTGAAAACTTTAATGAGAGATGGGCACTTTCATTAAAAATAAGTCAAACAAAATTGAAAAAAAAATTTTATTTATTTTAAAATCAGTATCTGGCCCTGGCTGGTGTGGCTCAGTTGGTTGGAATATTGTCCCATACACCAAAAGGTTGCAGGTTGATTCCCAGTCAGGGCACATATCCAAGTTCCGGGTTTGATCTGCTGTCCAGGCTTGTGCAGGAGGCAGTTGATCGATGTTTCTCTCTAATATCAATGTTTATCTCCCCCCCATCTCTTTTTCCCCCTCCTCTCTTTAAAGAAAAAAAATCAATTGAAATTAAAAAAGAAAAAGAAAACTAATGCCTGTATTGAAGTCATGCTGTTGTGTAGAAGCAAACAATGAAATAACTAGCTCTGAAAAAGTTACCACCTGAACCCTCCATATGAGCATTTTTCAATTTGCATGGGTTGGATTCCAAAGGTTCACTCATAAGTTAGTTGTTTAAAATCTATAACTCATGTCACACAGGAAAACATGTTACCCATGTCAGGTCAGCCCACCCGTGCCTATTTAATCACAGAGTGGGCAAGATGTAGGAGTAATAATTCTGCTGTGTTTTAAATGAAAAGGAATTATGTGGATTAGAATGGTTATCTATTCACCGTTCTTAGGGAAAAAATGTATTCACGAATGATAACTCAGGATACTTCGAGTACATGTTCCCATTTCAAAATAGTTGGGGAATACTGCCTCTCCCACCAATGAGAAGAGTCCCCAGAAAGGGTCTCACTCTGCAGCTGCACTGGATACTTGGCAAGAATACAAAGGATATTCCACCCTGAATCTGCCATGACCTCTTAAAGGAAAGGAAGAAAATGTTCCACCATGCTTTGGGGCTTAGTACCAAACATCCCTATATGTAGGACATTCATAATTTAGGTGTTTATAGGTCAGGGAGTGACTATGATGCATTTCCTCATTTTATTCCCTGCCAAAGACATATAAGACAGGCAGTCTTTAAAAGATTTAAAACACAGAAATAACCTGGCCCCAGGGTGGTCAGCCTTGTTACTATGGCAGCTTGGTTGGCCTTTTCAAGCTTAACATTCAAATCCTCAAATGGAAGTAAACAATATGAGAGACTGACATCTTCAGAAATTGAGGCAGACATGACATTAAGAGGTATTTACCCAGAAAAAAAAATCTTCATTGTTCATGCTTTCACAAAAAAATGTAACAGTTATCTAATTTAGTTTTAATCTTACTTCACCCCTGTCTTTCCAGTGTTATTTTTGTTCTTAAGATGGATATGACCTTGTACTGGACCTAACTATCACTAGAGATCAGACATGGTCCAGCAGGCAGGTGTGAATTACAAGCAATCAGAAGTGAGACTAAATAATTTGGAATTGAAGGTTGAGGTAATAATATCAGAATTTAATAAAATAATTAATGCTCCAAGAGTTAGCCAGTTGGAAAGCTGAGGGAACTGAGTCCCTCAATCTAAACAAGGGTGCCCTAGAGTTGTAAAATCTAAACAGGCTCATGTGTGCCCAGGTGAACTTCCCTATTTACTGTCCATGGTTTGGCAATCAGGAGACCAGGATCCTGAGCAGAAGCCAGGAAGAACCTCTATATACCAGAGACAGAAATTACTCGGGATTAGAACTACTCCACCTGCAGAAATTCTGATTCCATTAATTTATAGTGAGTCTAGGAACCTGTGGGCCACACTTTGAAAAAAAAAACACCTGTATTAAGGGGTAATATTAAATTGCACCCCCAACAAGTTGGTCAGCTGTGATACGAATAAGGGAGTAAGTTAAGATAAAAAGGCGGTGAAGTCAAAGCCAGTAGAGATGCAGTGCATCCATCAGCAGCAGCTTCACATGATGGCTGAAACAGGCCAATGAAGCCAGCAGATGAAGAATGAAAACTGGAACTATTCTGGGCTTTGGTCCCAAGACAATTCAATCAAATGGGTCTTGGTGGATGTTTTGATGTGATAACTCTGTCCCAAGCTGATGCTCATTACCCACACAAGTATAAAGAGCCCTGACAGGTTTTCAGCTGGGTGGTTATATAGAGGACAGAATAAACTTTGGGAGAAGGTTGCAGGTAAGGACCTGGTGTAGAGAATGGACCAGATGTAGATTGTCTGGAAGAGTTCAGAAGGAAAGGAAGCCCATCGGGTAAGAAGGTAAGAGCAGCAACACTTTCCTTGGGAAAGATGCACTCAGTCAGTGCAATTTGGTTTTGCCAGGATAGCTGAGGGCAAGATGTGGCAAGCAGGACACTGAAATCTATGTTTCATAGGGGGAACACATAAACTTGCTGGATTCTACTGGGATAAAAGCTGCCAGAGTGAGAAGGAAGGGTAGCACAGGGACAGGAGACAGGTTCTGCAGCTGAATTGAGCTTACATGCTTTGTGTTATTGCTTCTTGGCTTGAGAAACTTGGGCAAAATACGTATCAGTAAAATGTAGATAATTATAGTTTCTACCTCTGGTGTTCCTGCATGGATTAAATGTGATAATCAAGGTAAAGTGATTGGAAATTGCTAGGCAGATACTATCTATGATGGATGTTGTTATATTAAGTTGTCTTCTCAGGCCTTTCTCTATCAATCAATCCTCCTTCTTTCCAAGCGCTCCCCAACCACTGGCTCATTGCTGCATAATTTAATACTCAACCCAAACTTGCTTTAAAAATGAAGCTGCTTGAAAGATTCATCTATATCCTGTCATTTCTTCACCAACCACTCACTCTACTCATCCCTCTTCTGCTGCTCTTGCCAGGGTCTCTGATGATGCAATCGCCAGATCTATAGGAGCCTCTCAGAAGGTTGTATCTAGGGCTTTTTGCCACCACTGGCACTTGTCCACTCACTCCTCTTGGGCATCCCTCTCTCCTTGTTGGCTATTCTACCAGCTTTACCTGTTTCTCCATTTCATGAGCAAATCATACCTTCTCACTGTTGTGAAGCTATTCATCATCCATACAACCCTTCCAGGCATTCCTCATTTCTCACCAGTGTGTGCCACATTGTAGTCATTTCCCCAGTGTGTTCTGGCAGTCTTCTGAACCTCAGGATGTAAAATCTTCCAGTATCGCCGAAACTGGTTTGGCTCAGTGGATAGAGCATCAGCCTGCAAACTGAAGGGTACCAGGTTCAATTCCAGGCAAGGGCATGCACATTGGTTGTGGGCACATCCCCAATAAGGGGTGTGCAGGAGGCAGCTGATCGATGTCTCTCTCATCGATGTTTCTAACTTTCTATCCCTCTCCCTTCCTCTCTGTGAAAAAATCAATAAAATATATTTTAAAAAATAAATAAAATAAAATAAAATCTTCCAGTATCTGAAAGTATCCTTGCCTGTCCTCACTTCCCATATGCCCCACAAAGCTTAGTAAATCCACCTAATCACCAGTAAAATTTTATTTCCAAAGTATAAATTCATTATGTTTCCTGTCCCTCCTTACCCACAGTTGTCCACATTTCAATAAATGGCTTTATCATTGACATGGTTGTTCAGACCATGAAGCTAGAAATCATCTGTGCTGAAATGCTTTCCCTATATTTGAGAGCAATGTTGTAAGAAGACAGAACTGTGCTGCCTCCAAAGGATACGCACCTCTTGCCATCTCTCCTGCAACCACACAAGGTCTCAACTACCATGACTTCCTTCCTGGACAACTGCTGCATGCTCTGCCTTTCTGTTTCCATTTATGCCTGCAATCCATTCTCTACCTAGAAGTCAAGGTCATGTCATGTCACCTCACTTCTTACTACCTTTAAGTACCTCCTAGACTCTAGAACATCTTCAATGGACTTCAAAACACTTGCCGAGGGAGTCACGGTCTCCCATTATCTGCTCCTGACAATCTCACCAACATCATCTTGATTCACTCTCCTCTCTTGCTGTCCTCCAGCCTCACTGGGCTTTTAATTTCTGGAATAGGTCTAGCTCCCTGACAACCTCATGGCATAACTTACCTGCAACATCCTTTTGAAACATTCTTCTGCCTGGAACATTCCTCATCCTAATCTGAGTATGTGTGAGTCTTTCTCAGCTTTCAAAACTTTTCTTCCATGGCAACTCCTTAGAGAGATCTTCTCTGAACATCCCACCCAAAATCCATTCCGCTGACCAATGGTTCTCAATACCAGCATTTTATTTCCTTTATATTATTAATAATTTGTACTTATTTTACTCAATAAAATTGTTTTTCTTTCAATATCTACCCCACCACACCTCCTTTAGAATCTAAGTTCCATAAGGATGGGGATCTTTTCTCTTATATCCCCATTACATAGTATAGTACCCTACGCATATATAGGCTCCTTAAATACGTGTTAAATGACCAGATGAATTAAATTGGTTACAAATGTCAATGGTCTCCAGAGATTACACAGCACACAAAAGTCCTATCTACCCATCCAGGCCCTTCTAACAGCTCTCTCTATTCCTCAGTCCTGCAGCCATAGCAATCCTTAGGCATCTTCTAAATGAAATAGCCTCCCTCAGGATAATACTTCTACCTGGACTATTTTGCCTATTTAGTTGTCCTCCTAGAGAATTCAGGCATTATCTCCTCTATGATTTTAACGAGCCCCCAGCCCACCTCAAAGATTCAGCTTACCCCCTCATAACCGCTCATACTTACTCCACTATGCATGGCCCCTATTGGGAATGATTTGTCTCTCCCTAGGCCTGCTCTCCTTTAAACGGTGTGTGCCTCAAGGACATGTTATTTGTTGCTGTATCCAGAATTTAACATCTCACATAGCACATAATGGGAGTTAAGAAAAATTCATCAAACAAACAAACAAATAAATCAATATTCCTCTCTGGATGGTTCTTGGAATAATCTTATATTCAACTATTTGTTTATTAGTCTTCTTGCTGAAGTCAATATGTTGATAATTTTAGACTAGAAATTCAATGGCATGTAGAGTAAATTAGCTTGATGTAAGCCATAGTACTAAAGTATATATAATAGTATAATTATACCTGGTATCAGATAATTAGATGTAAGTGACTGTAAAAGGTTTTAGGTGCATTTTCACTAATGGTTGATTCTTAGTACACTTGGGTATTTTTAATATTGCCAATTGACATGTAACTTGGTAATGATCCATTTCCGTTGTGAAAGCCCCATGTTTGGCAGCATGCTTTTCTCTTTGACGGTACAGCAGATGTTATTTTATACATTTACTACACTGGACAGCATCAGTCAAAGATAAGTGGAGGGTAATCTCTGAAGACATCCATGGTCCCAGCAAGACAAATGTGTACAAGTGGCTATATTTGTTTCCGCCTAGAGAACATTAGTTTTCAAATAATATTGACCTCAATCTTTCCCTGGTTGTGTCCTATGTCAATTCTATAAAACAATAACAAATATAAACCACCTTTCTGTGCCTTCGAGGTTGATGCTCTGGCCTCCAGCATCCTCTGGGCATGATAGAAAACCTCAAAGACTGAGAAATAACACTGTTGAAAGGGAGGTGATCCAATTGATATAGAAAGCAAACAGCTTCTCGTGGGGCCAATAATGCACCAATTTTGGCACAGAAATATTAAAATTGCGCTGCATTTGAAGTACCATGAAAATATACAGTCGCTACCCTTAAATTTTTGTTGCCACTTAAGAATTATTTAGCAACCTTGTGTCATTCAGAGAAGCAGGGTCCCATGTAAATGGTTAGAAAAACCAAATAAGGGTCTATCCACAATGGGGAAAGGAGATGTCCAGGTATCCAGAGATCAGCAAAAGTGGGAAGCTATTAACATCTTTAGGTCTGAATGGGAGAGAAGAGGAAAAGTGTTGCTAAGGCCATGGGGGAGGGCCCATGACAGTAGCTGGAGCTCTGTAGGGTTGCAGTCCCTTCTACAAATGCCACTTAAAACCAATCTAAGAAAGAAAAATTTCTTCTCCTGGGTGTCCAGGTGATTCAGTCCATAGCAAATCAACCCCAGGATACAAAAAGGTTAGGATGGGGAAAAATGACAACAGGAGAATAATAAATAGTTAAATTCCACAAACCTATCCTCTCTCTCTCTCTCTCTCTCTCTCTCTCTCTCTCTCTCTCTCACACACACACACACACACACACACACACACACACACACACACACACACACTTTCTTCTGAACCATTCCCATTTTCAAGATAGTCTTTGCTGCCATATGTTTCTGAAGATTGGTCATTGAAAACCAGCAACCTAGAAACATGCAATTTAAATTGAATGTTCCTCTAATGCCCCTTTTGTGATCTTTGTTATTCAGATTGTTTACATAGACCAAAGGTCACCAATTACTTTGCCCCTAGAGCTAAATTGTGGAATGCCAGGAAATTGCTTTCAGTGATACTGCAAATGAAAAAGCAGAGTCACAGAACCTCAAAAGACATTGATTATCCAGCCTGCTACTTGACTAGAGAGGTCAGATACCTCCCATAGTAACGCTCATATCTGTAAATTTAGTGAAAGATTTTTCTCTAGCTTGAGAAACAAATACACTTTATTTCATATATAGATAAATTAGTTTGATATTGTGCTTCTACTTTTATTAAAAAAACTTATTGTTCTTTGCATGCACAATTATTCTGCCTTATATCCTACACATTTAACAAATCAGGAGAAACTGAAGATAATTAATAATCTATGCAATAGATTAATGTTATTGTAAGTGAAATTATCCATTACCCATCCCTGGTTAAGATTATGATTTTCCATATTCTTAGTTATTGAGTTTCTAAATTTATTCCACTAGTGTGTCAAATTCAGCTTTATGTTTATTCATTTTCCTGGAATAATATTGATAATCTTTCAAACATGTTCTGCTATAATCGGTTTTCTTTTAATTTACCCTAGTGATAGTATTTCATTTGTTCAGGCATTTTTTTATTAGCTTTTTTTCCTCATCCAGTTGCGCTCATTCTCTATGCTTTCTTTCTCATATTTAACTCCTGAAGTACTTATAATTTCCATAATTTTTATTTTTATAATGTAATGTTTCTCTAAAGAATATTATTAATGGGTATATGGGTTATATTGGGATCCAATTAAACTAGTTAAGGATGTTAACTCCTAAACACTTGCCTGATTTTTATACTTAGTTGTTGTTTTTCTTCCCACTGCGATTATGTATTGAGTCCTACTTCAATGCTAGATACAAATGTTAACAACCACAGATCTTGCTATAAGGAAGATTTTAGCATAAATAAGACTTCCAAAGATATATCTCTTGCCCAGTCCTCTGCATTGAACCTCAGAGTCATATTCTCTGCACTCTCTTGAATCTGATAGGCATCTCAGACTGAGCATATATCTAGCCAAACCCTTGACTTCCCTCCACTAATCTTCTTCTCCCAGAGTATTTCCTTTCTCAGTAAATGACATCCTTCCAGGTACTCAGGCCAAAGTCCTTGGCACCATCCTGGGCTTCTCTTTTTCTATTACATTTCACAACAATCTTTCAGAAAGATCCATTGGTTCTATCTTCAAAATAAATGCAGACCCTGCCACATGATCCAAGCTACCAGTGTCTACTTCAATAATCAATAACTTCCTAATTGACCTCACTGTTCCCACCATTGGTCCCCATTATCTATCCTAAATATGTCACTCCTCTACCAAAAACCCACCAGTGGCTTCCCATTTAACTCAGAGTAAAAGCAACTGATCTTAAAGATTGCTTGCAAAAGGTCCAACATATTTACTCTTGCTGCCTCTCCAGGCTTATCCACTATCAACCTTCGCCTTACTCACATGTGCCAGTCATACTAGTCTCCTTGCTGGTCCTAGAGCATGTTGAGCCTCTTTCCCTTCAGGCCTTTGCATGAGCTCTTATCTCTTCCTACAATACTTGTCCTCCAGAGCTCTGATAGCTGGCTCCCTTCCTCTTCCACATCTTTACCCAAGTATCACCTTACAAGAAAACACTTTCCTTCCATACTATTAAGAGAGAAACTCTCCTCTTGATGATTATTTTCAGTCTTATTTTTCTATGTGGTAACTATCATCACCTCACATATTATATGTGCACTCTTTAATTTGATGTCTCTGCACTAAAATGTAAGCTACAAGGGGACCAGTTTACCTATTATGCTCCCTATTGTATCCTTAGCATGAGGAATCAAATTGGTTCTTTATAAATATTTGTTGGATGAATGAGCAAACATGCACCTAGATGACTATTGTTGAAGGTCAAATGTACAATTGCTATACAGACTTATGAAACAAGGGGTGTGCATGTGGAAATGAATGATTACTTCAGGCTAGAGGACCCAGAACAGTTCATGCCCCAGGAACCTCTGATCCTTTTTGATAGAATGAAAGGCTGATAGCACAGTGGTTGAAAGCTCAAGCTTCCTGGCAGACATACCTGGATTCAAATCTGGACCTTGCCACTTACAAGTTAGGTCACCTTTGGCACTTCACCTTCCTGACCCTCCATTTTCTTTTTTATTTATTTTATTGATTGGTTTTAGAGGGAAGAACGAGAAAGAGATTTGTTGTTCCACTTATTGATGCATTCATTGGTTAATTCTTATATGTCCCCTAACCAGAGATTGAACCCACAACCTTGGTGCATTGGAATGATGCTCTAACCAACCTAGCACTGTCCATTTTCTTTTCTTTTTTTAAACTATGTTTTTATTTTAATATATATATTTTTATTGAGAAGCAGAGAGAGGGAGAGAGAGATAGAAACATCAGTGATGAGAAAGAATCATTGATTGGCTGCCTCCTGCATGTGTCATACAGGGGATCAAGCCCAAAACCTGGCATGTGTCCTGACCAGGAATCAAACCATGACCTCCTGGTTCATAGGTTGATACACAACCACTGAACCATGCCAGCTGGGCTATCCTCCATTTTCTTAACTGTTAATGTGAGTAACGCCTATTTCCTAGAGTTAATGAGACTGAAGGAGTTAATATATGTGATGTTGGCTGGGCCTGGTATAAAAATCATGCCTTAATACATGGCCACTCTCATTAGACAAACAAGAATTAGAGGAGGTATCATGGATGCAGAGACCAGAGAAAAGAGACATAAGAATCAGGGAAGCACAAAATGTAGCCTATGAAAAGCTGAATGGTCTTATCTTTCTGAAGGTGGGAAGTTCACACAGACAACAGGAAATAAAGGAGGAAGAGGAGATGGTTGTGGCCAGACCATTGAGGACTTTGGATGGCAGCCACAAGTGTGAACTTTAACCAGAGGTGCCAGGGAGTCATTGAAGGCATTGCATCAGGTCATGGCTGGAATGACATGATTGGAATAAACTGAACCTATTCAGTGTGAAGGAAGGCTTGAAGTATCCATGTTCAAGTTAATACTGTAGCATGGGATTTAGAATGAGACAGAACTGGCTTTGAGCTCTGTAATATTCTTGCCAATTATTTAATCCCTCTAAGACCTCAGTCTCCTCATCAGTTGCCTGAAGTCAGTAATAGTGTTTACATCAGCAGAGTTTATATGAAAGTGAAATTAGTTAATACATATAAAAAGCTTAAGTTGTTCTGTTATATGGAAAGTACCCTGTTAGCTGCTTTCAGAGCCTTGTTTCATAGTGAGAATGGGAGACAATGAATGATATTTTGCAGGTAGATGCAAAAGGACTCAGATCTTGAAAATACTTAGAATTGAAGAGAATTCTGATGTTTTATTCTTATGTTTCTGCATCAACTAGGGTTCTTAATTGCAACTGCATAAGCAATCTGCCCTAAATTAAATTAAACATTTAATCCTACCTACCTAGCTCATGAAATCTTCAGAGTGTTCCTAGAATCAGGTTTGGGGACTATTTAATAGGAACAGTGCACAAAGCATATTGCAAAGACCTTACCTTTGCCTTGGGGAGCAGACACCACAATTCTCACCTCTGAACTCGGCAAGGAAGCCAGAACTTCTAAGCTTGCTGTCCTGGAAAGCCAAAAGCATCAATCTGCCACCTTTGCCAGAAACTAAACTCAAAATAGTACCTCTTCTATCCAATTCTTATCACTGATAATAGAAGTCATGCCTAGCTACTACTTGTTTGGGAAGCCTTTGACAGACACCTTTGCCAGAGCTTCAAGGAAGAACAGGAAATAAATGGATTTTTTAATGCTTCGAGGCCACAAACCATGACGATTATCAATTTCTACTCTTAGGAGAAATTGAACTCATGAGAGAGCACATATATGCCCTGGAGTGAAGAAATGTTGAAGGTTGAATTTGGGGTTGAGATCCAATGGAATAGTCAGTAGAATACTTCTAGCAGACAGTTGAATATGGATTTGGGGTTTAGAATTGCATTTTGGAAATGGTTATACAAAAGTAGAGATCTCTGAAGCAATACAAGAGCATGAAATTGTTTGCTGAACTCTTAATATGTGGTTTTTGGACTTTTATTCTTGAATTTGCTTTATTAATTTTGAGAATTTATTTGTAATTGGTAAAGTAAAAATACACAATGTTAAAAATAATCTATGGTATTCGATTTTATTAAGTGACAGGTTTATCTTTCTGTAAGCTCACTAATAGTCAAATAATTAATTAAAAAATTAAATAACTTTACTTAATGGTCAAATCAGTTGATCACTATTAAATTAATTATTTAATTTTTAAATTAGAATTACTTAATGTTTGATTAAACTAATTTAATCTAAAATTGCAATTTCATTTTTTTAAAGGAATTATTTTGTGTTTGTATTTTTTTTAATATATTTTATTGATTTTTCACAGAGAGGAAAGGAGAGAGATAGAGTCAGAAACATTGATGAAAGGGAGAGCCTCCTGCACAACCCCCAATGGGGATGTGCCCCCAACCAAGGTATGTACCCTTGACCGGAATCAAACCTGGGACCTTCCAGTCCACAGGCCGATGCTCTATCCGCTGAGCCAAACCGGTTTCGGCAGCAATTTCATTTTAGAACTAATGTTTTTATTAAATTAATTATTTAATTATTAAATAATAATTATCAGGATTATTTAATTATTTGTAATTATTTGATTTTTTGTCATAGGAACAGAATATTGATCAATAAAATCTTGTTACATCAAGAAAGGTCATATACAATTTTATAGTCAATATTCAAATTGTTTGCCAAGTTGGGGGCTTTTACATAAATTTTGGAGGGTATTTTTTTCCTTCAAGCACTAAATGAATTTTAGATTCTAAATAATTTTCCTCCCTCATAAGGTTGTTGTATCAGTCAAGGTTTGATTGAGAAGCAGAATTGCTATGTACATTGAAACATAGGGGATCCATTCTAGTGGTAAGACCTGTATGTGGATATAGGAGCTGGTGGCCCAGTCTCTGCAGGGTGTTGGTTCTGCCCTTAATGTTGAACCTGAAGTGTGGAACTTTTGGATCAGCCAGACTAGCAAATGGAAAGGAAAACTAGATATGTTTGAGAGCAAGGACAAATGGGAATCTATACTGATAAACTGGAACCCCAAGAAGACAACTGGAACCTGTGAGACAAATTGGAGCTTGCATCTGTCTTTCACCACCTCCAACCCCAAAACCAAGGGTAGAAAAGCTGGTGTTTTCATCACAAAGCACATGGTTCTGCTTTGTGTCCTGGAACAGCTGAAGGGACAGATCTTAGGGGAGCTGGAGACTGGATGAGCTGAGTTGTTGCACCACACCAACAAGGCCACTAGTAGATCAGCCAGGACATGCACAATATGCCACAATGACTGCACTGACCTTCAACTCTGGAAGGAAATATGGCTATTGTTTGACTTCCACATGGCACATCAAATGTTTCTTGTGACCAGCACTAATCCAGAACCGTATAAGGAAAAGAATCTGGGGAGACATAATTCTAGTTTAGCTCTGTTGATATACTACAGTTGTAAGAATTTCTACTCATACTATTTGCATTTTATAAGTTATAGACATTGGACAACAAAAACTTTTTTTGGATTACAGTTTTCATGATTTTTACTGCAATTGTGTGTATGAGTGTTTTAAATTTGGGCCATATTGTTTTAAAATTTGCAATTTATTTAATTCCTCAAATATCATTAGTATTTGAATAGCTTATTAATATCCTAACACCTACAACAGCACTAATATGAATGAAGCAATTGTGAGGCATTTTAAACTAACTAGGCTTGTTGAGTTGCTATATGCTAAGGAAGCATTTTGCTCTCTATTCCTGGGGACAAGTTTTATAGTATACTTTAGGGAGGTGGGCTAAATGGTTCCTTAGAAAGTCTAGGCTGCCTGACCTGTGCCCTAGGTCCTGCAGTAGTTCTATGCTCTCACTATTATCTTTTAAATTCTACTTTTGTTTAAGAAAGGTCATTATAATTTATCTTTCTCCTTTTCCCCAATTTTGATCTCAGACTTCCCTCTCTTTCTGAGATTGTTTCCTCTCCCTTACTCATCAAACTGGTAGCTTATAAAGAAGAAAAAAACAAACACACACAAGTTCTTCAAAAGCCACTTCTTCCTTGAAGCCCTTGAGCAATGAACTTTTACTGATACATTACTTTCTTCTTGATAAAATGAGGCCAGGTATCAGTCATCTGCCCCAAAGTAGGAAAATCAAACACATAAGCCCTCCTGTTTGATCCTCATCTGAGTTTGCAATTATTTCTTTCCCCCCCATATTGCATAACAAAGTAATCATACTTACAATGTTATATTTCACATGCTTGATATGTTTTCTTTCTGTGAAAAATAAGTCTCTTTTCATGTATTATACAAAAACTACTTTTACATTATGTCTTGTTTGATACATTGGTTGGCACATAGATTGATAGATAAATGTATTGGTGGATGGGTAAGGACATAGATAAATATACTGAGTATCAGAGAAAAAGAGGCTATTTGAAATCATTTACCTATTATTATTTTTTAACACAAGTGATTCCACTTTTCAAGTTTAGAGGGATTTGTTCACTAAGAAAATCATATTTATAAAATAAAATTCTTTGGGGTTTTATATATATATGTATATATTGAAATTATAACTGTCAAAACATTCTAGAATTTGAGAATTCTGAATTATAACTCACTGATAGTTCAAGCCCCTCATTTTATATATAGGAAACAGAGGCCCTAAGAGTATAAGTAATAAACTTGAGCATAGAAGCCAAAAATTGAACATAGATATTCTAAATCATATTACCTTCTACTATGCCACTAGGAGAAATATATAGCTTAAGCAACTTGCATGTAAAACAGTCTCATTTGATCAATCCCCATTTAAGTGTTAATGCTGGAATACAAATGATATGATTAGTGGGTTGGTGAATTTATTTCTTCATCTATACCAAATCATATTACACCTATAACATTATGGCCTTATAGTTAAATCACAGCTTGAGACTGGATATTTGATGTTTTTGATGAATTATTATTAATATTTTTAGATGTGAAAGCGGAATTATGGTTACATTTTTAAAGTTTTCTTTTAGAAATACATACTGAGATTTTTACAGATAAAATGATGTAATGTCTTGGATGTTTGAAAATAAAATAGTTTTGCGGGAAATAGATAAAATAAGACTAGTCTTATTTGGTAATTATTGAAACTAGGCAATGCATACATAGGTGATTATACCATTCCCCCTACTCTTGTTAATGCTTGAATTTTTCATAACAAAAACCAAATAAACAAAAAACACTGCTGCTGTAGCACTGAGATAATGAGTATAGGCTCTGGAGTAAAAAAATGAGAAAGATTTACATTATAGGTTTTCCATTTACTAGCTCTCCATCTATGGAATGGGTGTAAAGTAGCTTCCTCGTAGAGTTGTAAAATTAAATACATGTGAAACTCTTAAAATAGCCATTCCCAGCACATTTTTAATTATGCAAATGTTATCTAATGTACTATTACTGTTATTGTCATTAATTTTTTTCTGTCATTAAATGATGTCTTTATGGCTTTCTGTTTGCCTTCACAACTATTGTAATGGTAAAAAATAAATCTTAAATAAAAGACATGAATACCATTATCTTGGGTTTTTTAGCTAGAAAGAGTGCTCACTAAAGTTTTCAGATGACACCTTTTGGCTCTCTGAGCAGTGCATGGCAGCCATGGCCATGGGCAAGAATGGGCACCTGTGAGAGGCAGCAAAAAGGGAGCCAAGAAAATAGTGGTTGATCCGTTTTCTAAGAAAAAATGGTATAATGTGAAAACAGCAGCTCTGGTCAATATAACAAGTGTTAGGGAAACACTAGTCATGAGAACTCAAGCAATCGAATCATATGGATGGTCTCAAAGGTCATGTTTTCAAAGTCAGCCTAGCTGATCTACAGGATGATAAAGTTGCATTTAGAAAATTCATGCTAATTACTGAGAATGTTCAGTGCAAAAACTGCCTAATTTCCATGACGTGGATCTTACCTGTGACAAAATGTGCTCTACAGTCCACAAATGGCAGACCATGACTGAAGCTCATGTTGATGTCAAGACTACCAATGGCTATTTGCTTACTGATAGTCTATAATGTGCTGGTTTTACTAAAAACACAACAATTGGATTCAGAACACCTCTTATGCTCAGCATCAATAGATCTACCAAACCCAAAAGAAGAAAAAAATCATGACCTGAGAGGTGAAGACAAATGACTTGAAAGAAGTGGGCAGTCACTTGATTCCAGACAGCATTGGAAAAGACATAGAAAAGATTTGCCAATATATTTATCTGCTCCATGACATCATTATTAGAAAAGTAAAATGTGCTAAGAAAACCCAAATTTGAATTGGGAAAACTCATGGACCAGTAATAAAAAAGCTACTGGGGATGAGACAGGTGCTAAAGTTGAACAAGCTGATGAATGCCTTAACTGTAAAATGGTTAAGATCCATTATTTTGCAGAAGACTTTTTGGAGGTCATCAGTATTTTGCTAGTGCCCATTTTAAACACTATTAAGTGCATAGATATGTATACAAAAACCTGGTATTATTAATTCATATATACTTTGACAAATGCACAGCCATCAAGTAACCCTATGAAGAGAGACCAAAATCTTTAGAATATTATATAAGTTTACATACTGTCTTGAGTACCACTGACTAACACTCCCTACCCTCAACCAATCTGTAACTAATCTAACATCTTCTTCTACCACTTCTATATCCACCCCAATGTGTCCCAGGTAAGCATATCATTATTTTAAGGTCCATGTGCTTGTTTTTCCTCTACCTCAACAATGGGTTTTCGGGTGTCTCTATGGTTTGCTTCCTTAGTGCTTGACCAGATACAACCTTCTTGGTATGGTCTCCTCTGATAGCCAATTAATACTGTAAACCACTGGGTGAAACTTTATTCCTTATCTTATTTCTCTGTTTTACTATTCCACATAGCATTTATCACCATTTAACACACCATGTAAATTTCAAAATTATGAAGACATATATTTTTAATAAAAAAAGACAAGTAGTTTTATTTATTTTCTTCTTTAATAGATTTCCAATGCTTAGAATACTGCCTGAATTAGTTGGTATGAAATAAATATCTGTTTATTTGAATAAATGATAGAGTCAACAAAGAAAATAAGCATTGAAAGGAAGGTAGAACTTGTCATTGCAAAGTGTTGCTTATTCATTCTTTACTGGCAAAGGCCAGTTTCCTCTCATGCCTACCTGTAGGATCTGTCTTTTGAGTCCAGCTATCTGTCTCAGTATCTGACTTGCCCCAGACATTCAGAGCAGTGACGAATGTCCCCTTTCTGGGATAATTGCCATGTGGCCTTCCTCTACAGCCCACAACATGAGATCATCTTCTCAATGTAGTAAGCCCTACTTTCACAAGAATGACACAGGGATGGGGTGAGGGCTGCACTTGGTAATAGGGTCTCAGAGCTTGTCTGTAGAATATTTTAATATCTGTGCTTGAATTTAGTGCCTTGGCTAGTTGTTAAATGTATTAGAAAAAGGTTTATCTGAAGTAATGAAACATTCGTTTTTAATATTTAAAAAAATATACTCAAAAGAAGACAATTTTGTTAAGTTCTATGTATTTTTGAAAAGTACTTAGAAACAACTCTAGGTGTTAAAATATTATCAATAGGAGGAAATCTTAGCTTTGTTTCCTTGAACACGTAAAGCTCATTTATTGTGGAAGCATTTATTTACATACATTACTTACATTTACTGCTTAAAGAAGCAAAAATTTATAGTTCCTTAAGAAGGTTGAACAATTTTAAAAAATCATGTAGCAGTTGAATGATTTATCAACTTGTTTAGAAAATCTTCTGAAAGAGTTGGAAAGGGGTTAGAGCTCAACAGCCTTCAGCCTGTTTCCTCAAAACTTCTAGATATTGAGTCCCCAAGTCAACACAGTTGTACATAAAACAGTTCAGTGGTAATCAGAGAGTAATGTTCTATGTATGAAGTAAACAATAGAAGCAGTGGTACTCTTAAACTCTTTCTTTCACCAGTGTTTTCTTTCTTATCAGTAAGTTAGGATCTATAAGTCTCACATTTTATAATAGAGTAGCTCTTTAAAAGACTCTAAATATGACATTTCTGTTGGATTATAACATATCAATTTTCCTCTTGTAAGAAGAAAATTCTCAGAATAAGATTTGTCAGGAAGTGACAGCTGTTTTTTGTTGGATGTGGATTTAAGTAAATAGTTAAGACAGTAGAGATTTTACTAAGATGATTTAATAAAGCTCATTAATGTGGTTGATTTACATAGCTGACCCGAATAGAATACAAAATGTATCTTTCTGCTGCAGTAATATGTCATCAAAATATATTGATGTATTAAATGCACTATAGTGTTACATTTTAATTCTAAGTTTAATCAAATGTCTTAAGACAACAGACAACACAAAGGGAGAAAAAATATCAGAAAGTAGTTTCCACTTATTTTCCTTTGTTCTAACCCGTGTAAAGTGCTCAGTCTACCTCATCAGGAAAATATCCACAGCCTTTCCGCTATTTGTGAAAAAAAGAAAGAAAGAAAAAAAGAAAACCCACACAAAACACTGAGTTATTTTTGAAATTATAGATCAGGGCTATTAGATCAATCAATATAAAAGCCAATGAGTTAGAGCAGGGCTTTAGCTCTCAGTAAATATCCCCTGTCTCTATCAGCTATCTTCACAGTAATGAATCAGCAAGAAAGCATTTGACCGAGCAAAACTCAGTCCTATCTCTGAATTGTGATTCATACAATTCTGAGCCTTGGAGCATTTCCATGCTCAGTTCTTTCAGTCCTCGTTTTCCACACAGGGGCTGAGAATATCACACAGTCCACTCGATAGCTATGTGATTGTTCACATATTAAGATCTCTTAGTCCTCCTTGAGCTTTCTTTGTAGGAGAGGAAAGGAAGGTAGTTATATTATACTAGAGGCCTAGTGTATGAAATTCATGCACGAGGGTGGGTGGGGGGGTCCCTCTTCAACTTGGGACCCCTCAGGGGATGTCCAACTACCAGTTTAGGGGCATTAACTCCAGCTATTCGGAAAATCACACAGAATATCCTTGACATACAAACAGTGTGGTTTTATGAGTTGTTTTAAAAATAATGGCCATTCCTTTAAATAATATCTGCTTACATACAATACAGCTGGTACTATGTGAATTCACAATGTTAATATCACAAAATCATAGAAGGTTGTAGTGGAAATAATCTTGAATTGTCTAGTCTAAACTTTTATAAATATTAGAATACCCTTTTCAAAGATTTTGAATGCTTTTTGTCCTAAGAAGCTTAACCAACTTTTGAGGCAATACATTTTCTGTGAAAGGACTGAGGGACTCTGGTGGCAGGTATGTGCAGCAGCCAGATCCACGTCTGCTGCCTCCCTCCCCTGGCTGGGCTGAAAGGACTGGGGGACTCTGGCAGGACTGAGAGAACTGGGCAGCACCATCTTGTGACTATGGGTGCCACCATCTTTGTGATGGTGTGATGATCAATTTGCATATTCCCTCTTTATTAGATAAGCTGTTTGATTTTCTTCATTTTTGACAGTTAAGAATTTGGCCTTGGCTGTGAAAGTTGTAAAATGTGAGAATTAGCTATGAGTAGTAAAAATAAAAACAACTGGCAACATCTATTGAGTATTTATTTGAAGGTTGACAGGGAGCATTTAAAATATTTCCTGAACACTAATTTCTTTAATCCTTTAAATAATTTTGTGAGGATTACTAGTCCCCATTGGAGAGATGAGGAGTCCTAGGCACAGGGGACTGCAGGCAAAGCTGAATACCTGCTGATCAGTGGAAGATATAGGACTTGAACTTGAGAACTTGCTGAAGCCTGCACTCAATCACAACACCATAATGCCTTTTGATCCCAGCAATGTCAATAATAATGCATATTATGTCAAAAGTAATGAAATGAGCCGAAACCGGTTTGCCTCAGTGGATAGAGCTTCAGCCTGCAGATTGAAAGGTCCCAGGTTCGTTTCCCGTCAAGGGCATGTACCTTGGTTACAGGCACATCCCCAGTAGGGGGTGTGCAGGAGGCAGCTGATTGATGTTTCTCTCTCATCAATGTTTCTAACTCTGTATCTCTTTCCCTTCCTCTCTGAAAAATCAATAAAATATGTTTTTAAAAAAAGTAATGAAATGAGAGCATGGATTTGGAGTTAACAATATGGGTGCAGGTTAAATCTGTGCACCAAACTAGTAGTGTAAACTAGAGCAATTTATTTAACTTATCTAAGTCTCAGTTTCTCAAAATGTAAGGTAGATTTCATAAAGCAAGGCCAGGTAACAGGCTTACCTTCCCATGTTCCCTTTGCTATCCATCTGTGGTTCTGTTCCCTCTGCTCCCTAGCCCCTGTCCTCCTTTTCTTTCCTGTAAGCAGGCCATTGAGAACCTCAATTCATTACAAGGTTGTGCTTGATATTATGGATGCTACAAACTAGCTAACCAATGAGGGTGAGATTGAGGAAGAGTCCTAAATCATGTAAAGAAGTTTGTTTATAGAACTTGTTTTTCTGTGGTTTTGCATTTCCTAGAGTGCATGCTTGATATTAATAGGAGTTGCCAAAAATAGATAAATTAGTTTGGGGAAGAAAAGAAAAGAAAAGAAAAGAAAAGAAAAGAAAAGAAAAGAAAAGAAAAGAAAAATAAGTTTGAGGATAAAATTAAACAAATTTATTTTTTGCAGAACTTTTATAATATATTCTGTGAGTCTTCAAGTGAAGTATTTTCCAAACACATCAAAAAGAGGGAAACTTTCACGGAAACTGGTTTGGCTCAGTGGATAGAGCGTCAGCCTGCAGACTGAAAGGTCCCAGGTTCGATTCTGGTCAAGGACATGTACCTTGGTTGTGGGCACATCCCCAGTATTGGGTGTGCAGGAGGCAGCTGATCGATGTCTCTCTCTCATCGATGTTTCTAACTCTCTATCCCTCTCCCTTCCGCTCTGTAAAAAATTAATAAAATATATTTTTTTAAAAAAAGAGGGAACCTTTCTTTATTTCTCCAGGTCACCTTGAAGGAACAGTAATTCAGTAGGAAAAAATTGGGAAAGTTTTGGGCACCAGGAGGACTCAATGCTCAGAATTGTTTCTGTGACATAGGGAGTGGGACAATGAGACAAGCCACATACCTCTGATTCCTTTGTAAAGCTGGAACTGGAGCCTTTTGAGGAAGCTGCAGCCTGGCCCAGATTGTGCAATAGAACTAAATTGTTCCTAGAACTCTAAAGTAACAGCTGATTCATGGCTTTATCTTATCTGTCTCCTGGGATATAGAAACCCCGGTTTCTAGTCCTCAGGCTATTAGAGGTACTGTAAAGAAGTATCAGTTGTAAGTTGTGGGTCAGGGACTTGAGGAAGATTTAAGGAAATGATGTCAAGATTTGTAGAAGACTAGAAAAGAGACAGAGGAGAAACAAAGATGATCTAAAAGTGGTAGACCTGTGACTAGCCCCTATTTGGTTATACCTACCCCAATCCTAATCTGAAGATGCTAATTGGGGAGACCTGTGTGGTTGAGGAGGTGGGTGCTGCACAACTCCAAGGATGCACATATTTCAAGAATGGTGATTATAAAAAAAAAAAAAAAACCAAGATGGCGGCATAGGTGAGCACCTAAACTGCTGCCTTGCACAGCAATTTAAAAACTACAACTAAAAGATAGAACAGACACCATCCAGAACCACAGGAAAGCTGGGTGAGTGGAAATTCTACAACTAGAAGGAAAAAGAAGGGCTTATGGAGACTCAGAGGAGCTGCAAAAAGCTGAGGTACAGAGACATATATGTGGAGAGGACAGGCAATGAAGTGCCTGGCTGGCTCTCTCTTGCGAGAGGGAGATGGAAACTCCTGGCTGTACTGAATTCCAGTTCCAGGTGAGACACATATGGGGGGAGTCTGGACTGTTGGAAAAAGTAAGAAGTGCATGGAAACTCAGAGGAGCCACAAAAGGCAGAGGTATGGAGGCACGTGCCAGTGCACACAAGAGGACTGATTATTGATTGTGCTGCTGGCTTTCTCTAGCAGGAGGAAGATAGAACCTCCTGACTGTGCTGAACTCCACTTCCAACTGCATTGAACCCCAGTTTCAGGCAAGACCCTGGGGACCCAAACTCATATGGGTCCTTGGAGCACATGGAAACCTAAGGGAGCCATGAAAGGCAGAGGTCTGGAGGTGCGCACGCATGAGTGCTCGCAGAGAGGGCTGCAGAGGTTACCGAGGGACAATGAGACCCAGAGGCCTCATAGGGCAGGGCTAATGGAAGCCAAGGTTATCTGCTCAGCCCTGAGACTCTCCAAGCCTAGCACAGAGGCTTTTGCAATTTTGCAAGTCTTGTATTATAAGGCTGACTCCAGCACAGAAGTTCTCCAGGAATAAACACAGCTGATCCTCACAACCAATTGGCTTGGAAGTCAATTCCCCACCCAGTGATACCATCAACAATCAAGACTTAACTACAACAAGGCTGTACACACAGTTCACAAAAGGGTTCACCAAGAGAGTCCACCTCAGGTAACTGGGAATGCAGAACTACTGGGCCATATAGAACACCTGGCACACAAAGCTCCTCTACCAACTCAGGGAAGCAGCAAAAATGCGGATACAAAGAAACAGATCACAAATTAAAGAAATGGAGGAAAACAAATGATTGGATATAGAGTTCAAAATCACAGTTATAAGGGTTTTCAAGAATGTCTTAGAAAATATGAATAAACTTAACAAAACCCAAGAGGAGATGAAAAAAGATCAACTAGAAATTAAACATATACTGACTGAAATAAAAAATATTATACAGAGACCTAACAGCAGACTAGAGAAATGCAAGAATCAAGTCAAAGATTTGAAATACAAAGAAGCAAAAAACACTCAACTAGAAAAGAAAAAAGAAAAAAAAAGAATCCAAAAATTTGAAGATAGTGTAAGGAACCTCTGGGACAACTTCAAGTGTACCAACATCAGAATTATCGTGGTGCCAGAAGAAAAGAGAGAGCAAGATACTGAAAACCTATTTGAAGAAATAATGACTGAAAACTTCCCCCACCTAGGGAAAGAAATAGACTTACAAGTCCAGGAAGTGCACAGAACCCCAACAAAAGGAATCCAAATAGGAACACACCAAGACACATCATAATTAAAATACCAAGAGCAAAAGACAAAGAGAGAATATTAAAAGCAGCAAGAGAAAAACAATTAATTACCTACAAGGGAGCACCCACATGATTGTCAGCTGATTTCTCAACAGAAACTATGCAGGCCAGATGGAAGTGGCAAGAAATATTCAAAGTGATGCATAGCAAGAACCTACAACCAAGATTACCCAGCAAAGCTATCATTCAAAATTGAAGGTCAGATAAAGAGCTTCACAAATAAGAAAAACTAAAGGAGTTCATTAACATCTAACCAGTATTATAGGAAATGCTGAAAGGTACTCTTTAAGAAGAGTAAGAAGAAGGAAATGGTAAAGATAAAAATTATGAACAACAAATACATATCTATCAACAAGTAAATCTAAAAATCAAGTGAATTAAAAATCTGATGAACAGAATAAACTGGTTAATATAATAGAATCAGGGGCATAGAAAGGGAGTAGACTGAGAATTCTCAGGGGGAAAGGGATGAGCGGGGTGAGGAGAGAGACTGGACAAAAATCATACACCTATGGATGACAATGGGGGAGGTAAGGGCAGAAGGAGGGGTGGGAGCCAGGTAGAGGGGAGCTATGGGGTGGGGGGAGGAACAATTATAATAATCTGAACACTAAAGATTTATTAAATTACAAAAAAAAAAACCCACAAGTATTGTGACTGTAGCCCTAGCCAGTTTTCTCAGTGGATAGAGCATTGCCCTATGGACTAAAGGGACTTGGGTTCAATTCCTGTCTAGGGCACATGTCTAGGTTGCAGGCTCAATCCTCAGTGGGGGGCATGTAGGGCCTGCTAATTAAGGTTTCTCTCCCATCGTTGATGTTTTCACCTCTCTCTCTCTCTCTCTTTCTCTCTGAATATATAGACAGTGACTGTAGCTTGTGGGCTACAACCAGAATAAAGTCCTGCAGATTTGCCACCACAACCTCCCTGGACATTAACCTTAGGGACTAAGTAAACTCACTGAAAATGTGTTCTGACAAAGTATTACTTTGGTCTGTCAGGCTATAGATGGTTTGTCCATTAAGCAGAGCTTTTAAATGCAGAGGCAAAAAATAAAAAATAAATTAATTAATTAAAATTAAACAGGCCACCCAAACAGCTAAAAACACCCAAGATATGAATTCAAAAATACCATTGTGGGTGATTATAAATTTTTAAATTAAACCTCTATATTTCCTTTGGACCATTTCTGGAAGTTTTCTATACTTCCATGTTTCCAAGACAATCTCTTTCCTTGTTATTTTCTTCTATGTGAATAGGAAAACCCACCCAAATTTCACTTGCCAACTCCCTGCTAAAACATGTCAAGATGAAGTCTTCAACCTTCTGTGCTTCTACTTGTAATAAGAGAAGGAAGTTATATTCCAGGTTGAATATGATATGAAGTAATAAGTTATTTTAAAGTGCTTTTCAAAGGAGAGTGCAATAAATGTTCAATAATAATCTTTCCATTATTGAAGACATAAAGATAAGTTAGGCAACCCTTTTTTCTCCTCTAAGAACAATGATAGAATTCATATTTGGGTATCAGTCTAATTGGGGCAGTTAATTCAGTATGAAAAATGTATCCTAATTGTCCATTTGATAATATTTATATTTTCCTAGAAGTTTGGGAATCTTTTGTTTTCCTATTTCCAATATTAAAAAATCCTTTAAAAGAAAGATATTGATTTCTAACCAAAAGGCAATTTCCTCATTATAGTCAAATGTGAAATCTTGAGATTAGAAAAATTTTTAAAGTGTGGTCCAAATTATTAGCTCAGTGATGTTATATAACTCAAGGTATATGTAAAACAGAGTTACAAATGCTTAATTATGTTAAAAATAACTTTAAGATTATTAAAAATATCATCTGTGCTTCTTAGTCAGGGTTCTGGCAACTTGAGAACTTTTGAAATTACTTTTAGAACACGACAGCTCATGTGTGCAGAAAGCTTATGAAGGAAGTCTTTGTCTTTGTGGCATAGCTTGCAGTTTTGAAAGCTGACAGCCCAATTTTACCAGTGTCACTTTAAATATCTATTCATTGATAGCGAATCTTTCCTATAAATACGTACAAATGTTTATTACTATAAAAAATACAACTTAAATGATTCTATGGCACTGTGAATTTTTAAATGTTATTTGAGACCAAAGCCAGTATTTAAACTTCTAAGTGGAGGAGTCTTGGTCTACTTTCTGGTACAGAAGGGATTTCTGACTGCTATGGTTCGGCAACTTGGTGGATAGAATTTTTGTATATGGAATAGACCATGGGGAGGGGTGAAGAGAAGGGGACAGAGGTTGGGAGGAGCAGGAACAGCTGACACAAGATCTGTCCCTGTGTGAAAATACTCACTGAAATTTTGAGGAACCACAAACTCCCAGAGGGTTAAACTCTTTCTGGTCTTTAATAAAAGGCAAGCATCATGCTTTTGTCCATTTCTCCCCCTTTAAATAAGGGACTAGAATCTAGATGAAGATTTCTTCAAGCCCCGAGGGTCCATGATCATAATCTCTCCATAATCACCCTAGGTCTGGATGCTTTGCAGACTAAAATGATCACATGTGTAAGTGATCAGGCTTGTTGGGGAGGCTGGTGACCCGATGGGTTCAGGGCATAGAGAGTGAGCTTGTGGACACCAACCTGGGAGATATAAGAGTACAGGCAAAGCTCTAGCAAAAAATGGAGTGCATGGGAAAACATTTCTCATTTTGTTTTGCTTAAAAGAGAGACCTGCTCACAAGGTTCAAGATTATGATGACTCAATGAATATTTAAATATAGTTCTTTCTTTCCTTTTTTTAGCCTTTTAAATGCATAAATTTATAAAGCTTTGAGATTTTAGAGAAAGAACACAGTGACATGAGACCAAAATGATGTTAAGGTGATGACATCAGCATCAGAATGCTGTTGCTAAGGTGAATCTGCTTTTCTCTCCAATCCAGATGGAAGGCTAAATAATTGCCCATTTCTGGTAAGAAATATATCTATGAGATGATCCCTTTTCTGCAGCAGATATAACAAAGCCAGATGCTTTCACTTTGCACAAATTATTTTTAAAATAAAGACTAAAATTTTATTATAAAACCTCTCACATGTTATAGGAGGAAAATTCAAAATATTTTATGTAAGTTTGAAAATTTAATGTATAAAGAATATATACTGAGATCTAATTGGAGGTCAGAATGAGATAGTTTGATGAGTCAACCTGAAATGAGGAACATTTTAAATTTAGTGAAAAGGGAGATAGGGAAATACCTAGAAATGAAAATAAAATTCTGTTACCTTATGATTATTGATAGAGGGAAGGCAGCAAGGGGAGCCCTGGGTTTGAAGACAGAAGTGGTCACTTTATGGTTGTTGACTGAATCATGAATGATGCAATTAATAACGAGAGAATAGGGCATAGTCAAGAAACACTATTAAACAAACAAGGGGTGGAACTCAGCAAGAAATTGGAGGCTATTGCCTTTGGACACAGAAGTCCCTCCCACATGAGCATCTGCCAGAGTTCTCCTTAGGGTTTGCATCTCTGCTTGTAACATGCTTCTCCAGTGATTCCATGATGAGCTGCTCTGCTCTAAGCTTTCTTTCCCAAGGAGCCCTGTCTTGCCTACACGACTGCACATCCTCCCAACTCCATCTCAGATTCTCTGATCTCCATTACTGTGTCCCACTTTGCTTTTTCCTTTTTTTTCCTGAACAGAGAATACCTTCTAATTTATTGTATAATTTGTATCTCATATTTAGAGCCAGCATGGTATAGTGGTAAGGAAAATAGACTCAGAACTGAGCCTGCCCGGGCAAATGGGCTCCACCACTGGCTAGTGTGAGTCCCAGAAAAGTTACTTAAGCTCACGCAGGGAACTTTTCTCATCTGTTAGGTTGGGATAATTAGAGCATGTTTTTCACAGTGTTGTACTCAACACATAGCAATTGCTATAGAAATGTTTAATAAGCTTCTTGTCTTCACCCCCAGGACTATGGGAACTTCCAAAAAGCAGTTATCAAGAGTGACATGTGGTACAGGAAAGATGAGTGACACATTTCAGAAATTGGTGTTTTTGTTGGAATATAGAATTTAGAAAGGGCTATGATATGGAAGAGTAGTTATGCCCATAGGTCACTGTACAGTATTCAGGGACCCTCTGCTGGCCAGAAAAACCCAGGAAAATGGTCTCCCAGGTTTGACTGAGAAGGAAGGCATTGAAGGCCTGGTCCAGCCAAGATACACTGGAACCACAAGGACTTCAGATAACTGTGGTCCCAATAAGTGAATATGAAGTAGCATTAAAGCCGTCAATGGTAGATGACTCAAAAGTTTGGCAATCTTGAGGACCTTGATAAAGTAGGAAGATATGACATCAGATACAAGTTATATGAGGTAAGCAGATATGGACAAGGTCCAAAGAACAGGAAAGAAGAACAAAAAAGATTTATCTGGGCCAGTGTCTCCCCAAATTCATACTCCAGAACACCATACTAGTTAGGTGTTTTTTATATAAAAAAGTTTAGGGTTAACATTAATCCTTAAACATGACAAACTCTGGAGATCCACAAAGTGCATTCTCAGAATAAAAGCTCTGAAAAGTCCTTTGGTGAAAATACATGTTTGATTGGTTATTCCGACCTTTCCTGAACTTGTGGTTCCTTTTCCTCAAGAACACTTTGAGCTGAGACTGGTTTGGCTCAGTGGATAGAGTGTCAGCTTGTGGACTGAAGGGTCCCGGGTTCGATTCCGGTCGTGAGCATGTACCTTGCTTGCGGGCACATCTCCACTGTGGGGCGTGCAGGAGGTGGCTGATAGATGTCTCTCTCTCATCGATGTTTCTGACTTTCTATCTCTCTCCCTTCCTCTCTGTAAAAAATCAATAAAATATATTTTTAAAAAAAAAGAAAAGAAAAAGAACACTTTGAGACAAATGTCTCCAGATCTCACCTTTGGGATCACTGTGTAATTCTTCAAGCTCCTCTCGGTCAGGTCTGTGTCTCACTCATCTTCATACTTTCCATGTCTCAGCTGGGACCAATATATAGCAAGTATTTGATAATTCCTAGTCATATCAGTAATAAAGTGGATCTAGGTAGAATAGCAATCCTGGGAGAAACAAAAAGAGATGGAGATGGGAATGGGAGTATTGAAAAAAGCATACCAAGGAACCTTCCATTATAGTAAATCAAAACCAGTTGCGTTTATTGTTTAAATGCAAGTTTGTAATCAGAGCTGCATTTACCATACACACATGCCATACTTCATTTCCCACATCTAGTTCATGCTTTCCCTCGAGATGACAGTGTCTTTCCTAGTCCATGAGCTCACATACTCCCACTATTACCGAGGCTCACCCATGATCTCATCAAGATCATCTTTTTGTTCAAACCTACCCACTTGAGAACTTTTTGAAAAAGAGGTAATTCCCATTTCATTGAAGACCCTGACTAGGGATATGGGCTGCTCATTGATATACTGTCAGCTGGCACCAAAATTGCACTGTCAATAAGTGTTTTTTACTCTCTCCTGGTTGCACACACACATGGTTCTGATGACCTTTAGAAGACCCTGAGAAAGTGCCACTCCAGCTTTGATACTTGCCCTTATGCCTCAAACACAATTTCCTACTCATCCAATACCATAATCCAGTCTTCCCACATTTCACTCACTTATTTAACAAATATTTACCAACAATCCCATGTGTCAGGTACTGCAATAGGCACTTGGAATATGAACAAAGCAAAATAGCTTCTTGATCATTGGGGTGTTTATATCCTAGAGGAGGAAACAGACAACAAAAATTAATCATCAGGTGGATTATACATCAGGTGGTGGGTATTATGGAAAAGAAAAGAAAAGTAGAACACTATGAATAAATCTCCTTCCATCCAATTACTACTGGACCCCTGCCAGCTTGGTCCCTCATTCAGAAGATGGCAAGAGATAATAGATGGAAGAGTCCTTCAAATAACCCAAGAGGCAGAGTATGCCAACTACCTCAACATTTCAGGTTTGGAAGAGTCACTTCTCTGTCAGAAACACTATTTTAATATAAGGAAATGGAGACAGGGTCTAAGAATACTCATTCTTTATTATAGTTGAAGGGTCAAATTATAGTGAACACAAGAGTAAATATGAGGAGAGCATGATTATCTCCCAACTATGCTACGAGAACAGTGGGGATGAGCTGCAAAGATATGTGTGGTCTTAATGAAAAGAATAATCAGAAAAAGACTCCTTCCTTCCCTTTGCACTTATTTTCAAAATCTACCATTTTGAAAGACAAATGGTCCCTGGCAAATTCCCCTTCCATAAACAGTGGGAAGCATAAGAATCCTCTTTGTCTCATCATGTTCTTTTCTCTTTGGCCCACAAACATCTGAAATTCTTAAGGTCCATAAAGTTCACTCATTATCTCAGAATCTTCTCTTCAACTGATCTCAGTTTCAGGGCTGGACATGTCCAGAAACTTCTGATCTGATCTCTCTGCAATTTCAAATGCCCTTGGGCTTCAGGACAGGAGACCTGAAAAGCAACTATTACTCCAGAAAGAACAATGTGACAGTTGAGATTGACCAACATGTTGGGACTCTTGTCTTAGAGTTATGGTTCCCAAACTGTGCCATGAGTCACCTGGGAAACTACAGTGAATTCACAGGGGTTTCACTGGACATTTTATACTTCCAGGGGAAACACAGCAATGTTCAACATTTGTCAGGCACTTGCAAACTACTAATTCAATTTCAGAATTTGAATCACACTACATTCCTTTCAATAATATCATATATCTCTGCAAAGTTGGATTTTCAGCAGTTGCTAACATGAAAAGCTAGTACTACACAAAAATCAATGTGAAGCAAGAAATGAGAGTAGTGGTTCCACTCTGATTTGAAGCTATGAGAATTGTATACAGGCCCTGAAAAGCATTCACAATCCATTAATAACTAATTAGGATTATTTCGAATGAAATAAAAATATTGTTTTTCTTTCAAACATTTCATATTAACTTTTTAAACAGCTATTAAATTGTTAAACTATAAACACTAAGTTGTTAGAATCTAATTATTTAATAAATAGAACAGTTATTATTTTTTTTTGGCCTTAAAACATTGTGAAAAAACAAATACTAAACATCAAGAGGGCCACAAACCAAGAGAGTGTGGGAATGTCCATTTTAGTCCATTATCATTGTTTTAACATAGCAGTAATCACTCTTCAGTAAAATTTCACTAGAATTTGTGAATTCTAGAATTCTAGAACCTAAAAATGATGATGGAAATAGCACTAGTATTCATAGTAGCAGCTAACATATAGTATATTTATGTGCCATATTCTATGTGAGGTATTTCTGAAACATTATTTCATGTATATGCTTTATGCAGTTTATTTCTTTTCATTTTTCTTAACCCAGAAATGTTGGTCCTAATTTTTCCCAGAGTCATCTGCCCCTAGACCTACAGAGAAAATGTAAAAACCAGTTGACCTTTCTTGATTAATTCTGTTGAAAACACTGTAACTTTTTTCTGACAATTATAAAACCAATTTCTATTACCTACTGCATTTTCAATAACCACACATCAAAAATAAATTACCAGTTTCTTTTACAGGATGCAAATTTTCTCCAGAATCCTAAATGAAAACCCATCAACCAAATTTAATTCAGCTCTGCTCCATGCTAGGTGCTATGGAGGCTACAATAAGACTTTAATGTGTGGCATCTGCCTTCAAGGGACTTCTAATAGCGTTTATACATAAAACAACTAGGGGAAAATAAAAAACAGTATATACTAAAGGACTAAGTGGGTAAGTGTAGGCTAGACATCTTACATTGAGAGAGAAATGCACCCTAAGACTAAATTGTTGGAGGCCAATGCCACCTGTAACTTGCCTTCCTGTCTCATTTCTCTGTTGCTGTAAAGAACCTTCTCTTACTTTCTAGCCTTCTTTTCTGGATGGGCAACCTTCCATCTATTTTATGACACCTATCATTTTCCACTTGAAGGAAAACTTTGTTTCTATGTAAGTCACCTCCATTTTAAACATCACCAGAGATTAACTTTCCTCTTGCTTATAAGCTTGCCAACTTTGTATATCCAATAAAGTAGATGATCTCATAACTGCGTTGTGCCTTTTGACTTTTATATTATTTCTCCTTTACTTTCTGTAGTGTGTGTGTGTGTAAAGATTCATTGTCTCTATGGCTTAACCATCCACTTTTTTATTGAGCTATGAATTTGTTTTTGCTACTTTATTATTAGTTCTATTTTCAAGTTTATCTATTTAACCACTCAACAGCTATTTTATAAGGATCTGCTATTATATCACTGCATGTTTGAGGTGTTGGGGATAAACTGATGAGCAAGAAATACATGGTCATTTCTCTCACAGAGATTAATGAGATACATAAAAAAATATAACATATTTACAATATAGATTGTGGCAACTGTCGTGATGAATAAAATGTTAAGGTGCCAGGGAAGTCATGATGGTCAGGGAAGGCTTCCTGCAAGAGGTGGTGTGTACCTGATGGACAGAGGTCAGATGCGTATGAAAGTAATAAAATATATTTCATGCAGAAGAATTTAAGACTCTAAAGTATAAAAAGGACATAACATATTCTAATGATTAAAATTAATTTTAATGCTGGGTGTGAAGTAGAATGGAAGTGAATTCAATAGGAGTGGTGAGAAAATATATTTGAGTATTAATCTAGGGATTTATTCTGACAATAATGGGGAGCCATTTTATGCAGATAATGGCATTATAAGATTTGTATTTTTAAAATATCAGTGTGGCTGCAGTGTAGCAGATAGAGTAAAAAGTTAGGGGCAAGCAGGAATGGAGGCAGAGAAGTGAAGAAGAGATAAAAGGTGGTAGGAACTTGAGTTGGGAATATAACAGTGAACCTGGAGAAAATTAGATGGATTTGAGATGTAGGAAGTGATAAAACTTGGGAGTATTTAAATGTTGGTGGTGAGAGAGCAATAGATAATAAAGATGGTAGTTTCCATTCATGGAAATGGGAAACATAAGATAAATATAATTCATTATACTAAAAATGATTTTAGTTTGGGTCACAGTGAAAATTATTTATCTCTGGTACATTTTATGAAGAATTGGGCCTAGAGATCACGAGAAAAAGATGAAGTTATAGATCTTGAGTTCATCAACCTATAGAAGATAATTGACAATTTCTATTGGACAAAAACCAAAGTTTATCTTTTGTCTTTTAGTTCTTCTGGCCCACTTCTTTACATAGTTCATCATCTTCTTGACACTTGTTCTATATTTGGTTTCTTAACCATTTGCCATCTTATTTAGTGTATTATGATCTTAGTAAACATTAATTTTCTTTCCAGAGTTTCAAGGCTTTCAATGTTAAGATACAGAAAGAAGGAGAAAAAGAAGTAAAAGTGGATGGAAGAAGAAGCTAAGGAAGAAGAGAGGAAAAAGTCCAGCCTGGATCTACAGTATGTTGAATTGATCAATTCATGAATTCAACACACATTTATTATTGAGAATCTCCTCTCGTGCTGGGCCCATACCAGATTAAATGCTGGAGAGACAATGGTGACTTCTGATGCTAACAATCTGGTTGAAAAGGTAGATCTTAAGTAATTAACCAAAGAAATGTATCAAGATGCCCTATAAAAAGTGCTATGAAGTGATCAACATTTACAAAATTTTGCTACTCAAAGAGTAGTCCATGGACCAGCAGCATCAGCATCATTGGGGAGCTTATTAGCAAAGCAGAATCTCAGTATCACCCAAGAACTACTGAGATAGAATGTGCATTATAACAAGATCTCTGGGGGATTTGCATGTACATTAAATTTGAGAAGCACTGATATAGAGTGCAAAGGGCTGTGAGAGAAAACATCATATTTCCTCTTGAACTCCTCTTGGGTGTCAGGAAAGAGTTCCCTAAAGAAATGGCCTCTGATTAAGCAGAGGCTGGATGGCAAGGACCTTGTAGTCCATGTTGAAAACTTCTCTCTCTTTCCTAAAAGAGCAACTCAATTATATTTTTTTTAAATATATTTTATTGATTTTTTACAGAGAGGAAGGGAGAGAGATAGAAAGTCAGAAACATTGATGAGAGAGAGACATTAATCAGCCACCTCCTGTACGCCTCACAGTGGAGATGTGCCCACAAGCGAGGTACATGTCCCCAACCGGAATCAAATCTGGCACCTTTCAGTCCGCAAGCCGACGCTCTGTCCACTGAGCCAAACCGGTCTCGGCAACTCAATGATATTTAAAGCTTAGTTTAGTCAGCTCAAGCCGCCATAATAAAATGCCATTGGCTTAAATAACAGAAATCTATTTGCATATAGTTCTGGAGGCTGGCAGTCTGAAATCAGCAGACTAGCATGTTTGGGTTCCGGCCTGCTGATTTCAAATGTCAAGAAGATGATGAACTATGCAAAGGAGGAGCTTCTCTTCTTGGTTTGTAGATGAGTGCCTTCTTGCTGTGTACCTGCCTGACAGAAAAAGAGAGAAATGATCTCTCTGCCTGATGTATTTCTTATAAAGGCACTAAGTCCTTCATGAGGGACCCATCCTCATGATCTAATTACCGCCCCAAGATCCCATCTTTAAATTTAATCACATTGGGACTTAGGGGCATTGACATGTGAATTTTAAGGGACACAGTTCAGTACATAACAAAGCTTTTAAGCAAAGGAGTTTGGAATAATCAAAATTCTGTTTTGCAATATTTATCCTGGCTGACATATAGAAAAGGAATTGAAGGGGTCAAGAATATATACAGGAGACTAACAAAGAGGTTGTTTCCGTATTCATAGTGAAATACCCTGATAGCTTAGGTAAAGGTGCATTGGTAGAAATGGAACAGAGTAAAAGCTTTTTCAATATTTAGGTGCTAAATATGGCTTTGATAATGGATTTTCTATGATGGTTTCAGGAGGAGGGTCAAGAATGACTGCCAAGTTTTTGGCTTGTGCAATTGGATGGGTATGATACCAATTCTTGAGATAAGAATCATGAAATCAACAAGTTTGTGCATGGCATTTTGCTAAATGAAATGAACAATAGCCATCATTTAGTGAGCATTTATCATAGCCAGCCACTGTGTAGATGTTTTACATACATTATCTTAATATGCTACACAAACTGAGCCTTTTGAGATGGGAAGATCAACTCATTATTAAGGGTAAAATTGTCTGCTAAAATGACAGTTCAGAATGCTTTCAAAGGAGAAGAACATTAGGGAAGACAATATGAACAGGAAAGCCACAACAGAAGGAAAAAAAAGGCATGCTGAGATCTAGAGGTTGGGAAAGACTTTGGTTAAGTGAAGCTCTTGGGGGTCAGGTCTGGGGATGGAATGCCAGAGCCTCGTCCTGGAAAAACTTGTATGACTCCATTAGAAAGCTCACTTAGGAAAACAATGTGGAAGAAGTTGAGTAGAAAGGGAGGGGCAGGATTATGAAGGATCTTGAAAGTCTGTAATTCAGATTTTATAGAGAGAAGAGTTCGAATATGGAAGGAACATGACCTTACATGACAGGAAAACCTGTCTGGCAACAAGGGAACTTGAACATAGGGAGGCTTGAGTCCCAGAAGCCAACTTATTAATGTTGGTATCATCCAGGTAATACGTCAGAGTTCTAGACTACCTAAAGAAAACACAACGAAATTTCCTTTCATTGGACGAAAGTAGGAGAATGAATCAAAAATGACTAAAATTTCAGGAGTAAAATGAAGAGAATGTTAGTTTCAAAGTCAGAATCAGGGAGGTCAGGAAGAAGAGATTCATAAACCTGTGATCATTCACTTACATGTAGTATGATGTTTGATCCGCAGAGATCATTTAGATTTTCAGGAAAATTATAGTAAACAAAAGCCTGCAAGTTATGATATATGATAGATTTACATTGGGATGAAAAAGATTATAAGGCTCCAGCGGAATAAAGATTGAGTGAAAAATAGCCTAAAATCATCTGAAACCTTGTGTTTGTAAAACAGAATTGGCAAAATCAAAAGAAACCATTACATTTCACCCTAAGTATAACTTCATTACAGATGCACCAAACAGTTGCTCATAAACAATAGTGCATTAGGTTCAAACTTTCAGATGAATGGGGCTTTGTTCCTGCCTTGGTCTAATCATGTAATCATGACACAATTTTTTAAAATTCAAAATGTTGTGTTTAGTGGAAGGAAAATGTATGCTTTTTATGCTTTCCAACTGCCATATGTTTTCTTCTTCAAAGTACTGTTGACTGGTGGGGGCGGGGGGGTAAATAACCCTTACTAATCTTTCCATTTCTATTTTCCTGCTTCATCTCAGGGAACTTCAGCACTTCTAGAATGTCCTTTGTGGAGTGGCACCTGATGGTGCCTCATTTGCCACGTGTGTTCAGCAATAAACACATCTGTGTAGGCATAGCTTCATTAATGACAGTATGAGCCAATGCAAAGTATTTATCAAATGATACCTAAGGTATTGAACTGAATCACTTACAAAGCCTAGAGCAAGTGCCCACCCCAATATCTCTTCTCTCTTAATACAATACCTTAGGGTTCGGTTAAGGCACACGCAATCATCTCAGCGGTGCCTGCCAGGAACACAAAATGGTAGTGTATAGATATCAATTTCAGTGTTCAGAGTTCCCTATTTAAAGTCTCCAGTGGTCTGAAAACTTAGATGAAAGATCTATGGGCTACAGTAATTAACCACTGCAATAACAGATGTTGTACAGGAAAACTGTGTGTGAGGGTATACGCCTGTTTTGACTTTGAATATGCACTTGGGCTAACACATTCTCCCCTCACTAATGAAAATCACGTGTAAATGTTTTGTAAGGTATTAATTTTCCACGGCAGACATTGAATTGTTTTTTCCTTTTAAAAACATATGCTTTGTCAAATGGGATAATGACTTCAGTTTCATGTGCAACCTGGATTTCTTTGGGATCTGCAGAGTTCTGTCTTTTCAAAGTATTCCCAGGGCAGCCACGAGCTTTGGGTTGGCTGTCTTCAAGGGTATTTTCTCGAGCCACCCCTCTCTCTGCTCTGCCAATTATGTGCCACTTTGTCCGGGTGCTATGATTGCTTTCTTCTGAGAGGGAAATTCCTCTTTCATCAGTATGGATGCACTGTTTTCACACACTGCAAGTGCTGTGTTGCTGTGTCAGTCATCCTATTAGGGCCAGTTTCAGACGAGTAGGGCTGACGAACTGGCTGGGGATTGGCTGCCTGCAGCTGGGAGGGATTTGTCGGAAGGGAGGGCTGCAGCTTACAGCAACAGAGTTTAGACTGTCTTTGCTTCATCATCTGAAGGCAAAAATTTCCAGCGAAGGCAGACGGCGCTCAGAGTACAATAAACAGGGAAGGAGAACTATTTACATGGAAATTTCTTCCTCAGGATGCCGGGGAGAAGCCTGGGCCACTGGATTCAGCCAGATGTTCCTGGAATTACTGTAAAAGGGAAGGAGAGACAGAGCTAAACAAGGTAGGAGAATCAACCCCCCCCCCACACACACACACACACACAACCTCTTCTTCTTCTTCTTCCTCCTTTTTTTTTTGAATGTTTAAAGAGTTTGCTGCAGTATGCTGCATTCCGTGTGTGTGGCTTCGGGAAGCCAGGGAAACTGGATTCCACTGATTCGAATGTAATACTTGCAGGGGACCCTGGAGTTTTACGTAACATTTTGATTTTGAGAAAAAGAAATGGCAAAGCTTGAATTTACGCCGCCTGTTTGGCAGTGTGGCATAAAACGTGTTTTTATTCAAAGACTAAATTCATTTATTGTTCGACACACACACACACACACACACACACACACACATGCATTCTTCGGAGAATTCTTTTTTGTTGTTGTTATAGGAAATTTCATACTGCCATAGTTAGCTCCTGAATAAATAAAGTTTACACGGATCCTATGATGTGAAAACAGACTTGTAATTAAGGGGGGGGGGCACTTCATATAAATAATCATTGGTTGAATGTTTAGCTCCTGAATTTATTTATTTGTTAGAAATTAGGGACCCACCTAGCTCTCTAATGCCATGGCTTTCATCGGGTTTCAAAAGCACATTTTTAACAAGCTAGCAAGAGGTAGCTTTCTGACAAGTTTTGGATACTGTAGTTCAATGTTTATACTTCTTTTCCTGGCATGTCGGAGCCTTTGTTTCCAGCTTAGAAGTGGAACATTATATTCAAAAGTAAAGCTGGGTTAATAATGCTTACTGCAATTATCTGATCTTTATGCATTTTTAATGAGAACACACAGCCAGCAGAATAATTTAATGAGGGCAGCTAGCTTTTAAAGCTGTGTTTTCACTCTGCCGAACCATATCAACTTTCTTGCCGAGAAACAGCACCAAGAAATAATGGAGAAGATTTATTTATAACACGCTTGGCCCAAGACAAGGGGAGGGTATATTTGTTAAAGGATTCTTTCTGCCCCTTTCCGTTTCCCATTTCTGCCAGGCAGGAGGAAACTGCCTTTTTGTTAGGCCTCGGAAGCATGTGTTTACAATAAATGTGTAACATTTTTAGAATAGTTAGCAAGCACTGAAGCGAAGAAAAAAATCCGACTTGCCTGCCCACCACCGTGAGAGCTCTTCCAAAGGCGTTGCTGTCCTTTTAAAAGACAAAGGTTCCGTGGAAAGCTATTTGCTAATTGAGTAATAGGTGCATGTGGGGAGATAATAAAGTAACAAAAAAAAAAAAAAGGAGGAGGACATTCTTATAATCTTTAAATAAGATGAAGTTTCTCCAGTTTTCCTGACTGTTTTATGAGGACCCTGTGGCAGCACTCATTTCACTAAGGGCAATGCCACGTAGATTCTTCTAGACCCAGTGTTTTTACTTTCAAGGAGAAGTGCAGGACACTAGCCCAGAACTTCTGACGTCATCTCCCAACTATTTCTGCTGTGTGTTCTTGTATGCAGGCTGGTGGAGAGGAGTGTTTCTTTATGTCCTGGCCAGGAACATTCTAACTCTCCCTTGGCAGGTCTTGAGTTATGTCTTCATATTTTAGCCCGTCCTTTCTAAACCCTGAACCGATTTCCTGCATAAATAGGACATCTTCTCCTACCTGCCTTGGACCGGCTGGGTGAGAGCAGGTTCTCTGCTGGGTTCTGGCTGCACTGGCAAAAGACAGCGGGTAGCGGAACACGGCCCAACTGCCCTTTGGTGCAGCCCAGCACTG
>JAAGEH010000012.1:67387820-67520736 GCA_011751065.1 Lasiurus cinereus
GTGGTTTGTTTCTAATAAGGGGCCCTTGAAAAAAGGATTTCCATGAGAACAGATTGCAGTTCTTGGAGTTCCTGGTTCTAGTTTGCATCCTCATTCCAACTGAACTGCTTAGGTAGCCTTGGGCAAGCGCCCACCTCAATGTTTCTTCTCTCTTAATACAACTGAGTAATACTTGCTACAGTTCGCCTCATAATTCTAGCATTTTGAGAGGCCTTGACTTTGTACCAACAACAAAAAAGTTGTTTGTCTCTTGGCACAATGAGCTATTTAAAGTACAAAGGGATAAAAACTAGTGATAAATGTCTTAGGGTATTACACTATAGACACATATATACAAAACCCTTCCCTCTGCTTTGTGCTCATGTACATTTTCCAGGGATATTTATTCCTAGACCAACAGATGAAATTTGCAAGGAAATCCGAGCTTTGCTGTTTGCATTTTCTCCGTCGATCTAATGTAATATACCAGGAGCTGTGTGCGCCGTACTATTTCAGACTTAGGCTTTGTAGTGCCTCAAAGCACTTAGTGCTATTTTTTTTGCTTTGACTTTTGCATTAAATTTGTGAAAATAGAATGAAAAGAGACAGCAAATAAGAGGAAAGGAGGAAAAATATGCTTGCAAAATATACTGGTTGTGCAGCTTTACTGGTTAACAGCCTGCCTTCTCTCTGCTAGTTGTAATTTGCTGTTGCTATGGTGAAAACAAATCAATATCACATGGCTACCAGCCAGTCTCGTGCTCAGGGAGCGCCACAGAAATTCAAGATCAGGTACTCAAGATCCCAAGCAAGAATTTGGGAGAAGAGGATTTGGAAATGGAGCTTAAGAGAATTCTTTATGGTAGACTAATGAGGCTCAATCTTGCGTGCTTTTTCTCTTCTGGAAGGAAGGCATATTGATTTGTTTACATTTTTCAAAAGGACCAAATATATTTTGAACAGAGAGGTGGGTTGGTAATACTGCAAGGGGTAAAGGATTCTGATTAATGGGAAGGTGGGTGTAACTGCTGGCATGTTGATTGTTAAAAACATAGTTTGGGGACCTTTCATATTCCCAGGTACAACTGTACCCGAGAGCTGGCACGGTAAGTAGCAAAATCTAGGGAAAGCTATAGCTCCAAAGTCAGGCCTGGTGGGCACGGAATCCCAGGGGCAGAGAAGAGCAGAGCAGAGGAAAGGTCACTCAGCTCATTTCACAAAATCTGCGTGAGGTTCACCTGGAAGGCCCAGCAAGGAAAGCAAAGAAGTGGCTGTATAGAGAAGGAGAGGTGTCATGTGCCCAGGTGTTCTTTCTGGAATGGCCGACTGAACCTGATGGGCATAGCTGTTCCCTGCTGTGTGGAGCCCGAAACTTGGTATTTCATGCTTTGGTTTCCCTCTGAAGAATGAGGCAGGAAGACTCAGGTGGGCTTTGCAGATGACTTATAACACTGTGTTGCTGCCTTTTACTCAGCTTAGTGTGTTTGATTTTTAATATGTGCAACTGTTAGTTGCAACTGTGGTGATATTCATAGCAAGGAGTCCTGGGTGGTGTCATGGCTGGTCCCTGCCTCCAGTGCTCAGCATTGTTTAGCCCAGTTAGACCCATCTCTGCTGCTGAGAGTGAAAATACCTGTGAAAAGGTAAGGCCCTAGGGTTTCTTTTGTGAGCCTGAGTCACAGGGTTGATGGATGAGTTTCCAGCTGTCCTGCTCTCCTCAATATGGGAAGAACTCTTGGTAATAAAAACGGATCCACTGATTTACCTTCATGCTCTGACAAAGAGTGCATTGTCTGGGAAATCCTCGGTCGGTATATTCTATCAATCAGTCAACAAGTGTTTATTAAACACCTCTTGGGTTGTCTGGCTTTTGCTGCTTAGTTAGAACAAGTCAGTCACCCAATACCTGATTCTGTGTGTGTGCAAAATAAAGGACAGAGAGAAATGATGACAAATTGTAAGTTTCAGAGACTTTAATAATAACTTTACTAGCTAATGTTAATTTAACATTGATAACTAATTGTACCCTTGAGATAATTTTGGTGTTTGGAGGGAAATAAGAGGAGGAATTTTTGAGTTTTAAATATCTACATGTACTCTCTTCACCTCTATTATATTTCTCAGCTGTTTAGATAACATAGAAAGATGTAAGACAAGCAGTAGACATATGAGAATGATGTCTCCCTAAAAATCCAATATATAAGGCTGCTGAGAGCAATCACTCAGTCTCAGCAGGTTGAGATTTAGCCCCAAAGTGACTAGGCAGCATGGGCACATCATCTAAAAAGCCATAACCACCACTCAACAAAAGGAAATCTTAGACCCTCTCCCACACTTCTGAGCCTCGGGGTGCCTGGGAAGACCCTAATGCAATTATCTCACCCCTCCAATCTCAGTAAGGAAATCTGACTCCTGACCCTGGAGGATTAAATTTTCTACCACCCCTTTCCCCACTTAAGTGCATATAAACCAATGGACACAGACAGCAGGAAAGTGAGGACATGAGTGGAGGTGTTGGGGGGTAACAGGGGAATAAGGACACATATGTAATACCTTAATCAATAAAGAAAAAAATAATTAAAAGTAAAATATATATATATATATATTTTCCTCTTAACCCTCCTCCCCACTCCCCCTTTTTTTTAACCCTAACATCAAAATTAGTATGTATTCTTTAGGTATAGGCAGACTGCAAGATAAGGGACCTAGTTTGGGGGAGAGCTAGGAGAAGAGACATGATGTAGCTAACAAGCTTGAAGAATTCTTTTCAGCTCTGGGTCTTGGCGGACAGATGGGCAGCTTCTATGGTTTGTGAGCATTTACAGCAAGCTGGTTGCTGTAGAAGAGCTTTGGGGGTGGCAAGCCACCTCAGAAGACAGAGGGAGGAGGCAGGAAACAAGAGAAACACCCCTGGTCCATGGTCCTAAATAGTTTGCAATCCACAATCTCTGGGAAACAAGATACTTAAAACAAGATAAGAATAGGTCAGCACACCAGTGTCTCCAGAAGGATAATTAACATATGTGTAGCTCCTTACTCTTTACAAAGGGCTTTCACAGACATTATCTCAATTAACAGTTCAAACAGAGGATTAGGAAACCAGGGGCCTCACATTAGAGCCCTCTGGTCAGGGTGCGCTAGGCAAAGCTCCTGGAGGACAGGAGTTATAAATTGGATTTTAAAACTTTTATTCATTTTTTTTTCCCAGTGGTGAGTTACCTTTAAACTTGAAGAACAGGAATAACTTAGAAATGTCCCTGGTACATGTGTGTGTGTGTGTGTCACTATTTCCTGTCCCCAAATGCTTTCTTGGACAAGTCCATTTATAACTAGTACAGTAGGCAGCCTAGATGCCCAGGCGGAGCAAGGAGAGAGGCTGATCACCTTCACATCCTCAGCTCTGACCACCAAGGAGGCACCAGGGGACAACACCTATAATGGCTTCGCACCCCATCCCAGCCACTCAGTAGCAAGATGAGTTTGGCTATGGATGGCAGGAAGGTGTTTCTAGAATGTAAAATTCATTAATGGTTGTAAAATGGCCTGCAGGTTGGGGAAAAATCAAAGTCAACAATGGTACCAAAATTCAAAATATTCTATTTGCTCATGAGAGAATCTCATTGAATTCTCTTAAGCCTGCTAAAGGGGTGAGGGGACAGAGGGAAATTAATATTTTAGTGGCATACATTATGAACTAGATGCTTTATACATATAGCTCGTGTAATTTGAATCTTAGATGAGCCTCATGAAGTTATTGTTATCCCCACAAAGTTAATGTAGGCCAATAGGAGAAGAGAATTTGGAACCATTCTGTAACACACCCATGATTTTACAGCTAATATTTGCCAGAACCAGGATTTAAACTCTGGTCCAGTCATGCCTCTGAGTTCTACAGTTAGGTGACACTCTGTTATCAGCTGAGCAAATAAAATTGAGAAAATAAACATAATTCACTTGCAGGAGGAAATAAAAGCTGAAGGTGGAAGTAGGAGGTCAATGACTTTAGAAATTTTAGATATACTTCATATAGTTTACATTATAATACATAAATCTCTGGTATAATAATAATAATAATGTTTTTTATCATATATAATTTTAGTTTTATACTTGTCTCTTTCAATGGTCACAAGATTCCCTTTTGGTCCCCATTTTATAAATTAAATAAAAGTGGAATTTCAGTGAAGTTAAATGTATGTGTGAAAAATCTCACTAGCTAAAAAGTGGGAAAGTTAGTCCTCAAAACTGCCTTTAAGTAAAATGACCCTGCAGTCTGACTTGGAGTGTTTTTGTAATGGATGTTGCAAGTGGAGTGGAGCCCAACCAAGCAATTTTGGGAAGACAGTAATGTTTTTTAATTAAGATATTGGATTTTTTTTAATCTTTAAATTTCTGGCATCCTAGATGTATGCTTCAATTAATCAACTAAAAAGTATTATAGTATATCAGGGGTTTACTACTTGTAATTTTAAATGCTCTGGGAGTTCAGGAAAATAGAACTCTGTTTGGGCAGAATGGAGAAGCAGATAAGACTCCGTGGAGGGAGAGCTACTTCCTTTACCTCTGAATGGATCTATGTTGTCTACAGACCAGGGTTTCCAAAATGGGATATCTGTACCCCAAGCCTAGGGCAAGACCATTCTCTAGGCAATGAATAGAAATAGTTGAACTTATATCTTATATATTATTTAGCTCATCCTTTTAAAATGTCAACTTTCTTAATATGTTTGTTGACATATGTAAGGTATTAGTATTGTTATGCAATAATAACATTTGCAAATAAGTAACTAGCTTGATAAGATTGTTCTTGCTAAAAAGTAATTTTCTCATGGAGGGTGTAGGTTTGATCAAAAAATTTTGGAGACTACAGTAGTCAAAATCAGAGAAATGAAGGTCACCTTGAGAAGGAAGAACAGCATGATATGATATAGTGGCCAATGTGGAGCTTGACTACAGAGAATAGGGATTAAATGTTGGTCAGTAGTAGGAAATAAGGTTGAACAGAGTCAGAGAAGTCAGAATGTGGAAGACTTGGAGAGCCATGAGTAAAATTCATTACTGGCTACATCACATCTATCTTACTCCTTATAAGGAGTAAGATAAGACTTCTAAGATAAGGTTAGAGGTTAGAAGATTTGTAACAAGAAATGCCACTAGCCATAAACCTTTTGAAATATTCCAGGCATGATGTGGGAAGGAGTTGGATTCAAATGGTTGTATGAGGATGGAGGAGAAATGGTAAATCTGTCCTGAAGGAAAAATAATAGAAGCTAGTAAGAGCTTAGAAGAGTCTAAACAAGAGTGGAGTTTCTAGCAGAAGAAATATTGACCAAAAAAATGGAAGATGGACCGACAGAGGAAATGGGATCAGGGAAGGGAGGGTGAAGATGAGTTTTGAGTTCTGGTAATGGTGTTTTTACCTAATGATATAGTCATCCAAGTGGGATAGCCCATAGACACTTGACAATGTGGGAATGGAGAACAGCTTAGACACCAGGCTGCAAATGTAAACTGAGACATATCTATGTTGAAGTCATTGTTGAAGATAGGGACCTCACTACCTCCTATTAGAAGATAGCATAAAAGAAGACAGGCTGATAACCAAAGATGAACCTTGGGGAAGACCACTGGGGCCTAGAAGAGAATATGAGCTAGCAAAGGATCAGAGAAACAAATACCCACACAAGAGCCAAACTGTGGATCAAAAAGTTAGCAACCAAGACTGTTAAGTACCATATATTGGTTAGAGACACAGAATGTTAGCTGGATAAGGAGAACTTGGTAACTATATATTTCTTATATATACTGGTAGTTAACATTTTACATAGTAAATCTTCACTAGTACCAAAAGAAAGCATTTAAAAACAATAGTTATCAAGACTTCTGCAATTATACTTCAAAATATAAATTTTTGGGTGTAATTTGTGAGGGCATGATTCCATAGTGACTGGAGACATAACTGGACACTAGTCATTCTATTCTCAAAGACCTAAGGCTTCATTTATTCCAGAACCTCGTGCGTCTCAGTTGAACCCGGCCTTAAGGACTGCTCTGAAGAAAATGAGAAAGTCCTCAGCGTGCACATGTGACTAAATCAGAGCAGCACTTCTCAGACTCCGGTACACAGCAAATCACTTGGGGATCTAATTAAAAATGTCGATTCTGAGTCAGTAGATCTGGAGTGGAGCCAAATTCTGCATTTCGAACAAGCTTCCCGATGATGGAGGTGCTGCTCATCCAGAGGCTAGAACACAGTGGTGACTCTGCTAGTATAAATGTAGATGGCGGCAGCCCATTGGGTTTAAGATGGTTTCAAAGGAGTGCTCTGGAGAGCTGGGGGCCAGGACCTACCTCCTCAACACGGGAGGCCTCTTCAAGCTGCTCAGGCTGGAGTGGAGCTAAGCTTGACGTCACTGATCCCAGGAGCCTTGCAACAAAGCTTCCGTAGTCCAGGGTGTGAAGGGAGGGGCTTTGCAATTTCAAGCAGTCTGTAGCTGCAGACAGCCAGTCTGTGGATGTCTCTCCATGCCTGTGATGGCGGTCTTCTCTGTGGACACATACTCTCAACCAGTTGCTCAGGGGAGTTGCTTACTGCCTCCAGAGAAAGCTAGTGTGTTTCTTTACATGTCTGTCCCAGAGATCTCCCCCACACCCCGCCATGAAATACATATGTTCAACATCAGCTTTAGATTTTGTTTTCTCTAGACAGTGGTCAGAACTGGAGCCTGCAAGTCTGACACGCTACTTCAGTCCGTCCCACCTACTTAGTCCACCTCCTCCATGGAATGAGTTCAGGGAACTCAAACAAACTCATGTTTCCCTAAAAATATAGATACTACAATTCTCCCCTCATTCTCTCCAAGAATATGAAGAGTAAAGAGCAGGTATTATATGTAATTAAATTGCATTAGTATAGAAATTCTGGTTTTAAACTCTTGCAATGTAAAGAAAATGAGAAGTCTTACTCTTGTTTTGTGTCCACCTGTCTTCCCTCCTCTGAAGTGCTTCATTTTCCTCTATGTCCTCCATGAGGCTCCCTCTTCCCCAGAGCCAGGAGTCTAGCCAAACTGATTTAAAGGAAGTCTTCATTGCCCAGATGCCCGTTTAGTCCACACACAAATGGCCAATATTTTTATGCATCTTGATTTTATAAATAACCTTTTAGAAATGAAAGGGAGCAAATGTTTATTGGGTTTATTGAATGTCTACTAGATGCCAAGCCCTCTGCTGAGAGCTTTATGTATAGCAACTGAGTAAAACCTTTTTACAAAGAAAATAAAGTCCAAGGAGGCTGAGTTACTGGCCAAGGTCATATATGAACAAGCGAGAGCGCCAGGAATAAAACCCCAGTCAGTGGTTTCTAAGCTTCCAGACCTTTTCCAGATCTTTACTTGGGTATTGCAGCACCAAAGGGGTTTGCTTTAGAAAGCCTTCTCTCGCCTTTGTGCGCACTGTTAGCAGAATTCACTAAATAGTTAAATAGAACACAAACAAGTAATTACTGGCATACAGTACAGGCATGAGTTCAGTTTTAACTAGGAATCCTACCCACAACAGGACTTGGTAAGTGGCCAGGGATGGCTAGAGCATCATCGCCAAATGACTGGTTGGCCTTCTCCTTGCTCTTAAATCATCCCCTTCCTGTGTGTGCGATGGAAGAAGCTTAAAGACCTTGGTATCTTATGAATACCTTAGATAGATAGCTTATGCAAAAGCTCATTTTCAATGGTGAGTCTTGCACAAGAGAAGATGGGTTCTATTGCTCTATGAGAATTCTTAGGAATCCCTTGTCTTCTCTTCAGGTGCAGGGCTGTGTTCTCTCCCCTGGGTAACCCATTCTCATAAGGGCATGTGGTCATTCCCTCATCTGCACCTATGTCTGTGGAGACCCTCTCCCTGTGCAGCCTCTTTCCTTCACTCTGCTGGCTTCTGCCCTAGTGCAGGGTCTCCAACCTAGGTTCTGTTCTCTAGGCCAAGGCTGTACCTGGCATCCTTACTAAATGGCACACATAGATACCAGGCGTTTCTGGATTCTATTCACACCTGCCTCTTAACTGATAGAAAGGATTATTTATTTGCCCCCTTAGGAAGCCCATCATTTGAACCCTAAAGTATCAGCTTCCTGGCAGCCACCACAAAGACCATCCCCTCAGGAAACAAAACAAGCCCTATCTCTAGAGTTTCCCTGTTTCTTTTCTTTAAAGTTCCCTGTTGCAGCCAGTCTGCAATTAAGAGGCAGGATCAAAGGGACTGCCTGCTTCTGGGGCTGCTGGGACCTGCAGGGAGGCAGGTCTCTTTAACTCTTTCCTTCCCATGACCTGCTGCGCCCAGGGCGCCTTTGTTCCTCTGGGCACTCAGTGTCAGATCCCAGTGAGCTGTGGGGCACACAGCAGAAGCAGCAGAGGGACTTTTCACACCACAGGGGATTCTGATAGCCTCTCCCTTCTGAGATCCCCCAACCAACAAAATCCACAGACACAGCACTGAAGACAAGAAGGAAGGAGGGTGGGGCTGGGCGGATGTGGGCAAAGGGGTAAGTAGGGACATCTGTAATAGTATCAATGATTAAAAAAAAAAAAAACACCCACAAGCATAAGATGAAAATCAGAAGGAAATCCCAAGTTGGAAGGAGTGGAGCACTTGTCTAACATAATTCATGTTTACCCTCTACTGTAGCCTTGACAAGCAATTTCTTTTCTTTTTTAAAAATATAGTTTTATTGATTTCAAAGAGGAAGGGAGAAGGAGAGAGAGAGATAGAAACATCAATGATGAGAGAGAATCGTTGATTGGCTGCCTTCTGCACACCCATACTGGGGATGAAGCCTGCAACCCAGGCATGTACCCTGACCAGGAATCGAACTGTGACCTCCTGGTTCATAGGTCAACATTCAGGCTGGGTGACCAGCAATTTCTAATTGCCACTTTTACACCTCTATTGACTGGACAATCACCACAGCATTTATAAACATAACATTTTGTTATAAATTTTTCTTGTGTTGAAATGAAATATGAGTCCCCGTGACCTGCATGCCTCAGCCCTCATTCAGGCCTGTGAAGTGACTCTAAGCAAGTCCAATGCCTCTCCAGCAGGTGAACTCCTCACCTATCTAATGACCCCAACCAAGCTTCTTCTGATAGGAGCAACTGGCACCTTCCTTATTCAGGATATAGTGCTTCTATTAAGCAATCTAAGACACTTAAGTGTTTCTGGCAATGTTGTCATATGGTTGACCCATATCACTATTATACTTGAGCCTTGAACTAGCTGTATGAGAAAAGGGGTGGGATCTTCATTTTCCCTCAGCTCTGAGCACAGTGTGTGCGTGTGTGTGTGTGTGGGGGGGGGAAGAGGCAGGGGAAAGCTGATTGATGGTGGTAAGGAAGGGAGACAGATAACTGTATAGGATGCTTTAAAGTTGTCTTCACTCCCAACAATAGGCTTGAGGTACCTCTGGAATCTTTGGCAAGATGCTGGGCAATGACTTGCAAAGCTACCCATAAGCTGATTGATAGATATATACATATAACATATGCACGCGCATGCATACACACACACACACACACACACACACACACACAGATACTTATAGATATAGATTAATACAAATGTAGATAGACACATGGATTTAGATGTAGATATAGATGGTTATAGATTAGTATTTATATATAGATAGAGATATAAATTTAGACATAGATCTACACAGATAACTATAGATATAGATTAATATATATATACAGATATAGATAGGTAGGTAGATAGATAAATGATAGATAAGTTGATAATCTTCACACAATTAGAATACCACACTAAAACAATTTTGAGACATAAATTACATGTTTTTTGTTTTGTTTTGTTTTGTTTTTGGTTTTTGGCTCAACAAATGATGATATTTCAATGGTGGCTCTGAGTCCTCCTGAGTTTCTCTGTGGCTCCCAGCACAGTTCTCAACAGCTTAGAGCACACTCCTCCGTCAGGAGATGCCAAGGTCACCGAAGGAACTAATTAATCCCAGCTCCGGTCACCAGCAAGCTGCACTAACCTGCCCTCTTTCCTCAGAGAGGAACAAACCAGGAAGGATTTCTCCCTGGGCTCCTCCCAGGCCTACTCAGGGACAACCTGAGCAAACAAAGGAAGGGCACGGGAGGGCTGGTAAACCATTTCCCGACCAGCTGGCCAGATTTTCATCTCCAGAAAGCCGCAGAAAGCCTATTCTAAGGCCTGCAAACCTGGGCTGAGACAAGCCCTCCAGTTTTTTTTAGGAAAATTCCCAGGTGGATATTTAACCCAAAGATCCCCAAACCCCCGACTGTATCACAAACTCTGCCTCCCCTTTGCTACTCCTCCCTTTACTACTAGTTTTACTAATGTCCCATAAACCCCAGCCAGCATTCCTTGATATGCTGAAAATTTGCTTTCTAATGACAAGTACACATTTTCGAGCTGACCACTAGGAAGCATGCATTTTTTTTTCTTGCTTGGGGTAAAATTTATGTTATATAATCCAGACCACACTAAGTAATTGATCAGAAAAAGGAACTGAGAGGAATGATAGCTTTGGAAGCGCTGATGGCCAACAGCCCAAGCTGTGAAGTTGGAGAATGTTGTTGTCTAAAACATTGTGGGTACGCGAGTTAATGTGAGTCCCTTTATCCAGATACAAGTTGTGTCTGGAGTTTACTGTTCTGCATCTGTGACTTTTTACTTGATGTTCTGATCTCTTTCTTCCAGCTTGATAATTAGTGCAGAAAGTCACAGGAAAGCAATAAGGCCTCTGTGCTTTGTCAGGTCAGCAGCACCGAGTCCCTCTCTTAGAGCTTCAGTGCAGTTGTGTTTTAGTCTCTGTCCCTCAGCAGTTCCCCCTGGGCCCCTCGAAGCTGCTAAGGCAGTAGGGGCCTCGGCCTGGGAGTTGGTTTCCAGTTACAGTTTGGCAGAACCCAGCAAATCCTGGAGTTAGGTTTGTGACACTCTCCATCTTGCTCACTGCTTAAAAACAGGAAAAAAAAAAATCAAAACCATATGTTCAATACAATATCAGGCTTCTATGAATGCTGTGCTATTAAAGAATAACCACCAACCTATCCATATGTTTGAAGGCTCAGGGAATCGGAGCCGACCTGCTCTGGTCGAAGCTGAGGCAGGTAGAGAAGGCGGTTCTGTTCACTCCCCTTCTCAAAATGGCATGTGCTGGCCTTCTGCCAGTGCCTAATGGGGGAAGCAGAACGAGGCTGCATTTACTGACTTATTTCCCTCCTTCACATCTTCCTTCTTCCCTGCACATTTTCAGGATTGGAAATTAGAAACACTTTTCTCCTACACACAAAATTACTCCCTCACACACACTTTTTTCCTTCTTTGAAAAGGCAATTGCTGCCAGAAAAGGCTTCTCGAAGAACACGTGCTTTCCTGGGCAGAAGAGCCAAAGGGTTAGTTTAAAATATAGCCAGCTAGTTAGCTGTAGTAGCTAGTTAGGGAGAGGGGTCACTCTTTGGGGAAGGGAGGGAAAGACTGAAACAGAACTCAAGGCGGGGCCCAGGGTCCTGGTAATAATAGGTTATTTCTCAGTCTGGGTGTGGGTTACACAGATGAGTTCACTTTGTAAAAATCCAGTGAGTTGGACATTGGTTAGGCCCATCTGCATGCATACAAGTCCTTAGGTTGATCTCTCCTCTTATCACCACCCTCCTCTATCTTCCCTCTGAGGTTTGATGGTCTGATCAATGTTTCTGTCTCTGGATCTGTTTTTGTTCATCAGTTTATGTTGTTCATGCTTTTCTGTCTTTAATAAAGTTTTTAAAATATAGCTGACTATCTAGCACTGTCTATTTTAAGATAATGAGAAAGCTAATTGAAAGGTTCTCCCAGATCCTCCTTCAATTCTCATTCATGCCTTCCCCACCCTTATCTGTTCCTCTCCTAACCTCTGGGCTCCTGGGTGGGGCTGCAGTCCCACTAATAAGGAGAACAATGAAACACTGGGACATCTGACTCCTGGGCCAATGGGAAGTTAATGCTTCAAATCCAAACTGGAGAGGAAAGGAAATCGGCACTGTTAAATAAGGATGATTATAATGGCAGCAATGCTACTTTGTCATTGTGTGCAGGCATCTCTTATACTCTCCACGTTTTTATGTTTTGCAAACACATGCAAGTTTTGCTTAAAGGATATGGTTTGTTTTTGTGTTTGTTAAATCCAATTTGGCCATCAAGACTAGCAGAAGGAAGGAACAATCTGGGGACCGCAAATGAGAATGCTCTTTGCCCTTTCTAGCTGAGTAACCCTAGATTTGTGGCAGTCTGTGTAGGCCAAGGGAGTACAGGTCTGAAAAGATAAATAAGGGCAGTTTAGGATAACAAGAATCCAAAGCCTGCAGGTCATCAACACAAATTTGAATCCTGAGTTCCCCTACTGAAGATGAGTGAAAGTTACTAAATCACCCGGAACTTTGATCTTCTGGTTGGCACAAATCAAGATGGTCTGTCCCGGGATTTCTGTGAACATTTGGTGAAACAATGTCCTGGAAGTGTCCCGCACATGGCGAGAGCCCCTGTGTCAACGGGAATGGCCTGATCATTGTTAATTTAATCTTTCACTGTGTGTTCTACTTAGTGAAGTTTTCTTGGTGACAAAAATTTTTGCAGAAAAAAAAGAATACTGTGTGAATTGTCTTAAATTTTCTTCATTTCCTTTCATGGAACATTTGCTTTAGTAAAACATATAGATGTGTAAATAAATCCCATGATGAAGGTGGTCCATGCCACAACAGAGATAAGGTTCCCTGGCAGTAGATTACTGCAGTTCGGGTGAAGCAGGGAAGGCTCCCTGGAGGAGACAGCCTCTGAGATGGCCTAGGAAGGAAGGGTGAGCTGCAATGCATGCACTTGAGAAGTGACCATACAGTTTTCTCTGGAGCATGGGGCAGAGTGAGGAGGTACTCATGGGGGCACAGCTAAAATGCTTGGCATGGACTCAATGGTGGAGGACCTGAATGCCAAACTATGGGTTTCTAACTTTGTTCCAGTGCCACAGAGAACCACCACATGTTGGTGAGCAGGTGACTGATGGGGTGAGACACTGCTTTAGGGAGATAATTCTGTGAGCACAGTTTAAAGCGAGAATTGCAGGCGCCAAGGCAGTCATGGGCATGTTGAGTTGGAATAGTGGCAATGAGAGCCTGGCAGAAGACCACATGCTGATGCAGGAGCTACTTCCTAAGAGTGTGGACAAAAATGGTGGAGCCAAGGGCAAAGGAGGGAGTCTAAGATGCCTGGAGACCATAAACTTAGGTAACAGAAACACACAGGAAGAAAGGGAAGACAATGGGATTAATCATGGTCATGAGAACTTTGAAGTGAAGTTGCACTGTCTTCATGAAACTATAGGTCTAGCCTTCTATTGAGTGTAGAGCTAGATGTGTATTTGGGATTCAGAGTGGTACTGAAATCATAAAAGAGTTGAGATAGCTAGGGAAGGAAGTGATCTAGAAAACGGGGGATGACACAGCCTGGGGTAATGCTTATGTTGGAGGGGATTTCCTGGGCACACCCCCAAAATGAAGAGCATTTCAGAGAGGAGAAGCATTCTCAGGGACAGATCTCAATGCCTTTGGATCTGCAAGAAGTAATTATGCTATTCACTATATCCTAGAAATAATGTTGATCAGTGTTACAATATGGACATGCGGTAGGGTTTCCTAAAATTGGATGATAATGGGAAATAAATCCAGATTCTAAAGAAAGCTCAGTAAAGGTGAAGACTGAACTATCACCATGACATATGGAAGCTAAGACAGCAGCCCTGACCTTTGGGAAACACTTTTAGGGAGCGGTGACTGGGAAACCGAATGTCAAGGTACCAGGAGATTGGAAAGTGAAAACATTTAGGGAGTATGGCCTATTTAGAGCAATCAAAGGAGAGGTGGAGACAAGCGAGAGGAAGCAGGGTTGCGATAAGACTGTGTAGGTGTGAGGGAAGGTGGCTGGGCTGCCAGATGGCACCTGATGCAGCTTTAAGCCTGAGGAGGCTGCAGGGGATGGATGGGCTGAGAGGACCAGGGAGAAATGGTTTTTGAGTATTTGTAGAAATAGCTCTGATTCTGCTATAATAGGAAAGGTGAAAAACATTAGATAAGTCTGAAGGAAGGTATAAGTTGAGGTTTAAATGCTTCTTCAGGGAGACTCCCACAGGCTTTTGTCTTGAAATGAATCCTCTTTTATTCAAAATAACTGTAGAGGGAGGAGACCAGTATACTGCAAAAATTCCCAATTAGTAATGAAAGATGAGCATTGCATCATTTCATGCTTTACTAACATACAAGGACTGCTGTTTCTAATGTGCTTTACCAATGTTAATAGTTGGTCTTTTGTTACTTTATCATTTCCCTTAGCTTTTTCCTTAATCTCACTGGGTTCAGCAAAAGGATAACTCATGGGCCTAGCCCCTTCTCCTAACTAACAAAATCTGCCAATGTAGATGTCACCTGTGGAATAATGTTGGTCTCCTATGGTAGTCATCCCCATGCATTTTACACTTGAGCCAATGTCTGGTAAGGAACAGGTGCTCAATAATTGTTTGTGGCATGCAATCCGATGATTAGAATGTCTTATCCAACCAGGCATTTCTATAGATGATTATTAGCTGTGACTCATATTTATGAAAACCCATAGTTCATCGTCCGCCCAAATATACCCAGAAGTTTCTATTACAGATGAAGACAGATTGCATTCTCCACCCCCAGAGATGTACACATATCTGAAAATTGTACTTTGTCTGAAGAGAGGCTAGCTAAGCCCCAAGCCCTTCAGTCAGGGCTTTTTTTTTTTTTTTGCACATAAACTTTAGAGAAGAAGTTTGGTTGATAAAAGCAATGGGCAGAGAAAAACTAAGGGCAGAACGCATAAGCCAGGGGTTATCTGGAATGTCCTAACCTTTAAAATAAGTTTTCGTTGCTTAATTGCTGTAGAAGAGATACTTCTGGTTGTGTTTGGCTGCACAGAATGTACTGCACATCTCACAAAATGGGTTGACCTATTTATTTGCCTTTGTGGGCCACTTGAAAACTAAGTAAAAAAAAAACAACAAGCCTGCCCACAGTCAAGGCCAGGATGAGCTCTTATGGCCATTGGGACAAGGTCATATTTCTGTGTTACATTTGGTCCCCCACTCAACCCAACCCCAGGAGAAGAAAGAAGTTGTGTTTTATTTCCAAGCCCATTTCAAAAGCCCTTACCAGTTACTCCAAACACTGGTTTTGTTGGCTGCACGAACTCTTGAGAATCTTGTTAAGAAGACAAATGACAGATTCCTAGGGCTTAGACCCTGAGATTCTAACTTGGGATGTCTGGGGCTGGTCCCAGGAATCTACATTTATTACAAAAACACAGAGTTATTTGAGCATGATTAACAGATCTCCTGGCACAAGGATTAAAGACAATTCAATTTCTGCATTCAAATTCTGGCTCTGCCGCAGAGTAGGTGCTCAACTTCATGCAAATTATAAAAATATGTTTTAATTGATTTTTAGAGAGGGAGGAAGGAAGAGGGATAGAGTGACAGAAATATCAGTGAGAGAGAAGCATCATTGATTGGCTGTCTCCTGCATGCCCCCTACCTGGGATCAAGCCCCAAAGCATGTGACCTGACTGGGAATCAAACCATGACCTCTTGGTTCATGGGTTGATAGTCAACTACTGCGCCATGCTGGCTGAGCTCAGGCAAATTTTAAAATGCATGGGGATCTCGGTTTTCTCATCTCTAAATCAGGGTATTAATGCCCACTTCTCTGGATGCTGAGCAGTATTAAATGAGACCACCTAGGTAAAAAAGTTCTATCCTGCACAGAATAAACACTCCATACATTATATTTGGATATATTTCTCTCGGTAAACATGAGGTTATTGGGGAATAATCCCAAATAAATGCTATGAACCCTCTAAGCAATTCTAAAAAGACTACAAACTTCAATATGACTATTTCTGCATTTTTAAAAGTTTTGTTATTATTCACAAAAAAATTACTGTTTTTGCAATAAAATGCTAAAAGGTTTTCTATTCTACAAAATAATTTCATGATAGAAATTATAAGACACTGGAGCATGTTACCCAAGCTGAAGGAATGCAGGTGCTTTTGAAAACAGGAGGACGGGGCTGCATTTGGAAAGTTGCATACAGTGCACGTGTGGAAAATGGAGCACTTGACCCTGCTCCATTGTGGCTTGAGCTGTTTTGGCACAGATAAAATTCATTCTGTTACCACTCAGGCCATTTTTAATTTAGGTCATTTATGCAAATGGTAACTGGCTCACATTGGTACCAAACTCCTGAACTTAAACTTTACAAATAAATGAATGAGTGAGTGAATGCATGAATGAATGAATGAATTTCCTCTGGGGCCAAAAGTACTCCTGACATCTGCCAGTCCGTCCTGGCCCTCTAGTCCCTGAAGAATGGTTGGCCCTTTGTTGCTTAGAGAATAAATAAGCAAGAATTGCTCCAAGGTGTTTCCTGCAACCACGTGTTTCTTCCTTCCTGGATGTAGTGACCCAGTTGCCTGTGTCAGAAGACTAGGGATCGCATGTCCTTTTGTCTTTCTTTTTTTTTTTTTTCCTCACCCATCAACAGCAGAGATGTTTTCACAAGCTAGGTGCTTGCCAGTGCCCCAGGCCACGAGATTTGGGTCACACACAGCAAGAGGAAAGAAGAGTGGTGTGGAGCCCGTTTGATCAGCACACAAGGAGAAATAAAAACTGGAAAAAATAAAAATAAAAATAGAAAGAGTGCAAAGAACAATGTATGATACTCTGGGATAGAGAAATCTTAGTGTCAACTTTCAACTGAGGCAGGTTTCCAAATATTTCCAAAGCAAAGTATATTTGTAAATCTTTGAATCCATAGTGAACTGTTTTCAAAAGCCTCATTCTCCCCATTCAGAGAGTATCCAATCGTGTGCCTAGTACATTGATGCTATTTAAAGCAAGCAAAACAAAGATGTTTGGTAGCCCGCAATTGCACTGAGGTGTTAAGATACACAGTGCATGCACATCTCTCTCATAGACACACACACAGAAATACAGGTGCACACTGCAAACACCAACGGAGAACTCTGACATTAGCCTTCTTTGGATTGGGAACCCCTGATACTTAATGTTTAATCTAAGGCAGGAGGGAGGGTGAGGCCATCAGAGTTGGGCCTGACTCCAGTAGAAGGAATTCTGAGTTGAGAATGCTGCCTGGATTAAGATAACTGCAAATGAGAGCGGAAGACAGCCCATATCAAAGGAAACCATTCAAACAAAAACCAATAGGAGGAAATGAGCCCTTATTGTGTGCACACATGGGGTTCTACAGAAAGGAAATTGCCTGAGTCAGGACACTTCCGATGCCTCCTGAAGCTGCAAGTCAAAGCTGTGTTCCCATAACCTGAAGGTGTCTTTTTCAACCCTGGGTTGGCTACAGGGAAACAGGTAGGATTTGAGCAAAAACGCCCACATCCTCAGACTTCCAGGTATTTTGATTGCCAAATGTGTCCTTGGGAACCCAAAAGGCAATTCCTTATGTTCTTCCTTATGCTTTAGAATGTTTGAATCTAGGAAAAAGTAGGCACTTGGTTTAAATAATTTGATCTTTTTTATGGGTAAAGTTCATTCATTCTTCAGGGTCCATCAGGCACCTAAGAGACAGCCTTTGTCCGGCAGGGCCACCTCTCTACAGGTCCCTACCCAGCTCCCTGGGGTGGCTTTCTGGGATTAGGCCCTGTGATCAGCCCAGAAGTGTTTCACATCCAGGCCCCTCAGCCAGACAATAGTGGCGTCATCTGCAGTCTCACTCCCCTCCGTCTTTCATCCAAAATGTAATCCTGAACACAAGCTTTTGGTTTTGCAGGGTACAGGCTGGTGCCTGTCTGGTGCTTGTCCTGGGCCCCATGGGAAACAAAGAAACATGCATGATGTCCTAGTCCCTAAAGATTCTAGAGTCTAGGAGAGAAGCATTCATTCCAGTAAGCCTAAGACACAGGAATTTCCTGGAGCCCCTGGAAGGCGGGGGGGGGGGGGGCAGCTATGATTGTTAAAGAAGCATGGAAAGGGCAGAACTTGTTAGTCTCTCCTTTGTGTTGCTTGATTGACAGTTTGAATACAGTTCAATGGCATGTATTACGGAGTCATTTTCCACTGAGGTCATCCTCTGAAAGTGGTGCTGGTGGGAGAAGAAGTGAAAAAAGGCTAAGTGAGCTGCAGGCTCACAGCACAGGCCCCACCCCTTCTTGGCTGAGTGGACAGGCTCCTGGGCAGGAGTCCCTGTCTTGCCCTCTGCCTGTGCCTGGACCCCAGAGGTTTGGCACAAGTTCAGAGTGTTACCACCACAGTCTCCTCTCCTCCATCCACGCCCAGCCCTGACCAGTGGCAAGCATGGACAGTGGGTGAAGGAGAGAAAGTTGCTCAAAAGATAGCACTCCTCGAGCACATCAAATTCCACTGCACTTTAAGTAAATGGATTTCAATTTACTCCGGAGGATGGAAAATTCAGATTTTAAATTTTCTCAAGGACTGCTCCTGGATCGTTTATTTATTTATTATCCAGTCAGTCCGCAGACCCTAGACGAGGACCCAGATGCTATTATGGGTGCTGAGCTAGAACGATGTGTTACCCTGAGCTCAGTTGGCTCAGTTGGTTCATGTTCTAGCCAGATACAAGAGCAACAAGGTCAACTTCAAAGGCAAAAGACTAAAGTACAAGGGGGCATAGTGGTCAGGGAGGGTTACAGTGGCTCCCTTGGAGCAGTGGGGTGGGGGACAGGGTTGGCAATGATTTTCCAAGAAGAGACATTTGAACTGGGTCTTGGAGGATGCACCAAAATGACAGTGAGCAAACAAAGGGGTGTCACAATCTCCTAATTATTATGCTCCTTTTGAGGTTTATCATCTCACATATAAGCTAAAACTAATAGGCAGTGAGATAGATTTTTTTTTTTTTGCTTCTTTCTCCCCCATCCTTCAGAGGAAAAAACATATGAATAAGAGTTAACTTGCCTAAAAATGGAACTGAAATACCACTTCTGGGAATTTATAGGAAGAAACTCAAAACACTTAATTTGAAAGAATGTATGCACCCCTGTGTTCAATGCAACATTGTTTATAATAGCCAAGATTTGGAAGCATTCACCAGTAGATGAGGGGATAAAACATGTATGGTACATTTACATAATAGAATACTATTCAGCCATAAAAAGGAAGAAAATTTTACCCTTTGCAACAGCATGGATGGACCTGGATAACATTATGCTAAGTGAAATAAGCCAGTCATAGAAAGACAAGTATCATATAATTTCACTTATATGTGGAATTTAATGAACAAACTGAACTGACAACAAAATAAAGACAAATGAGAGAGAGAGAGAGAGAGAGAGAGAGAGCGAGAGAGAGAGCTTCTGTGCGCGCACAGGCAGACAGTTCTGGTGAGGTGAGGTTTATTGTGGGGTAGTAGACAGATTGAGCAAAAAAGAACAATAAAAAAAGACCTCACAGACGCAGACAACAGTGTGGTGGTGATTGCAAGGACGGGGGTAGCTGGAAGTGGGATAAATGGTGATGGAAAATAAATAAATATTTTAAAAAGAAACATCTAAAAATTAATTAATTAAAATTAAAATAAGTAAAAAGTAATCACTTGTCAGCAAAAATGTGAATGCACAGAAATAAAATGACTGTGTTATGCAGCATGGCTAAGATTGAATATTTTAGGGAGATTTTTATCCACTGATGTAGATATTGTTTGTTATCAGTTATCAGAAGTGGCAAGAAAAAGGGCAGGGTAAACCTTCTCTGCAGATTCCTGCTGGTTCTCCCCCCACCTCTGTTTTTCACAGCACAAAAAAATAAAAAACAAAAAAACAACCAACCATCCAACAAAAAAAAAACAAGAGGAAGAATGGCACCTTTCTTCTCAGGCCGCAGTGTGGACACTATCTGGCCCTCCCCACTGGCTAAAAATGACGAAATCCCCAAACAATTCATCTCACATGACACCAGGGAATGGTGGTTTCGAAATTCCTCACAGTTTAAAGGCTAATTTACAGTATTAGGTCATAGAAATGCTTGTAAAACTCCAATGATCCTTTAGTCATGTTGAGTTTATTTCAAATATTACCACTTGCCCCAAGGAAAAGCCTTCTCATGAAGATATTTGCAAGGAATTTAAGTTTGCTTGCATTTCAAACATTGTGAGGGTTTTGTTGTTGTTGTTTATTGGCTATCCTGAATAAACACAGTCTGTCATTTTGAAAGCAACCATTTGAGGGATACAGAGAGAAAAGGAGGCCAGTGCCCAATAATACTGCTAAATAGATCATGGCCAGGACAGCCAAGGGAAACATGTCGTCTGCTAAGAAAGATATGGAAACTTAACAGAGACAAGTCAACTTATGTTCAGAATGATCCCACAGACCACTGAAGTTCACTGGGAACCATGAAACTTTGGCTTTTCATGTATTAACAGTGCTTTTGTGCCTTTGTTTTACAATGTAGACCAGCTGATAATGTGCCTTGTTCCTCATGGACTTTGCAATCTCATTCTTTGCCACAAATATAATGGCCTGTTTGTCTTTCCGCTGATGCACACTGGCTGAAGAATCAGACATTTGTTTCCCAGTGCTTGTTTTGAAGAAATCAGTTCTGGGTACATCTTTATACTGCCCATAAAAACAGAGGTCTATCTGGGCGAAAGATACCCCAGGTTTATGCTGGGATAGACTTATACTTGTCCACTACTATAGAAAATGAAATTGCAATATAATAAAACTTCATTTCAATCTAATAACTGAAGACCCTGAATTATAGGCTATTCATAAAGATGTACACTTTCATTAATTATAACGACATACAGCAATTTGAACTGGCCAAGAGTATTTTAATCTCATAATGGCTCTTCAGAAGTTCTTATTAATGAAGAGATAAGAATGATTTATGAGTAGTATTACAGGTATTTATGTCTAAATGAATGGTAATGAAATGCCTGAGAAGTTTGGTCTCATAAGTAGGGTAAATATTCCCTTTAGAATGATGTTAAGACTTAATTTATACAGCAAGCATGCCCCTTCTGCCCCCTTTTTTCATAAGTAGTTCAAAGGTAACCTTTAGCCTAGACTGGGAGTGGTTTCAGTTCATAAGGGAACGCTGATCAGTTGGTGGTGGCTGCCAGCCTGTTTTGAGAAAATTTTGAGTGCCATGTCTAGATTCAGAGGGAAGCAGTACTGGGGTCAATTAGTCATGCCTGCCCTGGATGGGCACAGTGAGAAAGGGGGACCCGAGTGACATCAGCTTGCTGTTCTTGGCATAGGACTTACTGAAGTGTCGCAAAGTTGGAATTCTCACAAAAGTACCCTCTGGAAAAGACTGAAAATGATAGCAACTTCTGTGATGCTGGTAATACAGTTTCTAGCTGTCTCCAAAATCCAGCAGTTGAAGGTTCTTTATGAAATGGTAATCACTGGACTATATTAATTTACTTAAACCCATAAGTAAGAAAATTAAGTTCAGCCCAGTTGGCAGGCTCAGTGGTTGAGCATCGACCTGTGAACCAGGAGTTCAGGGTTTGATTCCTAGTCAGGGCACATGCCCAAGTTGTGGGCTCCATATTCCAGTGTAGGGTGTGTAGGAGGCAGCTGATCAATGATTTTCTCTCACTGTTGATGTTTTTTTTTCTCTCTCTCTGCCTCTCTCTTCTTCTCTGAAATCAATAAAAAATATTGAAAAATAAAAGAAAATTAAGTTCAGTTTACTAATTGTGGCTATGAAAAATGTACTTTCATTTGTACTAAATTTGAGTAACAAACTTATAACTCTTCTTTATCCTGAATGTAGTATTAGGGGTCAGAATAAGGGCCTGTTAGCTTGACCTTTTGTTTTAATTTGATTTGTAGTCATTATTATTGCAGTTTTTGAAAGAAAATGAACAAGTACTTATTTATTCCCACTAAAAAAATAAATCTGAAATTCAGAGCAAGAATCCATGTAGCAACACAATTTTCTTTCATTTCTAAATTAAATAACAGATAATGAATAGGACAAGGAACTCTTTTAAAGTATTCACCATATTCTAAGCACCTTGACAATAACTTTCAAAATGTTTAAAATTTTTTTTTCAAATTTAATGCTCCCAACTGCCCTGAAAGATATAAATATTGTCCCATTTTATAGATAAAAAAAATAAGGTTTTGAAAGGTCAGACAATTAGTTCAATTTGGAGCCTCTTAAGCAGGCCGAAATTTCTGTTTGGAGTTCAGAATTTAAATATGTGCCACTCATCCTAGCTTTTGAATAGGAGTTTTGCATGGATGTTTCATATATTGACTAAAAAAATTCTAGAACTTTAACATTTTGAGATCCCTCAATAAATGTTGGCTACTGTTATTTCTTCTTCTCATCCCCTCCCCTCCTCTCTCTCTCTCTCTCTCTCTCTCTCTCTCTCTCTCTCTCATATATAGATAGATAAAATAGATATATATATTTATAGATATAGATATAGATATGAATGGTTATTGAACTTCAAATGTTTATTGAAAACCACTTTGCCTTTTTATTTAAAAAATGTGAATGTCTCCTCTTTATGTTAGAAAATGTTCTAAACCTAGGACAAGGAATTTTTTATAGGAGGATAAAGACTGTAAAGTATACAATAAAATCAGCAGTGTGTGTAAGAAACCAGAATACTGTCCTGACATTTTATACAGTACGTAAATTGCAGTTCTAATCCAGAGAAGTCTGCTTTTAGTTAAGCACTGTGAATAAGTCCTATTTCTAAAATTCTCCCTCTCTGTCTTTTGGTGGGAGGTGGCAGTGGAGTTGGCAGTAGAGAGGGGCTTTTTTTCCCCTCTGAGAAGGCTTTTTATTAATTTCTTTTGCTGAATTTTTGACCCTATAAAGAAAAAGAGAGCTATTGTACCAAACCATAGAATAGGACAGGCTCCCCCAGACGGGGTGTTTCCTTCCCGCTGAAGGGCACACAGATATCATCTTTATGAGCTGGGTCCAGCTTTATCGCAAATCCAGTAGATTTCCTTAATATATTTATCGCTGTTCTGTAAATAGCATAGGGGCAATCATGAATCTGAATCACTTATGGGGTCAAAATGAGAATGATACTGGTAATCTTGTGAAGGAAATGTTGAGTAGCCTAAATAATAAAATTAGTCATTAGAATTCTTTCTTATTGTGCAGGCTAACGGCTCCAAACCAAACCTGTGAGTACCTGTTGTCTACCTCTGAAACTTAATGAGACAGTGCACGCTGGAAGCACTTTTATTCACTGTATAAAATTCTTTGTAAATGGGGCTGTTGATATTAATGACAATAATTGTATTAAAACTTTTAATTAAGGAAGAAGAAGAGCTCTATTTCCTTAAAAAGATGATTCATCAGCCCAGCTGGTGTTGTTCAGTGGTTTTGCATCGACCCATGAACCAAGAGGTTGGCTTCCTGATCAGAGCACATGCCTGGCTTGTGGGCTTGATCCCCAGAAGGGAGTGTGTAGGATGCAGCCAATTGATGATATCTCTCTCTCGTCAGTGTTTCTACCTCTTTATCCCTCTCCCTTCCTCTCTCTCTAAAAATAAATAAAAACATATTAAAAAGAAAAAAGGTGATTCATTAAAAACTACAGCATGCTTTATTTGTTTCTTTATGTGCAAGGATATTTGGAGGAAAAGGCATCTGAGTTTTGGCCCTAGGTTAACAATATAAAAGCCCACAGAGGACAAGCTGATATGTTTTTTAAATGGTATGCTACTCTCATTTTTTAATTTATGAATTGTCTTTTGATTCCCTTTGAAGGAGGAGCAGGAAAAGATTAGCTTTCGATTCTAGAACATTACCATGGCTCTTCCAGAGCACTCAGGGAAGGTGCCTGTTTTCTCTCATCCCTATTTCTCTTGTTTAGTGGATGAAGTTGATGCAATCTGGGCCATTGCTATGTGAATTCAAATGTAAAGTTTCATGGCTACTGAGGTAGTCATGTTGCATATTGAAAACTGTTTAAAACCCTAGATGTTTTCTTTTTATTTTGTTTGTATTGATTTGAGAGAGAGAGAGGAAGGGAAATGGAGAGAGAGAGAGAGAGAGAGAGAGAGAGAGAATGAATCATCCATGTGAGAGAGAAACATTGATCAGTTTGATCAGTTGCCACCCATATGAGCCTTGAACCTGCCATCGGTTTATGTCCTGACCAGCAACTGAACCAGTGACCCTTTGAAACACAGGACAACACTCAGCCTACTGAGCTGCACTGGGCTGGGCAGGGTGCCTGGATGTTTTCTTAGTTCATTCATTAGATCACTGAAACAAACAGACAGACAAACAGACAGCAGAATGGTTGGATAATTAGTAGTGACACCTACTCTGTATTTTAATCCTATTTTGTTTTAATGGCATTGTTTTTTATCTTAAACTAAAGGCCCAGTGCATGAAATTTTTGCATGGGGGGTGTGTCACTCAACCCACCCTGCACCCTCTCCAATCTGGGACCCCTAGAGGAATGTCTGACTGCACTTTTAGGCCCGATCCTAATAGGATGGGCCCAAACAGGCAGTCGGACATCCCTCTCACAAGTCAGGACTGGTGGCTACCAACTGCTCACCTGCCTGCCTTCCTGATTGCCTCTAACTACTTCTGCCTGCCAGCTTGATCACCCCCTGCCAGCCTGATTGATGCCTAACTGCTCCCCTGCCAGCCTCATTGCCCCTAACTGCCTTCCCCTGCCAGCCTGGTCATCCCTAACTGCCCTCCCCTGAAGGCCTGGCTGCCTCCCGCCTAAACTTCTCTCCCCTGCGGGCCTAGGTCCCCCCAACTTCCTTCCTCTGCTGGTCTGGTCACCCCCAACTGCCCTCCCTTGCAGGCTTGGTCCCTTCCAACTGCCCTCTCCTGCTGGTCTTCTTTGATGGCCATCTTGTGTCCACATGGGGGCAGCCATCTTGTGTGTTGGAGTGACAGTCAGTTTCCATATTACTCTTTTATTAGATAGAATAGAGGCCTGGTACATGGGTGGGTCTAGCTGGTTTGCCCTGAAAGGTGTCCTGAGTTAGGGTGGGGGTTCCCTTGGGCATGGGGTGGCCTAGGCGAGGGGCCTGTGGTGGTTTGCAGGCTGGCCACACCCCCTGGTGACCCAAGCAGAGACCCTGGTATCTAGGATTTATTTATCTTCTATAATTGAAACTTTGTAGCCTTGAGCAAAGGCCAGGGTAGCTTCCTCCATTGCCAGGGAAACCCAAGCCTTCTGCTCACTCCGTGGCTGCAGCCATTCTTGTTGGGATTTATTTATCTTCTATAATTGAAACTTTGTAGCCTTTGAGTGGAGTCCAGGCCCCGCCAGAGTGTGTAGGAAAACTTGGCTTCCTCCATTGCCAGGGAAACACAGGCCTCCTGCTTGCTCTGTGGCCACAGCCATCTTGGTTAGGTTAATTTGCATGCTTGCTCCTGATTGGGTGGTGGGCGTGGCTTGTGGGTGTAGCAGAGGTACAGTTAATTTGCATATTGCTCTTCTATTAGATAGGCTAGTTCACTTTATAAGCAATTCATATTTGAATCTGCAGACCAAATGATCTACCTGTGATTTTTACCCTAAGACCTAGGTGGACCCAAATCTAGGAAGCATGTAGTCTGAATCAAAGCATGTATGGCAAATCCTTCATCACACTTTCTAAACTTAAAATAATTATCATCAAACTCTTTCTAGGTTAGTACTTTTATGTTACACTAGAAACAGTGCTTCCCGGCAAATATTCCTTCCCATATTTATGACTCCTGGATTTAACATGTAATTATTTACTCTTTGCATAACAATTTACTTTTCATAATATTTCACAGTCATAGTTGAGGCTCTTGTATGTGGTTGACTAGCTTAGTTGATTAAGCATGAAGCAGTGATTATGGGTTTCTGATACCACGAATCTGTGCTTCATCCCGAATCTTAGCCGACCCTTCTAAAAATATCTGCTGTGAGTTCCCAAAGGGACCACCCCATAGCATAATATCTTTTAGCCATTTAAAATGCAAAAAGCAATTCTATGCTCATAATTGCTATTAAGAATGAGGAAATCTTGATACCTTTTTCCCCCTTAAAATTCCCCCTTTATTCTAATATTCTACAAAATCAAAAGAGGTGAAGACAAGGTGGAGCCATATCCTAATATCTAATGTTAAAACTGTCTCATTCAGTGCCTTAGTGGTTAATTTTATATAACTCATGTTTTATTATTAGGAGTAATAATAAAAAGTTATAATTTAACATTTTTATGCTGTTCTATGAAAAACATTATGCAAATTTTACTATTAGGGGGAAGCTACAATTTGCAAGCCATTGTCACTCTTTTCATTATTTTCTTTAATCTCTTTTTTTTAAAAAAAGTTATCCAGCCTCCCTACCACAGCCTACTCACTGTGAGTTTAAATTATTCAAATTAACATCAAGTTGTTTAAATAACAAACTACATTGTACCTTGTGACTTATTTTTCAGCAATACTTTATTGTTATAATTTCTGTTGAGCAACTTGGCTATGTGGTATGCAATAAGCTAGGCAAAGTTTACAATGAAAAAAAAAATATGTCCAGACTTAGCAAAACAATGTGATTTTCCAATCCTGCTACTTTCTTGCACTTCAGGAAGTTCAGTCTGGAAAGTGTACCCACATTTTATAAACAATTGTCCCTAGATCTTTATAACATTTGACCTATTGTTCAATTTTAAATGAGGAAATAACATGGTTTACAAGCATGAAAGCCTAGGGAGCATTTTTTAAATTTTTGTCTCAAAATATTTGTGTTTTATTTTATTTTCTGATGATAAAATATTTGCTTCCTGAATAAAAAATATAAAATATTTAGTACCATGTGGTAAGCATTTGGACCTGCCATACCACACTGTTAGAAATCATGGCATGTGTTTTTTGGTTGGGTTTTTTGGTTTTGTTTTGCTTTTTGTATTCCTCAGTGGAGGATATTTTTTTTCCCATTGAATTTTTAAAGAGTAGAAAAGTGGGAGGGAGGGCGGGGGAGAGAGAGAAAGAGAAACATCAATGTGAGAGAAACACATTGGTTGTGCCCTAACTGGGCCTGAGGATCAAACCTATAACTCAGGTACATGCCCTTGACTGGGAATTGAACCTACTACGTTTTGGTGAGCAGGGCAAGACTAACCACTGAGCAACACTAGCTAGGCCAACATGGTTTTAAAGAGCTGCTTAATGTCCAATATCACAAAAATAGCATAATTTAATTTAGCAGTTTTTGTTACACTTATTCTAATTGTTCATCTTCATAAATTATACTATGATTAACATCCTTAATATACATAAATATTGAATCTCAAGTCTGTTTTTTTTCCTTTACTATATATTTCTCAAAGTAAGGTTCCTGGGAACTGTTATATTTTCAGATCCCTTGCATATTTGAGAATATTTTTCATTTTCATGTTGGAAATATATTATGACTGATTATATTATTTAGAGTTAGTAAGTTTTTCCCTCAAAATCCTATAGACATTGTTTTATTGCCATGTAATGTTTTATAGTGTAAAAGTCAAGTCAGAAGCCAATCAGTGTACTTGTAGTTAATTATTTTGGGAGCACAAGAGTTAAACAATTTCAGAAATCTTCCTTTTGTCTTAACAATTTCTAGGATGGTGGTTTTCAGAGCTTTTCTTTGGTTGCCTTGGCCACTGAAGTGTCTTTGGATCTTTTTTCTCAGCTTCTTTTTTTTTCCAGCGCCTTTTTGAATCTCCTAAGATTTCCTTACCTCCATCTTTTAACTATTGTTTCTATTTCATTTGTGTTTTTATTTGTTTATTCCCTCCAGGGCATTAATAATTCTTAGGTTGGAACTTTGTTTTATGACTTTCGTATCTCTCAATAGTCCTCAACTCCTTTTAACCTCTTTTCCCTTTTTCTCTCTGTTGTGTAAATATGTCTCAACTATATTCTCCACCTCATTGATTCCATTTGGTACACTGACAGTGCTTTACTGCATAAGGTTTAGATTCTAGTTCTATTGAAATGTTGATTTCTTCACATTCCTTTCTTACCTCAACCACTGCCACCTTTATTTCCTGCTCTCTCTCTCAGTCCCTTTGCAATTTGGTCTATTGTGTTTTCTTATCATCTTTCCTTTCCGATTTCTTGAGCTCAGGAAGAAAGGATGAGCTTTCCTGCACTTCACTGAAAACACAGAGCAAGATGTGGTCTCTTAATATTTCTTCACTTTTTAACTGATGAACCTCGAGCTCTCCATCTTGACCCTCTTCTGTTTGCAGGATCTTTCCATTGCTCTCATATGGGATCTTTGTCGCATATCTAGCTTTTCATTTGTTGTTAGGTTTCCATTCATTCATTCATTCATTCATTCATTCATTCATTCATTCATTCTGAATGCAGAAGTCTGCCCAGGCTTGGTTCTTTTTATCCAAGACAGGGCCAAGAAATCTTTTTATAGCTCTTCACTGTTGTTTATGTGTAGAATCCTCTCCTCAAATAGTAAGTAGAATATTCTTTGGTGTAAATTTGATTGAGTTCAGTGGTGCAACAGCTTTGGTGTGGTGTAGAGTGAGTTCTGGCTATGAGTACCCAGCAGGGATATGCCATCTCTACTCGTTTCTTGTCCTAGAGGTTACTTCTCTCTACCAAATTTTACCTTTGCTCAGCCTGGAAGCCAAATATACAATTCACCTAAGCCTCCTTGCTGTTGCTATTTCCGGGACACAAGGGATACAAATCACTGAACTGTTGGTTTGCAGTTTGATGTAGCTACTGGACAAAATTTGAGGTTTTTCAGTGTAACCACTAGTAGCACAGAGACTTTAAACACATGTGACTGACACATTTCCCTTGTTTCTAACACTGCTGAAAGCATTCTTTTTCCATATTTTTTTTATCAATCCTTAGTTATATCACTGGGGAATTGGTGGGGGAAGGTAGCTGCTTGTGCTCAAGTTGGCATCATAAAAAGAATTCAGAAGTTTGTAGTTAACACATATTGAGGCCATTAAACATGATTGACATTTTGCCCTGGCCCTGTAGCTCAACCATTAGATCATCATCCCATACGCTAAAAAGGCTGTGGATTCAATTTCCGGTATAGGAAATATACCTAGATTGCTGGTTCAATCCCTAGTCAGGGCATGTGCAGGAGCAACCGATTAATGTTTTTATCTCACATTATTGTTTCTCTCTCTCCCTCCCTTCTTCTCTCTCTAACATTAATAAAAACATATCTTTAGGTGAGGATTAAATCTCTCTCTATACAACCCCAGCAACCAGAACAGCAGACTGACCAGAATTACTGATGGCAATGACATGCACTGTGGCAGCCAACCAGCCTGATCCAGGCCCCAATAGCCCCTCCCCCTGGCCAGCCCAGCCCCTGATTGGCCCCAGCACCTCCATCAGAGCAGGCCTACCAGACCCCACCCATGTACAAATTTGTGCACTGGGCCTCTAGTATAATAATAATTTATTATTTTGTTCTTTGTTTGCATTGTTTTTTATTGTTAGTAAGACTTGCATGCCTGTTATCAATGAAAGATTCATCTATACATTTTTTTGTCCTTTGTGGTTGATCTTTCTAATCAAATCAGTATGGAATTTATTTGAGGGAATAGTGAAAATTGAGTTCAGAAATTAATTTATTCTCTATTTTTTTAATTATTCTAAACAAGGCATCCTTTCTCCATTACAGTATTTACTATCTTGGATCCTAAGTTCTTAGGTATTCCAAGCCCCTCAAAATACTTGTAGTCAATTCCATTGATTTATCTCTCTATTCCTTTAGCAGAAACAAACTGTATTAATTGTTTTAAATTAATAATATAAATATCCATCTACTAAGGTCAATTCCATATGTTATAATTCTTTTTCAGAAATTTATGTTCTGTCCCCATCTATTTCTTTAAGTTCTTTCCCATACTAATCACAACCTCTTACAATAACAACAACAAAAAATCCTTTGAGCTTTTATTAAATTGTATTTGATCTAAAAATTAATTTAGTAAAAAATAATATAGTAAGACATAATGTTTTTAAATGATAAGAATGCTAATCTAGAACTATCTTTCATTTTTGTTGCAATATTAGTGTATACCTCCAGGTAAAGTTTGTTAATTTTTATGTCTGTCTGAATACATTTTCAGTCAGCATTATTCCCAATTGTTTTATATTTTATGTAGCTATTATGAATGATATATTTTTCTCTTACACATTCTGATTATTGCTAGAGAACAAGAAAACTATTGGTTCCATTTAACTTCATTTAGTTACCTTATTTCTGACAATTTAGCAGAACTCAATTTTATCTTGTGAGAAATAAATTTAATTCTTTTGAATTTTCTGGGAATATAATCATATCATCTGATGATAATGATAGCATTTTCTCCTCCTTTCCAATAGTTATGCCATATATTTCTCTTACATATTAATGTGTTGGCTGTACCATTTCATGACTTTTTGAAAATTTTAAACAACTGATCTTTTCAAAATTCTCAAAAATAAGTGATTATGCCAAAACCAGTTTGGCTCAGTGGATAGAGCGTCGGTCTGCGGACTGAAAGGTCCCAGGTTTGATTCTGGTTGGGGGCATGTACCTTGGTTGCGGGCACATCTCCAGTGTGGGGCGTGCAGGAGGAAGCTAATTGATATCTCTCTCTCATCAATGTTTCTGACTTTCTATCCCTCTCCTTTCCTCTCTGTAAAAAATCAATAAAATATATTTAAAATAATAAAAATAAAAATAAGTGATTATTCTCTATTTTATATCCTGCCATGAATGTGTTAAAACTAATCATAGCAACCAGCAGTAGATTTTTCATCTTCTGACTGAAATTTAAGATACTTAAGTATCTCATAAATATTAGTTTTATGATATTAAAAACAAAATTTAGACTGATTATACATAAGTTTCCTGCTTCACAGAAAGTATAACTTTGACATATATATTTAAAACAAAAAGAAACATCTACGTATTTATTTTGCTGTCTCATCCATCCTTCCATCCATCCATCCATTTATCTACTCAATAAACATTGAACCATGTGCTTAAAGCAAAGAAGTGAAAACGTCTACTCCCAACCCTATAGAATCTCAGCTCAGACTTATTAGAGATGCATAGCTCTGTTCACATAATTGTACCCAAAGATGTTCACAGCTTGATTCAGTGATATCAAATGAAAAGTTATATACTTAAGTTCTTATTACATTTTAATTATATGCTTCTGAGTCAAAACTTGATCCTCTGAAATAGAAACATCTGTGACACATGAATAAAAACAAATACTAATTGTACATTTCACTTATTACCAGAGGTTCTCCCTCTCCAGTTCCTTGTATTCTTATCAAGATTTCTCAGTTAAAGAAAGTTTGAAGGTGTTTTGATAAATTCAGATAAATTAAACTTGTTTCAAGTTTACTAGTTTTCACTCATTAAAAATGTCATTAGGTAATCCTCCCTTAATAAAAGAGTGATACACAACATTTTCTTTCTATAGTAACACCATAGTTATTATAATACTTATTATAGGAATTGTCATATAGTGTTCTTTAGAAGTATACATTGTAGAAAATGTCCACTTGAAACATGATGGAGTATTTTGTTACATTATGATGAAAAGGAAAGCATTTAATAATATCTTAGGAATACCTCATGAACATTTTAAAAAATATTTTTACTGATTTTAGAGAGAGAGAGAAACATCATTGTCAAAAAAACATTGATTGGCTGTCTCCTGCATGTCCCCTACTGGGGATCAAGCCCTACTGGGCATGTGCCCTGACTGGCAATAAACCTGGCAAATTTTTGGTGTACAGAGACCATTCTTACCCAACTGAGTCACACTGGCCAGAGCATCCCCAATTTTTTTGTTGTAAAAGTTTAAATTAAAAATAAAAAGAATGTTATTATTCTACCACTCTTTCTCTAACTTAACTTTAAAATGCCCTCTGAAAAGCATTTGCCTCTTTTAAAAATATTTTTTTAGTCTAAACATTTGACTTGAACTTGCATTTTGACTTCTTTAAATCTTAAATCCAGTTTGCCCTATTTTTACATTTGCATCTTACAGTTGTAGAGATGTAAGATGACTTACCATTCCAAACCTGCTTTTTAATTACTGCCTTATCCTCAGTCATAGTATAGATTCCTTTAAAAAATAAATAATGTTGATAGATTTCATAAAGCAAGTTTGACTCTTGTCAAATGTGAGCAAACACAGCTAAATCCCAATGGATGCTACTTCTCAGTGGCACCAATGCTTCAGGTGCTCTTGGCTGCCCCTGATATTGTAGTAAATAAATCAGTATATTAGATTTTCCAGTCCTGATGGTGACACTAAATCTAGAGTACGCCTCCATGATTATTTTAGGCATCTCCATGGTCTGGAGAAGCACTGTTTTCTTCTCTGAGGAAGATTAGTGGTTCAGATGATATCTTTAGTTTTAATGAACTTGGTGTTTCTGCTGCAAGGTAACAAACTGAACCCCAGTGGATCACAGGTGTCTCCCTAGAGATCCCTCTCACTGCTAGGCAAGAAACATGGTTCCTACCATGTCCAAGGCAGAAGTGGCCCTGGAGAGACTGTTGCTCAGGATTTCTCACTTTTTTCTTCCCACTGAGGCATCCTAATAGCAGAGGAGAGAGGAATTGGTCTCCTGAGGCTTAGAAGAACTGACAGAAGTATCTTTATTTATTTAAAGTCTTCTAACCCCTTCTTTCTACTCCATTATGTAGATTTGCTTTAACATAAAAATTTAAAAATTACTTACACCAGTAGTGATTTGCCTTTCTCTTTTACCTCAACCACTTTTTAAGTAAAATTGATGCTTCCTTTAAGCTACACTGTGTTTACCTTTGGTCATCTAACTACTCACACCTGTGTTCAACAACCACAGCTTAGTCCAGCATCATGTGTTTTGTTTTGTTTTGTTTTGTTTTGTTAATCCTCATCTGAAGATATTATTTTTCCATTGACTTTTTGAAAGAGTGGAAGGGAAGGAGGGTGGGGGTGGAGGGACAGGGAGAGCGAGAGACAGACAGATAGACCTCGATGTGAAAGAGACACACTGATTGGTTGCCTCCCACATGTGTCCTGACTGACCAGGGCCAGAGATCGAACCTGCAACCCAGGTACATGCCCTTGACCGGGAATTGAATCCATGACCCTTTGGTGCACAGACTGACGCTCCAACCACTGATCCACACCAGCCAGGGCAGCAGCATATCCTTCTTCTGGTTGGATAAACGGAGGCCTGGAGAGGGGTGGTGGCTGACCCCAAATCTCCTGACTAGCATATGGCTGCAGAAACTAACACTCAGCTCTTCTATATCTCAGCCCGACCCGTTTGCTGACAATTAGGCTGTTCCCAAAGAGCAGTCAAGTGTATTTCAGAAGATCTTACTTTGCTTTCACACTTTAAAAACGAAATACCCTTTCTTTTAAGAAACTGCCTGTGACCTAATGAGCTAAATATGTTTTTGATGGGGGATGAGAGAGCTGAGCCAATTACCTAGGCAGCATTCTTAATGGACCTCTGGACTTACATGTGCAAGCAACCCATTTCTTTCTGACTCTTCAAACCAAAGCGCCCTTTTTCTGAAGGAAGCCACTGGGGAAGCCTAATGCATTGCTTAAGACAGATACGACTTAAAAGTATTGGCTTGGGGTCATGGATCTTTATTATCAGTTTTCTTTGGAAATATTGTAACTGCTACTTGAGAAGCCAGAGGAAGCCTCAGAATGTCTGTCAGCAGAGTTAACAGGGAATTAGTTATAGCAACTAGAACAGTGAAGAACTCACAGCCAGGCTTAATAAATATTTGCTGCTGCTGAGTCATTCTTGCTGGAAAAAGTGATGCAGACAGGATCATGTCTGCCAAGTGCTGCAGAGGTTATCAGAATGGCCTTCACCAAAATTTCCACCATCGATATTGCAATCCTCTCCCATGGTGCGTGCGGAAAGGACCCCGGAAATGAAATGCCCTACACTAGTGTTCTTCCTTAAGTCTTCCCAGTTCTTTCATTGACAAGTGTCAGTAGTCCTGGCAACAACCTAGTGTGGGTAGGACAATGGAAATTTCTAGTTATATGGCTTGATCAAGGGCATGGTTGTATGAGCTGTGGCTCCTAACTTCCTAGTGTGGGTTTAAGTAAGCCATCCATTTCTCACTGAAGTGCACACCTTTGTTCAATGTGAAGAAAATCCTTGATTACTACTAAGAAGACCCATCTCAATAAGCAAAACTTCATTAACAACTGTACATAGAGTGTCATTGTAATAACAAAAATTATTTTGCATTCCCTCCCTAGTTAAAAAGTGACTACATTAGCAAAATAATATTGTAGATGTAACGAGTTACCACATGGTCAAGTTGGTTTTTCAGACAAAGTGTTAATGACAAAAATTTGGGGTGGGGGATAGTTACTGGAACATGCAAAGAGTCTAAGTAGGCAGCCCTGGGATGATCTGCGTACCAGACAAGGTATTGTTCAGACTCTACCTGTTTTCCTCTTTCATTTGATCTTGTCAGATTTGATTTGATTCAAAGCTATTGGTTCTCTGAGAGAAGGAGGTCAGACCAGTTTGAGGAATAGCAGCATTAGAAGAGCAATTGAAGTATGCACATGGGAACGCAGGTGATAAAATCATTTTGGAAAATAATGAACAAGTAACTTGAGAGCCTGTTGTGAGGGTGGTATCGCAGGTTATGCCAGGTTATTAATTTTCCGAGTCAGCAGTATGCCTCTTACAAAACACTTAAAGGAAAATGGATATGTTTTTGACAGAAATGCAGTTGGGAGGGGAGAATTAAGGAACTGAGCGAAGTTCACAGGTCAATGGAGCTGGGAAAGCAAAACTACTTACATTTAAGGAAGAATTGTGGAGTTGAAAAATATGCAAAACGTAGTTTAGAGAGCCGCGTTTTGGTACATTAAAGTAGATGTCTAAAGATTTCTTGGTTCATCTACATCATACCGAAGCTCCCACCCTCTCGGTTGTGTATTTGCTTGCTTGTTTGTTTGCCTCACTCTGGACACTTGTTGAAATGAATGGCTCAGTCCGCTTCCTGTCAACAGGAAGCACAGCCCCATGTGTAGGGTCCTGGTTGTCAGGTTTCACATTTTGGCCTATGCCTCAGTTTCCCCTTCCATAAAATGGGAAGAAGCCACCTCAGAAGTTGCTTGTGACCAGGAGTGGTTCAGACCATGACTGTTCCTTTCCCTTTCCCCCAGTTTCCCTGTTGCACTCCTCCAAGTGGTGACCCACTGTTGCTATGGTGACACAGCTCAGGGTAATGTTGCCTAGAAATAATGACAACTGGTGGCAGCAGGGAAGCAGAGCCGAGTGGTGATTAGCCTCTGAGGAGAGAGCCCTGTCTGGGCAGAGAGGCAACAAAAGAAGCTATGATGGGCATGAGGAAGGAAGGGGAGGGGAAGCTTGAGTTAATAAGTGGAGCAAGGATGCTACCTTCGTCCAGCAATTAGCACTCATGCTACTAATATCCCAGGTATCAGTGCCTTACAGTTTGATAGAATATAGACTTTCTTGCCAAGTTCATCCTTTTTTATTACTTAGAGCTCAGGGTTTTAAGTGCAATAAATACTTGTTGATTTCGCTTCGAGCAGTTAACTCAATTTCCTGAAAGATAAGAGGAATTGTTGACTCAGACTCATTTCAGTAGCCTGCTTTCTACTTGGGGCTTCAGTTGTTCTTTGTCAATGGTGATTATAAAAGTGTGCAGGAAATTGATTTTTTTTTTAATTTCTAGGGTGACTGAAATGACAACAAAATAAATATCCTGATTTAATCAATTGATCTCTCCCTGATACTGAATTCCTGGGTTCTACTTTTCTGCTGAAATCTAATGATGCCCCACAAGGAATTTTTTATGTTAAGTATTAATGAAATACAATCGCCTACAAGTCTGACCCTGTTGGTGTCTTTCCTACTGTGTTCAAACAAGCAAGCAGCATTCTGTATCCTTCTGGGGTCTTCCGAACCCTTGGAACATCCAATCCACGTGCCCCATATCTGGTTCCATGCCAGCATTATGTATTCTGCATAGCGAGTGAGGTGAGGTTCTCTCCAGCAGAACCTCTCTGGGATGTAGTCAGCAGCTGGATTATAAATCTTAAGAAGGAACCTAGCTATAGCCACTGCCTCCAGGGACAGGCAGAAGACCTTCTTGCTCGCGCACTCTTTCTCTTTCTTCCTCTCTCCCTCCCTCTCTCAAAAGTGTTAACCCCACGAGGTAAGCTGTATTGAAAGTCTGTGTGGTTAGAAAACTAGGCCTTCCTTTGCTAGAGAATTCCAGGGCCAGGGATGGGCCTCTTGGATCCCAGGCTTATGCTCACATCCACTCTCAGCGAACTGTGTTGTTGACATCCTTCGGGAGCCAGGATTGCTGGCATGCATTCAGAAAGTTAGAGATCCTGAAACCACACTCACTCCTACCACCTTACCATGAAGATGGGCTCAGGGGGTGTTGGTGAGCTCTTGGTGCACAGCAGCATGCTGTGTGCTGTTCTAGTAGCAGAAAAAAATGTCAAGAAGATGAATTAATCCTCTAAGTACCAAGACCCTAGATCTGGGTCCTTTTCACAGCAATCTAGCACCTGCTCTTCCTGGATGCTGAATGCAAAACCCCATCACCTCTCCACCCAGCCTGGATGTCCCTTCAGTTCCAGACTCTGGAACAGGAACACAAAGGCCTCCTTAACCCCAAAAAAGATGCTCCTGTTTGATCCCACAACTCAAACAGCCTGCTAACAAATCTAGGCCAAACCCAGCCGAGCTGATAAGATTTCCAGAAGAGTTCCTAAAAATACATTTTCTTCTTAAGTCAGCTTTGTCAATCACTGTACAATCACAGATATTTAAGGGCTAACGTGGCCTTAGAAACTGTTGCACCCTCTCTATTCTAAATCTAAAAAGACAAGTCCCCAAGTACTGAAATAATAGAAAGAATAACAATGGTTGAGAAATGTTTCAAATCACATCATGAAGATGGGACGAAGCAAATCATAAATTCAGGCAGAAATTATGAGCTGTGTAGTATATTCATTCATTTATTTGTTCATTCATCCATTCGTCACTCAGCAAATATTTATCACGTCCTTACTGTGTCCTAAAATTTCGGTGTTGCATTGGGTATCTGGAATACAGACCCTGGCCATCGCAGATATTACATTGCCTTTGGAGGAGAAAAATGATAAGATAAATAAATATGTGAGTGTAAAATAATAAGGAATTTGTAGGGAAATAAAGCAGAGGGGAGTGGAGGGGGGAGCCAGAGTGAGGAGGTAGGACTGATGCAATATTGCATCAGGAAAGGCCTCCCCATGGACTGTCATCTGAGCCTGTGACTATCTGGGAGAGGCACATTCTTAGCAGAGAGAACAGTAAGGTCAAAGCCCTGAGGCAAGAACATCTGTAGCTCTCAAGAACCAGCCCAAGGCAAGGATGCCTGAAGGGGAGTGAACAGGAGAAAGGAGGTCAGGCAAGGAATGGGGCTAATGATGGAGGCCAGTATGAACAATGGTGAGGCTCTTCATTTTCACACTTAAGAGTTGGGAGCCATCTGAAATACCTGGGCAGGAAGTGACATGATCTGATTATATCTCCAAAGGATCTCCCAGTAGAATGTGGTGAGACAAGACTGCAGGGGGCAGGGGCAGAAGCAGGAGAGATGGGTTTAGGGCAGTGGTCAGCAAACTCATTAGTCAACAGAGCCAAATATCAATTGAAATTTCTCTTGAGAACCAAATTTTTTAAACTTAAACTTCTTTTAACACCACTTATTCAAAATAGACTTGCCCAAGCCAAGCCATGGTTTGCCGACCACTGGTTTAGGGGATTATTGAAAGAACCCAGATGAGATAATGGTGGTTTAAATTCAGGTGGCAGCAGTTTAAATTCCATTGGCTCTGGATCTATTAGAAAGGTAGAGCCAATGGAATTTCTGAATGGATCATATGTAGGCTACCAAAGAGAGAGATGGAGGAAGAAGAGGTGACAGACGGAAAAAGGATTCCAACTTGGGAATCGTCACTGTCTGGTGGGTTTAAGGCCATAAAACTGGAGCACAGAATGGTGATCCAGCAGCCATGTGGATTTGTGTTCTTGCCCTTCCCTCTCTGCTCCACATTTACCATCCACAGATATGATGACTGCCTCCTCCTCTCATTAACACTGGCCACGTGGCAGAAACTCTGATTGCTCTCATCTTTATTACCTTTCACCTCAACAACATTATGTCTAGGATTCTCACTAAATGTTTGTTCTAAGCAAGTACCGGGGCTTCTCTTGCCATTAGAGATGCTAACCCCAGGTTAGTCTGTCATCCCAGGAATCTATCAGACAGCTCTACATACACGATTCCTCCAGCGCCAGCCTTTCCCTATCACTGAGACGTGTGCACTTCCTATGGCACCTTCTAGGCAGCTGCTCATTCTAATCTAAGGGAAGCTGCTGGCTCTTCACTCATTTGCAAAGCACATGTGATTATTACACTCTGAGTCCACGACTTACCCAGTCCCTATTGGTTGGGGATACTAGCCATGCCCACTTCTGAGATCATGCTACACCTGCCACATGCACACATTAAGGTACTTTATGATACACTTAGAAGCAATTATATGATAACAGATACCATTTCCACAAGGAGAGAATGGCACTTTCCCTCACCGCCTCACCTTCAATCTCCGTTGCCTGTACTCTTGTTATAACTCAGGCCTCTCTTGTTTTAAATGGTCTCATCCCTAAGGCCTTGACCTTGGAAATTGGCAGCATTTTTTCCTTTGCCCCTGATCTCAGCTTGAAAAGGATACATGGAGAAAGCAAGGAAACTGTAGTTGCTCATTTCAGAACAAGATCATGAACTCTCATTGAGGTTGTGCCTCCTGGGCCACTTGACATCCTCTGGCTTTCTCTCTCAGGCTCTTATTCGACTTACAAGCGGGGCCATCCTCAACTTCAGGAGCTCTCTGTATGTCCCCAGACTCCCTGTGCCTGTCTCAGCAGTGGAACCTCTACCTGAGACAGTAGGGGCCACTAGTCAAAAGCTGACCCATTCCATGTCCTGCTCGCAGCTGGAAATCGGGCTGCCTCCCTCACTTTGCACCTTTTCTCTGCCCCATATCTGAAAATGGCATTTTATTTCTTGCAAAGGCCGAGTGAACAAGGAGAAAGGAAGTCAGGAGTCTCATCCCTCCCATTCCTTTGGATGCCTCGACTGGTCAATTCCAGCTCTCTGGCCCACCCCACCATCCTGCCATTTCCTCAAGCTTCTGTTGTGTTTCTCTCCTTCCAGAAAAGAAAGAGAAGGCAGGAAGTGGTGGGAAAAGAAAGCACTCTCCTACTCTCCTGGGTGCTTCACATAGCACATCCTTCCAACTCTGTGAGCAGGCCTCAAGTTCCAGAAGGTCACTCTCTAGGAGTGCACAGGTCATCAGTGCCCATCTGACCACAAAACATGAGGAGTTCAGGACTATCCTTGTTGCTGCTTGGTGTTCTCACAGCACCAAATACCCCGGAGAGCTCTCAGTACTCCCCGCACCCTCCTCCTCCCCTGGGAAGGTCAGTAGTGTGACCTGGTTATGACCTCTAGCCACTACCAATTGTCAATCATCTACATGTCACTGGTCTGTGGCAATGGGCTTTTTTGGCTAGTCCCTCCATCTTGGAACTCTAAACTTCTCTCCTGGCACCCTAATATTGCAATATTCAGAGTATCTTTTGTCTCTTATTTTCTTCCTGTGGTTTCGATTGCTCCTTTCTTTTCTGTTAGCTCTAAGTAACTCTAAGCCTTGGCCCTATTCAAGGCTTTCTCTTTGTTCTCCTAGATACATATATCAATGTAGATATAGATATAAAATCTTAATATGTCTCTCTCTCACACTCACTTTAGCCGTTCTGTGGTTTTAGCTGTGTATCCATGGCCACAACCTCTATGTCCCCATTTCTAATGGGCTTCTACTTGCTGACATCCTTTCCCCTCCGGGTAGAGCATCAGTATCTTTCTGCCCATACAGGGTCCAAATTTTGAAGTCTTCTTTGACTAATCTCTTCCCTGCTCTCCACATTCCCAGTTCACAAGGATTATTCATTTTTAATGAACTTATCCCAGCCATGATCTGAATTGCCTTCTCCTTTCCACTACTGCAATATAATTTTCAGCCCGGATTATTCTTTATTGCCTGGACCATTGCTATACTTGCTGACCGCTTTTACCACCTGTGAGTTCTTCTCTAATTTTAGTGAACCCCTGATAGGGACATCAAAGAGAGCTTTCTCCAGGTGGGTCTTGGCTATGTCTCTCTGGTGCTCCCCAACATCTACTGTACTAAGTGATCCTCATATTTTATACCCATCTACTTAAGTTGGACTTAGGTAGCCTAAGACCCTACAGCACTGTTATCCATGGGGACAACATCATCCCCCAAAGAGAACTTTGGAAATTCAAAGGCGCATTTCTCCCCATTGTCCAAATGACTAGGGAGTGTCTCTGGAATGTGACAGGCAGGAGTAACGATTTTGATATCTTGCAATGGATATGACTTCCTCAGAGTTAGGAACCAGGTTGTATCTCATGACTTTTGCATGTTCTGATAAACATTCACATAGATAAAAGTCCTGTTCATAGTGTTCTGGGTCAAGATCTTAACTCTGTTTTTAAATTTATTTTGCATTTTTGGACAATCTTCATATAACTCATTTTTTTTTCAAGAATGCCACAACTGTGTAAATTGAGGCAACATTATTCTTTACCTTGTTAGGAACATTAACATAAATTGTTTGGCATTTTGAAAAGCCACATCACTTATCATACCTATGTCGGTCTGCATTTATGTCTGTCCTATTCCAAATAAGCTACATACATACAGGTGTGAGTGTCTAACCACATCATTCTATCTCATAATATACTTTAATACTGAATATTAAAATTCTAAAATGCACATTATCCCATATAATAAAGAGGCAATATGCAAATTAACCTTCATACCATTACAAGATGGCTGTGCCCGGAGTGGAGGCGAGTTTCCCATAATACAAGATGGCTGCACCCACAGTGGAGGTGGGGTTCCCATAATGAGTGATCAGCAGGGACCTGAGGCTGTGTGGCACCAGGCCGGGGCCAGGGCCAGGGATCTCAGGCCACATACCCTGCCTCTGCTCCAGGCCGGGAGAGCTGAGGCTGCACCCCCTACCTGGCGGAGCTTCTTAGGGGACCTCAAGGTACACCACCTGCCCCAGTGCCAGGCTGGGGGACCTCAAGCCATGCCCCCTGCCCCGGCACCAGGTTGGGGGACCTGAGGGTGTGCAGGAGACCCAAGGCTGCATTCCCCTCCTGGCAGGGCTTGATGGGGACCTCAGGCCATGCCCCCCACCCAGTGGTGCTTGACAGGGGACCTGAGGCTTCACACTCTGCCCAGTGGGGCTGGACGGTTGGTGGGACCAACATGGTCTGGATCTCGCCCAATTCGGAGTGGGGCTGGCTGGGTCTGGTCTCATGCAATTTTGAGGTGCATGCAGGTGGATTGGGACTTGATTCTGGGTCCCTTAGCATGCCCCAGACTCTGACAGGAGGAAGATTTTCATATACATTTTACTAATTTTCTTTCATCTCTGACACTTCTATGATTAGAGAAAGGATAAATAACAATATTAAAATATTTCCTCTAATTCCCTATTACTGTGAAGAAATTTTGTGCACCGAGCCATTAGTTTATTTTCTAGAAAGTTACTTCCTTTGATATAGTTATAGTTCAGTTATGGCAATATATTGAATTTTTAAAAATGTGTACATGTTTACATTATTTGGTATTTTCATTTCATGGTCATAGAAGTTATATTACAAAAATCTTGTTCAAAAAGAGGGTATTAGCATTGTTGATGTACAAGCAGATGAAGTAGCTATTCCACTGGTGGTAATGGAAGAGAAAGAAAAGGGAAAAGGTCAGTGGTAAAGCATGCCTGTTCACCAGAGCCTACAGCCAGAGAAGGAAGTGGAAGTTCTGACAAAGACTTCTCTGGGAATTCAGGGCTAGACTGCAGCCTGCAGCGATACCCGTTCTCTCCAGCTGCAGCCCCTGAGCCCTGGGCATCCAGGAAACCGGTAAGTGCTGTCAGTCTTAAATGGCAACTAATATGATTGCTTTGATGCTAATAGGAGCGTCTCCTAACTGCATTATAAATGTTTGCATAGAAAACACAGATGCAGGGGGAAACATAATTTGAATACAAATATGTGTTGAATAGATTATATCTGGTTGTAGTTTCAGGAGTACCGAAGATGGGATTTCTTTCTGTGCCCATTCCTGGAAACCGCCATAAAAATGGACTGGAAAATGTCATGTGTTCACACGAGCCCTGATTTTATGAATTTTTCACTTGTGCTTTAAGTTACAAGGGGAAAAGTTTAGTTGGGAATTCCTCTGTTTATTACTGTTGTCGTAAACATTGGCTTCTCTGGCTCATCATGGGACCATGGATATCTGGGTTAATTTCCCCTATGGAAATGCATTTTAAAGTATGGTCAGGTGCCATGCAGAGTAGCCATGTCATTGTTAGCCTTGGTTCTTTCCTGGCTTTGAATGTAGATTTGCAAATAGTCTTACAAGAACAAATATCAAAGGTTTGTCTAATTGTCTAGGAAGCACTTCACAGAAAGGATTTTTCTACTTTCTTCCACATACACGTGATTCACTTTACAGGAATGTATATACTTTCAGTGAGTAGATGTTATTTCCAACTGCTGTGTATATGTGTGTTTGTGTGTATGCACACAGACGTAAGGATACCTTATCTAAGGCCGATAAGGTTTAGATACCATACAGAGAGTACTCATATGACCAAATGTATTTTGGTTGCAGTGCATATATTTATGGCTTAGGTACTTTTTAATCCCCTCGATTTCAAACAGGGAAACTGAAGCTGGGAGAGCTTACGTGACATTACACAGATATTCAGGGGAGTGGAATGACTAGAATCAGGGCAGAAAAACTGGTTTTTACCCTCAACCCTGCAGAAGTACCAAAGCACCATTACATTTATATTCAATAAATTAAAAAAAGAAACCCATTTAAAGGTCTTTAGGAAGTAAAATCTTTCTAAGGATAATCGGTTTTGGTGCTCCCTTCACTCTCAGTCTTCGAAAAGTCAGTTAGGTTCTTTATTTCTTTCACAAGAGGGACCTTGCTCATTTTGGACTTTTATTGGTCCATTGGGCTTCCCGGGGATAAGACCCCGTGAGGAACCTCTGCTCAGTGGCTGTGATTACAGGGCAGGATTACACCCACTCTTGGAGGTCAAGTGGCTCTCAGCCCAGGACGTACTCTAGCCGCGGCTCCTCTGGGTCCCTCTCCAGCCCAGGCGGCTGTATCTGATAGGCGCAGGATGCGGCCCAGTCGTTCATTGATCAAGGGAAAGAGCACGTTGAGAGCTATTTTCATGTAAGCTCCAGAAATAGAGGTGGGATGCTCAAACATGAAACCACTCACAGGAAGGAAAAAGAAATCCTTTTTAAAGAAGCATATTTTAAGATTCTTAAACTCAAACATAGGAAACACAACAATGCTCAAAATTAGAAGTAGGAAACCCAAGGAGACATAGCTTCTTTTTTTTAATTCAATTTATGCAAAATAAAATTAAAGGCATCTCATAAGTTACTTAATGGATAATGAGTCCTTGACTGTCTGACTCAGAAGTCAGTTTGTTTTGCAAGGACCCTTTAATCAGCTCCCTGGAGGCCGCGGTGTCTGACAGGCAGCTAAAATACCATAGATGCCCAGCAGTGAACCGGAGGAGCCGTGTGCTGCAGAACTATTTTCCTTGAGGCAGTCTTCAATGTTGAACAATCTCAGTCTCAAGATCGGACATGATTGATGTTTCCCCTCTCAGAAATGTACAAACTAGCTACAAAGCGTTGGCAAGGCAAGGACACCCGGGGCCCACAGCCCGGGCTTGTCTGTGAGGTGTAGATTGAAGGGAGGTGGCCTCCTCGGTTGCAGAATGAAAGGCCCTGCTTTCCAAGCTCTCCAGGCTGCATCATGGAGTGGCTGTGAAAGAACTCGAGCAGCAAAATTCCTTTCTACAGTCAAATGTCACAGATGTCTGAAAATCTAACACGTAGGCCAGTTTTTTAATATATTTTTGAAAAATGAAGTGTCATGTAAGAAAAGACCCTAAAAATAGCTTTGGGATTGATTATTTTGTGAAGTTGAATGGCGAGGCCTTTGGCATTTCAGGAAACACAACAAGAGCCTTGTTTCTTTATCCTTGAACTTCAGTCGTGCCTTTGCTTTGAAGATGAGCCCCACAGCGAACCTTGGTATTTGTTCTAGCTGGTGCTGTCTGGGAGTGTGGGTGCTACAAAGCAGCCCTTCTGTAAAGACTTCTAGCATAAGGTCCTGGAAACGCAGCAGCTGGTCAGCAGGGATCACCAGGCCCCTAAGTCAGTCCTCCCTCAGATAAAGTCCTATAAACAAAGCCCCATGCACCCCCACCAACCGCCTGAACAAATCTGCAGGCCATGAGTTGGTCTGGTTTTTCATTCTCATAGAGATATGTCTTATCTGGGACATATCTCTCAGGTGTTTTCTGTTTAGTCTAGCTGTGTTTTGTTTTTTTTTATTGATTAGAAACATAACCATGGTGGGGGGGGGTGGGAGGGAAGCCCCCAGCCTGCCTTCCTGTAATTGTTTTTGTGAGAATCAGTGAACCCAAGACCCTGTGATTAACTCAGGACAGACAACTTTGTTTCCTGAGCAACCAGCAGGATGCCTGGCCCATAGGAGGGCAGCAAGAAATGCTTACCACAGTGGTTCTCAGACTTGAGCTTGCTTCAGAGGCACACCCTGCAGAGCTTGTTAAAACAGATTGCTGGGCCCCACCTCCAGGTTCTGACTCAGGACCTCTGAGCAGGAACCTGAGAACCTGCACTTCTAACAGGCTCTAGTGGTGGCTGCTGCTGCTGTTTGAGAATTGCTGGGCTGAAGATTCTGGGTTTTGAAGTTCAAATAATTTATCCCTGGGAAAGCTCCTTACCCCCAACCTACTTGGGTAAAAGCCAGTTGTACCAGCTGGAATTTTCCTACAGGATAATACTGAAATCCTCCCTATTTGAAGCCTTATTTCTTTAAATTAGACTCTATGAAAATGCAAATGCTCATTGGAGGAGGATCAGAAGTTCATATGACAACCATTTGTTGAACATATTCTACATACCAGTCACTAAACTGAACTCTGGAGATTTGAAAATCAATATTTACAGTTCTTATGAATTAGAGAATAATTATATCTACTTAAAAATAATTACCAGACAGCCCAGCCTGCATGGCTCGGTGGTTGAGTATTGATCTATGAACCAAGAGATCACGGTTTGATTTCCTGTCCAGGGCACATGCCTGGGTTGTGGTGTTGATCCCCAGTAGGGCATGCAGGAGGCAGCTGATCAATGATCCTCTATCATCACTGATGTTTCTCTCTCTCCCTCTCCCTTCCTCTTTGAAATCAATAAAAATATATTAAAAAATAATTATCAGACAGTGTGGAAAGATGGCCCATAAGATGATCATCAAAAGAAAACGAAGGGAATCAGGCAGAAGCATCACTTCGGGGTGCAGGTTGGTAAGGCCATGGCAGCCTGGTGACTCAGCTGATCCCTCTATGAGGGGCTTAGGAAGGCAGGAGGGGGAGACAGCAGGAGGTTGCTGAGTACCCAAAGAGGACGAGGAAAGGGAATGCCAACAAAGAAACAAGGCCAGAGAAACAACGGGGAACAGCCACTTCAAAATTCTGCCTAGGTTCCACACTGGAAGAAGCCAGTGGGAGTGGGATTGACTGAGATGTTGGCAGTAACGCTGAAGCACATGTCAAAAAGAAGTGAGAAAACGAAAGAAAAAAGTAGAAAATCATGTGAGCAGGAGACCCTGCTTCCCAGTGCAGTCCAGAAACTTCTAGGAAAAATAGGTGGTGCCTTGCATGTAACCAGGGCCAGTGCTGGCATATTTGAGAACTTGAAGAAAATTAGAAATGTATCTGTATTTATACATTTCTCTGGGCAGATGAACTAGAAAATGATGCCTGTTCTTCTCCTCTCATGCGGGGCACTGAGGAATGTATTCAAACTAAGAATGCTCTCAGTCAATGCTACCTGTGTATTCAGGCTATCCATCACACCCAGAGTGATTTCTTGGGCCATAAACGTATTTCATTCATTTCTGGGTTAGTAGAAGCTAGAGAAAGAAAGCAGGCTTCAGGCCTTTGTAGTAACACTGTGGGTTTTGTACTTGGAGAAAGTTCTCTGTGGGTTCCTTTTGGCTGCAAAATAAGATGGTCTGAGAAATGAGGGATGCTCCAGATAAGTGGCCCCGAGTGGACCTCGCAGTCAGCTCTTTGATCTCTGAGGCACTGTCCTGCTTTTAGAGTCTATGGCTGGAGCTGATCCACCTGGTCATTGACATAGAACTGCCCAGGGAGGAAGCCTGGAAATGGATTTATTCAATAAATATTTATAGAGCAACTCCTCCTTTCATCACCTTGCATTTGGGTAGCACTTTACTGTTTACAAAGTCTTTTATGTTTCCTCCATAATCTGTCCTTCATGGCAGCAACCTTGTAATGTAGACAGGAACTATTATAAACATTTTACAGATGAAGAAACTGGATCTCAGAGAAATTGACTTACCCAAGGTCATATAAAGGATCCTTGGCAAAAGGAGAGCTAGAAATGCTGGCTGTTAGGACGGGTACTTTCCACCAATCCAGAGAATTCCATGTTGGCTGATAGAAGACATGCAAAAGCCCCTAAGACAGTGCCATCAAGAGAAATATAATGTGAGCTACATAGATAAAACTGAATTTTCAGGCATTAAAAAGAAGCAAATTAGTTTAATTTTAATAATATTTATTGTAATTTGTTAAATATTAAATCGGTTTACATGTAATAACTATTAAATAATACTGATTAGATGTTTTCATGTTCTTTTTGTTTCACACTGAGTTGTTGAAATTATTGTGTATTTTAAAATATACATTGATTTTATACATATCGCAACTTGGATTCTGAATTTTGGTTGGAAATAGTTGATCTGTATTTAGATTTCATAAAATGTACAACTGAAAAGTAGATTCATGTACTTAAGTCCGTCCAAGAACACTTAAAACTTTTCCAATGACTACATTGAGGATCAGTTTTAAGCTAAATTTACAATAATTAAGAATAAATAAAATGTGCCGAGACCGGTTTGGCTCAGTGGATAGAGCGTCGGCTTGCGGACTGAAAGGTCCCAGGTTCGATTCCGGCTGGGGGCATGTACCTTGCTTGCGGGCACATCTCCACAGTGGGGTGTGCAGGAGGCGGCTGATCGATGTCTCTCTCTCATCGATGTTTCTGACTTTCTATCTCTCTCCCTTCCTCTCTGTAAAAAATCAATAAAATATATTTAATAAAAAAGAATAAATAAAATGTGTAAATTTAGTTCCTCTGTAGCACTTGGTCACATTTAATGTGCTCAATGGCCACATGTGATAAGTGGTCACATTTAATGTGCTCATTTTAGAGAGTGAAACCCTGACATGTCACCTTTCCTCCCAGGAACTTGCAGTCTGGTAGATCCAACATGTATTTTGGTTTACGTGTTAATATAGTTTAATCTTGTCCTTTGGTGGCTATGTTAAGAGTTGGTCTCCATCCTTACCCATCAGTACGCATCTCCTTTAGTAGCCTCCTCTAACCTAATTCAGACCTGCTCTCTCTTCCTCGTTCCCACAGCTGCCTGCCTATACCTACTCCAGAAGATGGAGATTGTGATGGCCCAAGAGAGGTGGTATCTCTGATAAAAGCAGCTCTATCGCCTTTCAGTTAGAAACAGAGATCAATCTGGGAGAAAGAGTGGATTTATGGGAGGTTAAGATAGCCATATATTTAGGTGCAATATGACATCTCTTCCTTTCATTCTGGAACTTCTTTGACATACACAGGACTCTGGCCATCAGAAAGCTTGTTTCCTCTGCTTTTAAAAGCAAGTTCATCTTGATAGAGTATGGCCATCTAAATTCTGGTTGAATTTCCCTAGTAAGTAGAAATGATCAACTATTTTTCCTAGAAAAAAAAAATGTCTTGTTATCTAAGCAAAAGTATACCCCATTCATGGGACTGGGTTGAGAGCATGGTTCCTGTTTTAAGAATACTTGAGTATGCCAGGCCGATGTGGCTGAATACTCAAGCCGATTGAACGTCATTCCCAGTTCAATTCCCGGTCAGGGCTCATGCCTGGGTTGGAGGCTCTATCCCCATTGGGGGCTTGTAGGAGACAGCTCATAGGTGTTTCTCTCTCATCAATGTTTCTTCTCTCTCTCTCTCTCTCTCTCTCTCTCTCTCTCTCTCTCTCTCTCCCTCTCTCTATAAAATCAGGGTGTGTTTTTTTGTTTTGTTTTGTTTTTAAAAACATACTAAAGAAATTTAAATACTTTGAGTGATTATTTGCCATCTCTGCATAAATACACGTTTGCCTGTTTCTTTTCCTACAAAGGAAGCCTTGGCAGAGACTATGCTGCTGCCTTTGAGGATGAGTGTCTTCTGTGTCTTTGTTGTCCTGTAACTCCATTGGAAATTGGTCCATAGGATTCATGGGCTCTATAAATATTTTGCAAATATAAATTAGTGGTATCCAAGCCATAATTTTACATCTCCTTATTATTAGTGCCTCAGCTCCACTGAGTACACACGCAGAAAGGGTTCCTTTTCCCTTGCTCCCCTCATCCTTTGTTCTCCACGGGGGTAAGAGGTGGGGGTTGAGGTAATGAGGGTGCAGGTCCAGGCTGGTCTGTGAAACCTGACCCAGGGTAAGTTTAGTTATTAAACTCATCTTCTTAAATGCCCTAAGTTAAGCTATTTGATGTTAGCTGCTGGGAACACAATGCTGCCAATCAGACAAGCAGGAGCCTGCCTGTCCCCTCAAATATTTTACAATTAAAGTGAGGTATGTGTCATAGCTTTCAAAGTTGCCAATTTCCTTAAATGCACATCTAATTAAAACTCATTCAAACACTTCTACTAATAAGTAAAAGAAATCTTGAGATAAAGTAGCCCTTTCCACCCATCCCAAGAGATGTCCTGCTAAATAAATGTTCCATGTTCAGATAAGTTTGAGAGGCACCATTGTGTCTCTTCCCTATTAGAGATTCATACAAGGCCAGGGGGAAAAAGTGCTATTGCATGGAAACCTGTTCATGTTGGTTTACCTGGAATTAACTAAACTCAACTGACTGTGGAGCCTACTTTTTTTAGGGAACACTTACAAACCACTTAAGGATTATTGTTCTCTGAACTTATTTGGAACATGCTGATTTTAAATAATATGCTTATAGTCTCCATTAAGTTTTTAGTTACATAATTTTTGGAAGAACATCAGGGCTAGGCAAGTATTTGTGACATATACAATTTATGAAAATGATTAACTTCTGATATTTAGCCCTTTATTCATGCTTGACTCCAATAATGTTAAAGTGTTACTGTTTTAATAATTTCACAATCCTTGAAAATAGCAAAAGAAATGAAATAGGCTGATTTTAGAAATCTGAATTTACAAATTATATATACATATATATTTATATATATATATACATATATATATGTAAAATATATATTTTATTGATTTTTTACAAAGAGTAAGGGAGAGGGATAGAGAGCTAGAAACATTGATGAGAGAGAAACATCCATCAGCTGCCTCCTGCACACCTCCGACTGGGGATGTGCCCACAACCAAGGTACATGCCCTTGACCGAAATCAAACCCAGGACCTTCCAGTCTGCAGGCCTATGCTCTATCCACTGAGCCAAACCAGTTTCAGCACGAATTATATTTTTGTTGAAAATTTTTAATTCCAGCATTTCACAAAACAGCCATTTTATTTTTATTTTTTAATAATTCTTTATTGTTGAAAGTATTACATATATCCCCTTGTTTCCCTTATTGACTCCCTTCAACCTGCCCTACCTCCCAACCAGGCCTTTAGAACCCTATTGTCTGTGTTCATGACTTATGTGTATATTCATACAAGGTCTTTGGTTGATTACCTCCCACCTACCCACTCTTCCTCTAAGATTCCACACTCACAGAGCCATTTTAGATTTCTAGTCCACTGAAGTCTAAACTGAACCAACATGAAACTAACTTGCATGCCTTCAGTCAGTGAGTCAATCAGCACTTAAATCATCAATAATTATTTTTAAAAATTTTTTTATTTATTTCAGAGAAGAAGGGAGAGGGAGAAATAGAAACATCAACGATGAGAGAGAATCATTGATCAGCTGCCTACTGCATGCTCCACCTTGAGGATTGAGGCCACAACCTGGACATGTGCCCTGACCAGGAATCAAACCATGGTTTGTAAGTTGACTCTCACCACTGAGCAATGCTGGCTAGGCATCAAAATAAATATTTTTTGAGGACCTAATAGCCATGAAGTAAGGTACTAGGATACAGAATTGAAAACTACAAACAATTCTTATTCTCAAGTGCTCTTAGCACAGAGGGGGGTACTCTCCTTAAGGAAGTAATAACAGTAGACAGAAAAGTATATGAGATATGAGAATAAATATCAGGAAACTTCTACCTATTCAGCTCTAAGTTCAAAGCTCCATAAACTAGAAAGGATATATACATCATCCAAAATGACAATATCCTTATTATATAGGAGAGACACATCCCAGATAGTTGTTTGTAGCATTTTCAATAATAAAATCAATGGCCCAAATGTGAAATTAATTGGAAGCCACAATTCTACTGCACTGTTTTAGCGATTAAGCCCATTAGATTGAATTGTTTCAGAATGCCTAATTATTGTGTCTGCCACACTCATCTCTTCAAGTTATTCCTAACTTTTGGACTGCTGCCTGGCTCATTTCTGCAATACGGTTGCAGTTGAGTATAAGCTTAAAGCACTCAGTTTCATTTTTGCAAATTCTAGATAAGAGCTAAAGAGTTGTTCAAGTGTTGATTCCCTTGAGTTTGGGTGAAAGTTGATATTTTATTGGTGTTTTTCAGGTTCATAATTTAAAAGTGCCTGTGGGAAGTCACTTCGGCTGGAAAGTGGAGCTCCTGCGTTTTCAAGTCTTGTTTTCCTGTCCAATACACGTTACATCGACCTTACAAGTGGATGAAGATACCTCAGTTGTCTGACTTTACCAACTACTTGTTTTCAGAGTTTATAAAGGTGGGAGGAAACAGAAATCCTGCTAAGATCTGAACATCTAAGTGGCTTCTTCTCTAGCACCATCGATAGCTGTGAGCATCTGAACTAAATATATTCTCTCAAGGAGTGCTGTGATATTGAAGTTCCTTATTAAAAACAGTGTGTCTACAAAACCATCAGAAGACTCGGACACTGACAGCCAGAAATGACACTGAGCATGCTTTTATTTCGGCCTGCAGTCTTCAGGTGGGGCACATTGATTGATGAGTGACTGCTTGCCGATACGTTCCCTTCTCACTCTATTCCTTGGATTGGACTTCATTAAGCAATTTATCACTTGACCTTCAGACTTACATGTGAGGTTTTTCACAACAATAGTTTTGCATCATTGGAACTTTGGGTTGATTTAATCACTTAACAAAAACAAACAGAATCCAAATTACTTGATTGCCATGGCTTTGAATGTTGCCCCAGTCAGAGACACTAAATGGCTGACATTGGAAGTCTGCAGACAGTTCCAGCGAGGAACCTGCTCACGCTCTGATGAGGAGTGTAAATTTGCTCACCCCCCCAAAAGTTGCCAGGTTGAAAATGGAAGAGTAATCGCCTGCTTTGATTCCCTAAAGGTAAGATAGTGCATTGAATGTCATAGCAATGCACATTGGACTTTCAAATGAAATATTTTTTTTTGTACTTTTACAGAAGTTGAACAATTGTTTTTAGATTCTGTCTTCTTATTTGTGGTGATTATTAGGAGATTTTCATTCATTTTTTTCATATCAGGCATATATAAATTTTTTACAGATCCATGTTTAACTTAAAAATACATGATGTTGTATTTTTGGTACCCAAAAATGCCATTCATGTACCCAAGAGTTTTAAATTAAAGTCTGGCTTGTGACAACTAAAGATAAATATTTTATTCATCTTTGATCTTCTGGAGGTTATATACAGGTGAAGAAATTGAATGTGTCACTTATGTGTGCCAGTGATCTGATTCACCTCTTGAAGAATTTTCTACTCTTGTGACTTTCTTTCTTGACCAAAGGCTTCCTAAAATACTTCTGAATATAATTTTCATTGTCTTTGACAATTTGAAATGCCTAACAAACTGTTGAGTACACCCTCAATACTCCTTGAGAGCCTACTATGTGAAAGTTAACACATAACACATCACAGAAGAAACTAATGTGATTCAAGATGGCTTCATTAATGAGTTCACTGGTAGGAAAAATGCAGCAAGCACATCAGCAAACAACTATAACTCAAGAGAGAAAGGGGCATTTGCTTTAAGGGGAGAATAGAGACACAACTTCTCTATTCTGGCTTCCAGCTGATTTTTTCAAGAAATGCTTTTGGAGCCTGTGCACCTGAGTTGTATACTGAGTTGGGTAGAGTTTGGACTTTAAAAAATTGGAAAATAATAATAATAAATCTAATAGAAGAAAATAGGGAGACTTAGCCCATAATTCTTTGAAATTTATTTTGCCCCAAAATTGTGGATTCTATGAAACCCAGATTGTCTATGACAATCCTAACATTATCAGATATTGTTTACAATGGAAAGAAGTAAGATATATATCTTTAAAAAAAACCTTAATGTCTATATCTCTGTACAACTTTATTTAAATATCCTTACCAAGCAATTAAAAAATGTTGATTCATGCTCTTAATAAACGACTTGGAAAATTACTGTGTATGAGTTTACAAAATAGTGATCTTAGCCTATTCTTGAGTTTGAAGGGACTGGATAAGTTATTTGGGAAAATTTTTATCTTAAAGTAAAAAAAGTGTTTTATAAAACTTCTAAGTCAAAATTAAAATATAAGATTTTAAATCATATATTTAAGCACGCATTAAAGGGAAATTTATCTATGCACTAAAAACAGAAGATTACATTGATAGCCCAAAAGAAGTCTTTTAAGGATTACAAATTTTAAAAATAGATATACTATTTATCTCACTAACTACCCTTATTTTATTCATTTTTTAATCATTAAAAATATTAGATTGGACTTTAAAATTATGAATCATTTTGTCTACACATAAATGAACAGATGGATAAATTATAACTCATATAAACTAAAACAGTATAAGCAATTCTTATGTTAGTTTTTATTTTGCTTTTATAGTAAAAAAAGAAAACTAAGTATGCATTTGTTTCTGTGATCATCACCAGTAGAAGCAGTCACTATAAAAGGCAGTATAGATTAAAAACTAGATAATAAGAACTTCCACATACCAAAACAGGTCAGCAATTAGAAACTCATTTTCCAGCCCAGCCAGCATGATTCAATGGTCAGCCAGGAGGTCACAGTTCAATTCCTGGTCAAGGCACATGCCTAGGTTATGGGCTCAAATCCCAGTGAGGGGCATGCAGGAGATAGCCAATCAATGAATCTTTCTCATTGTTTATATTTCTCTCTCTCTCTCTCTCTCCCTTTCTCTCTGAAATCACTAAAAATACATTTTTTAAAAGAAATTCATTTTCCAGGTTACCACTAATTCCTTTATTTTGTTAATCCAAGCCTTGTCCAATATTAACTATTAAACTAACATTTTAGCTAGTTTCTTAAAACTTTTTATTTTTTAAACTAATTAGGAAAAAATTCCTGACCTATTAAGGTACATGTTTCTTGACTATTAACAAGACTACTGATCTTTACAATTCATTACCTCACTATGGATTCTCCAGGGCCATAATTGTTTAAGGATTCCAACCCATGGAGAAAATAATCAAGAACAGTTATGTTTACTGTAAAAACATAAACCAAGTCATGAGAATGTTGAGCACTGTTCAAATGAAAAGGAACTTTACACTTTGAGACAGCATGGAGGGATCTGGAGAGTATTATGCTAAGTGAAATAAGCCAGTCAGAGAAAGACAAGTATCACATGATCTCACTTATATGTGGAATCTAATGAACAAAATAAACTGTTGAACAAAATAGATCCAGAGACATAGAAGCATGGAACAGACTGTTAAATCTTAGAGGGAAGGCAAGGGTGGGCTGATGGGAGGGGAGAGATCAACCAAAGAACTTGTATGCATATATGCATGGACACAGACAATAGTGTTGTGAAAACCCGGGGGGGGGGGGGTGAGGGGGCAGGGAGGAGCTGGGCTAGAAGGGGTCAATGGGGAAAAACGGGGACATCTGTAATACTTTCAACAATAAAGATTTAAAAATAAATAATAAAGCAAATAATACATTGGATCACTTAAAAAAATCATTTTCAGAAGTGTCTAATAGAACCATTTTCCAGCTACATATTGCCTCAAGTCATCAGTTCCCTTTTAGAATTATAAATTTTCAGCTTATTTAATTAGAGTATGTGTTATGTATTTTTTAAGTTGTCAAACTATAAAGAATGTGAAAAGAACCCACAGGCACAGGAGTAGGACCAGAATCTAAATGCCTGCTCAACTACTTCCCAGCCTTGGGTGTGTCATGTATCACTTCTTATCTTTGTTGTCTCATCAGTAAAAGAGGATAATCACCTGTGAAACTGACTGAAGTGTGCACAGTGTCCAGCACGGTGTAGGCGTATTCCCTTTGCAAGGTGGTTGTAAGGATTGCAAGTCCTTACGACAGAGACCGGTAAATAAAACACTCACTCAAAAAAAAGTAGCTGAAAAAAAGAATGATGATGCTGATAATGGTGAAGCTATTTAATTTTATTTCATTTAAATGTTAAAAAGACAGTGTGTTGGCCGATAGAAGCATCCTGCAAAGAGAAAAGGGCAGGGGCATTGAAGTCAGACAGGCCAGGGCTTCAAGAAACCCTGGCTGGGACACATTATTTTACCTCCTTGACTTCAGTTTCCTCCTATTTAAAATTGATATAATAATTCCTACTTCATGAGATTACTTCAAAGGCTAACTGGCCTAAGACATGCCAGATGCCCAACACAAGGCCGTACATGGTGGGGACTGGCAATGTTCATTTCTTTCCTTTCATGCTAAAGTATCACAATAAAGGCACTGAGTTTATGACTGGTTCTACAGGCAAGACTCTTAAAGTGTCCGATTCTTAAAGCATCCAACTCTTCATGTGTCCAAAATAAAAAAGCTACTGTGTGAGTGCTAATACTTCAGTGATACAAATTAGTCATGACATTAAAAGCAATCATGTTTGAGGTAGGCATAATTTCTGTTGTTATTGATACAAGATCTTTTCTGCAAACACTGGGAGTTTATGAAAGAGTGGAGGCCTGGTACAAGAGTAGAGGCATGAGTAGGGTCCCTAGGTCTGGACAGCAATCAGGACCTATCTAAGGGGCAACTGGTGGGGCGATTGAGGGTGCCCACTGGTACCCATCTTAGTTGGCCTGGCATTGCCCACTCGCTGGCCCCAACCCCTGCTGCTGCAGCTGGTCGGGGCCTGCAGGCTGGGGGCAGCTCCTGCATTGAGCATCTGTCCCTTGGTGATTAGTGTGTATCATAGCAATCGGTCATTCTGCCATTTGGTTGATTTGCATATTAGGCTTTTATTATATACGATGTCTCAGAACATATAGCAGAGCTGTTGCAGTGACATTTGTATTTTATTCACAATGCTTACCTTGTTGCATTTTATGTGAAACTACTGGACATGCAAGAATTTGTGATTTTTGTTATTACAGTATTATCATGAATAATGGAATTGCTTATATCTTCTCTGGAAGGCCAGAACATCCTGGAACATTGTATTCCACAGTAAGGTTAACTTAACAAAATACAAATTGCTTCCAAGCAACAAACATCTCTGTAGCAAAGGCCTTGACCACCATCTCTACAAGTTTATGTCGGTAAAACATTTCCCTCACAGTTTGAGATTTTTCTTTTCAGGTTCTTCCTTCTATAAATGATGAAAATTCATGTGAATTTCTTTGCAAATTGAAACCTTCAGAGAGGAATAAGTGAAGCAGCTTTAATACACTGAGATTAAGATTTTGGCATTTATCACTTTCATCAGTATTTAATATATTTGCTCCAACATCTGAATTTGAACTCAGTTTTTTAAAAAAATGAACCATTTTAAAATTTGCTAATTTTTGCAAAAACAAAACACTCGTAGAGTCTGAGAAAATTGTTTAGACCTTACATTATCTTTCATGATAAAGACTAGTACAAAGACAATGTGACTCTTTTAATGTTTAAGTCGGATGGTGTTACTCCTCTATTCAAGGCCATCTCACCCTGAGTAAAGATCGTACGGTCCTTACAAAAGCTATCGAGGGCCTAGGAGCTCTGCTTCCCACCCTCAGTCACAGACTTCAGACCAACCACTGTACCCTCATCCAGCCACTCCAGTCCTGCCACTTCTTAACTGTCCCCCAGATGTACCGAGTAGGCCTCTGACTTCGGGTGTGTGCACTTGCTCTTTCCTCTGTCTAGTATATTCTTGCCTCAGTTATATGAAAGCTGTCCTCTCATTCCCTTCTGATAAAAAATGCCAAGAGTGAAGGCTTTCTCTAGCCTTATTTCAAACAGCAATTCTCTCATTGCTGGGATTCCATTTTCTCATCACCTTGCTTTCCTGTCTCCTACTCACACATTTAGGTTTTGTTCTCTGTTGGTCTCCCTTCTCCACTCTGCCAGAAAGAAAACTCCATGTAGATGGGAATCATGTCTTTTTTTTTTTTTAATACTATGGTATCCCCAGAATCTTGGATAGTTTCTTATACATATCAGATGCTCAGTCAGTGTTTGTTGTGTGGTAGGGCATGTACATCAGGAAAGTATTTGAGCCTTTCAAATAGAGGTGCTGCCTATGTTTGTACAGGGGTGCACTGCATAATAGTGATGCATTTCTCATCATTGTCTATGTGATTGGCACCCCCTGGAGTTGTGCAGTGCCAAACCTGTGCATCAGTATCCCAATAGATTTTAAAATCAGGCAGCTCTATGCAGGGATTGGAGACACAGTTGACTCAGAAAGTTTAATACAACATTGGAAAATTGACAAGTAAATTATTTAATTTTCTGAAGCTACATGTGATACAGAAACTAATTTTTTTTAATTCTCCATTTCCTCCTAAATTTCAAAAATGTAAGAAAGTAGATCCTGCTCATTTACCCAAGGGATGCTGGCTATAAGTTAGCTGATGGAAAATAAAATTTTAGTCTTCCTATTTATAGATGAAAATCTTAAAAGTGGTAGGTATGTGGCCATTTTGGACAGTTCTTAAAAGCATATCAAAAAAGATATCAGAATATGTCCTTGACCTTAATTTTGTGTTCCTGAGCTATTAAGTAGAGGTTAATTCTTTGCAAAAAATTACTTGAGTATTTTTTAAGTTATATGCCTAATTTTGGGTGATTCAAAAATATAATCTCAATTATTTGGTTATCAGCATAAATCACTATAGTAATACAGTACCTACAATCTGCCAGGAACTTTTCATGTGTTATCTATTTATTCCAAAATTTCTGTAAGGTAACTATTATATAATCAACCATTATAGAGGTTCAAAATGTAAGTAACTCCCATGTAACCCATAAGTGATAGAGAAGGACCTGATCTGAGCACTGTGACTTCAAATCTGGCACCATCATTTCCCACCTCCTAACCCCTTTTACAGAATAAATCACTGGTGTAAATAATTCTAAAACTCCTCATAATTTAATTATATTCACTTTAAGATTAGCATATTAAAATATTTTTTAAAACATTGTAAATTAGAAGCCCCCAGGAATAAACTTGTTCAGAAAATTTAAAATTTAAAATTTAAAATAGAAACTGTAAGAGAAAGCATGGCATATGTATTTATTTCTGTTGGTATCTGTATACAGATATTATACCATCACTTTCTAGGCCTCAGTAACTTAAAGTGTTTTTGGTCCAAGATGTGTATGTGCCAGTGTGTGTGTGTGTGTGTGTGTGTGTGTGTGTGTGTGTTTTCCCATGTGATTCTGAAATCATATATGATTTCATGTTATCATGTAATAAAATGTAGGACAGGTTCATAATCTAAAGATTCTTGGGCCCACCAATTATTATTTCCTGCATAAGAGATCCACTTCCCTATCATCTGACTTGTACCCACCCCCCACATCAATCAACCACATCTCCCTCAACACTCTGCAGACTTCATGCAACAGTTTTCTCCTCTTAAGTAAGTGTCCCAGTGCAAGCCTGTAAGTTTACCAAAGACAGGATTGTGTCTCCTTCATGTTAGTGCCTCAGTGCCTAGCATGGCTTCTGGCACATTGTGGAAATGCAGTAATAACCGTCCAAAGAATGCATCCTCACAACTTTTCAAAATGGACTTATTGATGATCATCAGTGAACCTCAGACCCAAATCTTTTCTACATTACCGTTCATCATTTCCTCGCCCATTTCTGTTTTGTTCTGTAAACCCTGTCAGCCTCTCCTTGGAATTCTCTCCTGCTCTATGCCCCCCAGGATATGCTCCTGGCTCTTTTGCTGCTCCAACCTTCCTTCCTATTTTACCTCTAATGCCACCCTCTTCCTCCCCTTGCTCCCTAACATGGAGTCTCTCCAAGACTCAGTGTTGGATTTTTCCTAGATCAGGTTCAGTGATCAGTTCTAAAAGTGTGTCTGCATGCACGTATTCAGTTCCCACATCTGTGCCGATCAGCCCCAGTTCTGCTGTGTGCCCTTTCCTTGACAACTCTGTGTGAATGGTCTATTGTCCCCTGCAGCTCAGCACATCTAAATCCAAACTCTTCATCCTGTCCCCACCCCAAGCCATCACCCCACTTCAACCCAATGCCTTGTTCCCTGGACACAAAACCTTAATTTGATCCTGATCACCATGCCAAGGACTCTTAGTTTGTTTTTGTTGTTTTTTTTTCTTCTCTCTTGAGAAATTGTTTAGACCTTACATTATCTTAAGGTTGTAGGGATGTATAATATCTTTAAGAACTAATCAAAACTATGGAATCTTTACCCATAAAAGTAGCCACACTTACAGACTATTACAGTCTCAAGATCTCAAGGGTTTCATGAGAAATCTGACACATTAAAGTGGGCACAAGAAGAAGAGGATCATGAAAGATACTTTTTGGTTATTTCTCAAATTTGCCTACAGCCAAGATTAGCACAACATCTTTCCTAATCAAGTCATATTCTGAGATCCAGGGGATTAAGACTTCAATATATCTTTTTTTTTTGGGGGGGGGGGGGCGGTAGGGTGGTGGTAATGGGAGATATAATTCAACCCATAACAATAATATCTAAATATTGTAGACTAATTGAATGATCCCAAATTGAGTTTCAGAATCTATCTCTACACACTGCCCTGAATAGCTACTAGCCATCATTGGAGTTGGCAAGAGAGGAAGCTTAAAAAACTCCAATCTTGCACTAACTAGCCTAGTACCTCATTTGGTTGGAGTTGTTCTGTGCACCAAAAGGTTGTGGCTTTGATTCCCAGTTAGGGCCCATATTCAGGTTGCAGGTTTGATCCCCAGTTAGGGCGCATATAGGAGGCAACCAATCAATGTTTCTCTCTCACATCGATGTTTCTATCTCTCTCTCTATAAAATCAATAAAAACAAATCCTTAGGTGAGGGTTAAAAACAAAACAACAACAAAAAACTCCAAGCTTTGGTATTGAGTAGAAGAAGGAATAACGATAAACTGGCATTTCTATGATTACAATATTCTGTGGTTACAGTATGTAAGAAAATATAATTCACAGAAAAAAATGACTTATTCCCTCTCAAAAAAACTATGGAGTAAATATTAATTTTAACCTTAATTATATTCTTTAATAGTTACATTTGTTAATTATTCACTTTGCCTTGGGTGATGATGCTAGCTTTCGGTAGTCTGTGTAGTAGTTCTTAGGAAACCGTTTCTCACCAAAGCACCGGGAGAAAGACACATTTATCATATTAAAGAATTTGTTTACTGTTCTATTTGCTCTGAAATGGAAATAGCATTTTGTCAGGATCCTTTTTTTTTTCATTCAAATTGTGTATAGGGTGTGGGGCATGGGTTATTTTAGGGTGTTTTTAATATAATGACAAACTAGGAAGCAAAGATTTAAAGTAAAAGCCGTGGTATGAAAAATGTATATTTGATCCCTGACTTTCTTAATACGTATAATATTATATAACTTCATCTTTATGGACTCCAACTGCCTCATCAGTAAATATTCATTCAATCATTTGTTTGTTCATTCATTCATTCCCTCTTCTGCAAACAAGAGGTATAAACTCAAAACCTGCAGGAATCAGCAAGTAATATGAATAAGTGACTCAGCACTTATTGTTGGCAAGACACAGTACCAACCACTGGAGATGCAGAAAATTCACTGAAGGGCACATAACCTTCTAAGATGGCAGCTGCCACCCAGCAACAAACAGCTGCTGCCTGCCTTGTGAGAATCTTGTGTTTTTTTAAAAAAACAAAACAAACAAACACAGATACAAATTTTGATGTTGAAGCTTCTCAGTTTATTTAATTTCTTTAAAATTTTTAATTTATTTTTAAATGTTTAATTAATTGTCTTGAGGTAACATTTAAGGTGTGCAACATTATAAAATTTGATATCTGTATGCCCTATAGCATGTGCACTACAAATTCTCCAACTTTACCCACCATCACACATTTGACCTCTTTTACCCATTTCTCCCTATCCTCACTCCCTTTCCCCGCGATAGCCATCATTTTGGTCTGTATCTATGAGTTTGTTTATGTTTTGTCTTATTTCTTTCTTTTTTTTGTTTTATATTCCTTCCACATATGAGTGATATCATATAGTTTTTGTTCTTTTCTGTCTTACTTATTTCATTTAGCATAATACCCTCAAGGTCCACCCATGTTACCAATAGCAATATTTCACCGTTTTTATACCTGAATACTATTCCACTGTCTACATGCACCATGTTTTTTTTTTATCTATTCATCTGTTGATGGACATTTAGGTTGTTTCCTTATTTTGGCTATTGTAAATAATGCTACAATGAAATAGGAGTGCAGGTCACTTTTCTAATTAGTGTGGGATTTTTTTCATATTCTTTAGATAAATGCCCAGAAACAGAATAGCTGAATCATATGATAGTTCTATATTTAACTTCTTAAAAAATATATATATATTTTCTTATTGATTTCAGAAAGGAAGGGAGAGGGAGTGGGGTAGAAACATTAATAATGAGAGAGAACCACCAATCGGCTGGCTGCCTTCTGCATGCCCCCATCTGGGGACCAAAGTCATAACTTGGGCATGTGCCCTTAACCAGAACCAAGCCCAGGACCTTTTAGTCTACAGGCCAATACTCCACCCACTGAGCCAAACCAGCCAGGGCAATTCTTAACTTTTTAAGGAACCTCCATACTGTTTTTTATCATGGCTATACCAATTTACAGTCCCATCAACCATGTATGAGGGCTCCATTTTCTCCATATCATTTCCAACACATATTATTTCTTATCTTTTTTAAAAGAGTCATTCTAGCAGGTGTGACATAATATCTCATTGTGGTTTTGAAGTCTTCCAATTTTGAAATTTTGGCAACAAATTAAAATATTTTTAAAACCTGAAGTTCAAACAAAACATCTCTTTAGGATGGATTCAGCCCGTAGACTGCCACATTTAACCTCTGAAATACACAAATATTGATCATGTGATAGATGTTGCTAAACACTGGGAATAGAACAGCATATACATCTTCCATCAGAATAGATAATTAATAGCAAAGTATATTTACTCTGCTCTTAATCATCCTTGAAAGACTTCATTTACATTGCTCTGGTGATTCACTCTCTAATTTTTCTCTTACCGCATTGGCAACTGCTTCTCTCTCCCCCTCCCTGAATCTCCTTCCTCCTCTTGATCTCTAAATGCTGGTAACTCTCCAGATTTGGTCCTTGAACATCTTCTCTACATCGCCTCAGACCTTCAGTGGATGCCTTAGTCTTCTTATAACTCATTAAATATATTCTTGCCTCAGAGCCTTTGTACTTTCTGGCCCATCTGCCAGAAAGCTGGACTTCCTAATTGAATGAGCTCATCCAATCCAATGACTCTAAACATGCTGAATATTTCTTAATTTCAATGCCTAGCCCTGATTTCTCCCCTAAATTCTAGACTCATGTATTCAATTGCCTACCTGACACTTCTATCTGGATATTTCAGTGGCATCTCAAATTTAATATGTCTACTTATAAGTTCTTGATTCCTCCTTTAACCTAGTTTTCCCATTGTACCTATTTTCTATAGATGGTATCATGCACTTGGTTGGTCATATAAAACATTTTGGAACCCAACTTAAATCTCTTACTATTACCACCATATCCAATCTATCAGCAAGTCTCATTCTCTCTGTCTTCAAAAGATATCCTAAATCCAAGCACTTTTCAGCACCATATTCATAACTACCCTGTCCCAAACCACCATCATGTCTCATATCTTTCTAATAAAAGAATAATATGCAAATTAATGATCACCCCACTATACCAACAAGCCACACCCTAAGCCAATCAGGAGTGACTATGCAAATTAACCCAATCAAGATGGCTGCAGCCACGGAGTGAGCAGGAGGCTTGGGTTTCCCCAGTAATGGAGGAAGCCAAGCTTTCCACAAACCCTGGCCAGTGTAGACCTCCACTCAAGGCTACAAAGTTTCAATTATAGAAGATAAATAAAACCCAACAAAAACGGCTGTGGCCATGGAGCAAGCAGGAGGCTTGGCTCTGCTCAAGGCTACAAAGTTTCAATTATAGAAGATAAATAAATCCCAGATACCAGGCCTCCATTTGGGTCACTGGGTGGTGTGGTCGGCCTGCAAACCACCACAGCCCCCTTGCCCAGACTGCCCCATGCCCCACCCTGATCTAGGACACTCTTCAGGGACCAGGCCTCTATCCTATCTAATAAAATAGTAATATGCAAATTGACCATCACTCCAACACACAAGATGGCTGCCCCCATGTGGTCAAAGATTCTGCCCCCATGTGGACATAAGATTGCTAGCAGGGGAGGGCAGTTGGAAGGACCAGGCCTGCAAGGGAGGGCAATTGTAGGCAATCAAGCCAGGAGGGGAGAGCAGTTGGGGGGGGGGGGGACCGGCCCGCCAGGGGGGGCCGGTGGGAGGGACCCAGGCCAGCGGGGGAGAGCAATGGGGGGGACCAGGCCTGCAGAGGAGGGCAGTTAGGGGCAAATAGGCTGGCAGGGGAGCAGTTAGGCATTAATCAGGCTGTCAGGGTAGTGGTTAGGGGGTGATCAGGCTGGCAGGCAGAAGCGGTTAAGGGCAATCAGGAAGGCAGACAGGTGAGCAGTTGGGAGCCAACAGTCTTGGATTGGAGAGGGTGCAGGCTGGGCTGAGGAACACCCCTCCCCCTCCATGGATGAATTTTGCACACTGGGCCTCTAGTAAACTATTATAATAGCCTGTAGTAGCTCTCACTTTTGCTACTCCCTACCCCAGAAGACAGAGTGCCTCATAAATGTCATGTAATTCTCTTGCACAGAATCTTCCAATAGATGTTCATTTCATTTAAGATCCCATGTAATATGCTGAATTTCTAGCCGCACAAGTTGACCATGCTCCCCCTCACCATGGTCTCCTGTCACATTAGACTCTTTTCCCCTTGGGGCCTTTGCAAGGTGGAGGGAACAGCTGGCATGTTCTTCCCTCAGATAACTGGAAGACTCAATTTTTTATTTTAGTCAGGACTTCACTTAAATATCATCAATCTATCCACAAAAAACACCCTCTGAATGTATCCTTAAAGGATGTTATATATCTGCACTTGTCTTCCTGGTCTGTTTCCACCGCTAGAAGCTAAGACTATAAGGTAGGGATTTCATTGCTCTAATTAGAAATTTGGCAGCTATTGGGTGCTCAATCAAATTTGTAAGTGTATAAATATATCTTTAAATCCTACACTTTTAAATATCACTGCCCCAACAAAATTCAAATCACTCTTCTGGTTACCTATTGTTCAATTTTTCCCATTAATCTATAGGCAGGAAAAAAAATCAACTAAAGGCTTTAAACAAATAAGCTCTTTGGTTTCCAACCCCACAGGTATTTCTGGGTCATTTCACATTTTTGGATGCCCTGATAGGCAGGTCACGTGGAGACTTGCCCACAAGTGTCAGCTAAGAGCTATTAAAATTCATGTAGTGGCTTGCTGGGCCACCATGGGCAACTCGGCAGTTCCCAACAACCTGACCATAGACAGATGCTGGTGCTAGATAATGTTTTCACTAATCTGTTGTAAAATACGAACACTGAAATACCTTTGGATTTGTGTGTGTATTTGTTTTTTGGTTTTTTTTGTTTGTTTTATTTTGTGGTAAGAAGACTTCACATGAGATCTACCCTCTTAAACTTCTAAGTGCACAATATTGTATTGTTAACTATAGGGACTATGTTGTAGAGCAGATCTCTAGAAGGTAATCATTTTTCATAACTGGGACTGTATGAGATGCTTATTTTTCATCAAGGTAAATTCTTCAAATTTAAATGTTTTTTTCTTTATTTTAAGACTGTTTGCTTCTTATTTTTTCTGGTTATCATAATATTCCTTGCTTTTCCAAAATGATTGTCTTAGTAGATGAGTTTTGTTGTTTTTTCCTTCATTTTCTTACTCAGCAAAAAAAAGTGGGCAACTCTATGTCAGTTTCCCATTGCTCTTAGAAATATTGCTGCTCCATAAAATTCAAAGAGAGGGCCCTACCTATCCTAACTATTTAGCCTAAAATCCCCACCATCAGACATACTCTTTTGAATCATGCACACAGGAAAAGCTTTCTCTTTAGAAAGCCACTGTTGAGTCCACATATTACCTGAAAGGACTCTAGAAATTCTTCAAGTCTTTTCCTTTTATCAAACAATGACAGCTTGATCCATTGACTCAGCCAGCAATTTTCAACCCATGCCTGCGGCAGGCACACTAGTATAATGCAAGAATTTTTAAAACATGCAATACCTGACTATTTAGTCAGAGGCACTGGCCTCTTTTCACTTAGGTTGACAAATTCAAAAAATGACAGCAGCCAGCACAATAGCCATTGGGTGTGAGTGAATCAAAGTTATACCTATTTTTTTTTTGTCATATTGACAAAATAAAAAAAATATTTTTTTTTCTTGTGACTCAGAATTTTAATAATTAGGGTATGTGTACCATGAGGTGGGAAAGGTTGAAAATCACTGGACTGAGCTAATTTTCCCTTTGGTGGATAGGGCAGGAAACCTCTCATGATAGCTCAAATCCCCAAACCATAGCAGGGGGCTCACCTTGGCTGTGAAGATCGGGGTTGTTCTGGGTAGCTTTTTCCAATGGACTGGACTGTTAATACTAAATAGTATATTCTTTCCACTTGGTTTGGTTCAATTTCCTCTGGTTCAAAGATTATAATGTAGTAGTGTGCCTTACTTTCTCGGCAGTGTTGTGACCAAGAAGAATAAAACTGATAGTCACAGGATAAATCCTCCTCCTGAGCACCCACCTTTGGATTTCAGCAAGTGAGTGGATGTTGACATACTTATTTGTGGTCAACCTTAACTCACAATCTTGCTGAACCAACCAGCATTTTGGGAATGTGATTGGTGAGACTATTTTCTTATGACCGAGGTTTTATCCATAATGAATCTTAAGCCCTGAGAAGATATGAGGAGGTAGAGTAAAGGAAAATGGCTCAGATGCTTTAACTGAGTTAAAACCAAACAACTAGATTCAATGTTAGGCATGTTTATATTTCATCTGACTGGAGAATTTCATATTCATAAAAAAGTATTGCTTACATAATTTTTGACTGAATAAATGATATGCATATTAAGATACATTAGTAATCAATATGAATCTAAAAACTTATCTGTTGAAAAGCAGAATACAGTACATATAAGCTATTTAAAAATGCCATCTGATTCACAACTCAAGTCTCATTTGGAAGAGTATTTCAAACCCTCCCAGCCCTTAGTAAAATCATTAATAATGACACTAAAGATATCATTTCCACACCTGTCATGAAACTAAGCACTGACCCAGATGCTCAGGATCTAAAATTATTCAGCAGCAGCCTCATTTGAGAAGTTTTAATTCAGATCGCTTCCCTTGCATTCCTGTTGGGCACCAGTTGTTAACAGAAACTGTTATATCTGGAAAATATTGGGATAGCAGACTTCTTAATAAAGAATTCTAGTAGATCCAGATGTTCTGAGCAGTATATAAAACTGAGGAGGAAGAGATTTCATTTCCTAGAGAACTTCCATGTCTTTATTCAGTTATTTATTCTACAAATATTCATCAAGTCACTACTAAGTGCCTACACAAGACACAGGAACCTTAATCTTGTCAAACTCAGAGGGGAAGGAAACAAGAAAACAAACTAATCACATAATCACTATTTATCATGATTGTTATTTGTCCACAGGCATTGGTCCAGGCACTGGCAATATAGCATATTATAAAAGCAGACCATTTTCTTGACCATGGATTTTCATTCTAATGAGAGTGACAGCAAACAAATAGGTAGAAACAGCACTCCCTGCCCCTTAAAAAATTAGTTATTTCCAAGCTGTGAGAAGTGCTAAGAGGGATATAGAAAAGGCACTTGGGTAGAAAACTGCGATTGGAGAAGAATTTAAACAGAAAGGGTGGCCTGGGATCCTTTCTCCAAGGAGTTGCCACCTGAGCAGAGACCCAAAGGATGGAAAGGTAGCCATGTGAAGAGAGAAGAGCTTCCCCAGGAAAAGAGCACGAAAGCCTTGAGATAAAGGCACTTGGCCAATTTCTGGAAACAAGAAGCCAGGAACACTAGAGCATGATCAATCAGTCAGGGGGAAAAGGGCCTGAGACAATAAGATGAAACTGTGTAACTGCGTAGGCGTTTGGATTCTATGCTCAGTACTAAGATTTAAGCAAGAGGATGGCACACTCCTATTTGCCTTGTGAGAAGGCCACTCTGGAGAAGGAGTTGCAGGAGGAGACCTGCAGTAGCTCAGTTTCAGAGTATTTACATGGTCCAAATTACTGCCAATGCCACCTGGCTGGGATGGGGATGGCAGAAGTAGAAAGGAGTGTGTAGACATAAATTATATTTTGGAGTTAGAACTAGTAGGAAAGGTACACCATGATGATACTACAACAAAACAAAACAAACAAAACAACAACAATTACTATGCATCCCAGCCCCAGTTCTTTCTTACCTTTATGGTACCTAGAACTGATTGTTTGAATGGGGGAATGTAATTCCTCTTAAGAGTATTTCTCCAGGCCCTAATACCCTGCTGTTTGTTTTATTCTTAATGTTCTCAAAGGTTATTTTCTCGGTGGTCACTCAGAAGCTGGGTGTAAAACAAAGCTCCAGATAGAACTTGGTTTATTATCTGAGCAGACATACAGCTAAGATCAGACTGCTAACATAGAAGTCCTTCTAAATGTGTCTTGTGTAATTAAAGCTCCTATTACTTTTTTTTTTCTTGGTCAACTCTTGGATATTGGCTTAAATCTCATGAACTTTCTCTTAGATGTATTAAACAAATAGTTCTATTGGATAATTTGTTTCGCAGAATTATTTTTTATATACAATTCCAACCCTAAATTTTAAAACCTAGATTATTCTTACCTACTGCTTGAATTACAGTGTAGAAAATGTTGCCAGAATCCACATCTTTCAGAGAGCTAAATTTCTAAAATCTCTAATTGAAGTAAAAATAACTTCTTAATAAATGGTATTATTTCTTCTCCATTTGTTTATAGTTTTTCTTCTCATAAAGTTCATTTTGATTTACATTCCTCTGAGATAATTATCTCTTTAACTAAAGTTTTCAATTTAATTACTCAAAGTAATTTATTTTATTCTAAGTCTCAATCTTCTTTCTAATTTTAATAAATGTATTAATTATTTATACATTTAATAATTTATTTTAAAATAATAATTTATTTTACCCTCAATCTCGATCTTCTTTCTAATTTTAATAAATGTATTAATTATTTATACTTTATAATTTATTTCTCTTCTAATTTTTTCTTTTGTTAAATTTGCCAGATTTACCAGAGATTTATGTTTTATTTCAAGAATATTTTCTTAGTCTTAGCTATCAGTTCTACAAAAGATAGTTTTCTTTTTTCTTATTATGTTTCTTTTATTTCTGTATTATTTTCTTTTTTCCAGCTTTCCTTAATTTCTTTTGTTTTTCATTCTAAATTTCTATATATAATTTAGTTCTCTTAATTCTTTTCTTTTAAAAGCATTTAGGGCTGTGAATCTACTACATAAAACAGCTTTGGCTGTACCTCATATTTTCTGTTCAATAATATTCTCACATTTGCTATCTTCTTAACTCAGTTATTATTTACTAGAGGCCCAGTGCACAAAATTCATGCATGGAGGTTGGGGAGGATGGCCCTCAGCCCAGCCTGCACCCTCTCCAATCTGGGATCCCTCTCACAATCCAGGACTGCTGGCTCCCAACTGCACCTGTCTGCCTTCCTGATTGCCCCTAACTGCTTTTGCCTGCCAGCCTGATCACCCCCTAACCACTCCCCTGCCAGCCTGATTGATGCCTAGCTGCTCCCCTGCCAGCCTGTTTGTCCCTAACTGCCCTCCCCTGCAGGCCTGGTCACTCCTAACTGCCCTCTCCTGCAGGCCTAGTCACCCCTAATTGCCTTCCCCTGCAGGCTTGATTACCCACAACTGCCCTCCCTTGCAGGCCTGGTACCTCCCAACTGCCCTGCCCTGCTGGACATCTTGTGGTGGCCATTTTGTGTCCGTATGGGGGCAGAATCTTTTGACCACATGTGGGCAGCCATCTTGGTTATTGGAGTGATGGTCAATCTGCATATTACTCTTTTATTAGATAGGATAGAGGCCTGGTGCATGGATGGGGGCCAGCTAGTTTGCCCTGAAAGGTGTCCCAAATCAGGGTGGGGGTTCCCTTGAGGTGTGGAGCAGCCTGGGTGAGGGGCCTGTGGTAGTTTGCAGGCTGACCACACCCCCTAGTGACCCAAGCAGAGGCGCTGGTATCTGGGATTTATTTATCTTCTATAATTGAAACTTTGTAACTTTAAGTAAAGGCCAAGACAGACCAGAGCTGCAGAAGCTTGGCTTCCTCCATCACCAGGGGCAACACTAGCCTCCTGTTCTCTCCAGCTCTGTGGTTGCCACCATTTTTATTGGGATTTTTTTATCTTCTGTAATTGAAACTTTGTAGCCTGAGTGGAGGCCTGGACCTGCCAGGGTGTGTGGAAAGCTTGGCTTCTTCCATTGCTGGAGAAACCCAAGCCTCCCTCCTGCTCTGTGGCTGCAGCCATCTTGGTTGGGGTTAATTCGCATTACTCACAGGCCTAGTTCCCCCAACTGCTCTCCCCTGCAGGCCTGGTCACCCCTAATTGTCCTCCCCTGCGGCTTGATCGCCTCCAACTGCCCTTCCTTTCAGGTCTGATTCCTCCCAACTGCCCTCTCCTGCTCTCCATCTTATGGTGGCCATCTTGTGTCCACATGGGGCAGGTGGGTGTGGTTGCTGGGCATGGCTTGTGGGTGTAGTGGAGTGATGGTTAATTTGCATATTACTCTTTTATTAGCTAGGATGTGATTATTTCTAAATAGCCAAATAATTTGGAATTTTTTTCTTTAAAGTTTTAATATTAATTTTCAGTAATTTTTTATTATTAAGATAATAAAATTGTATAATTTTTACTTTAGAAGTGAATTGAAACATTTTGTGTCCATTATATGATCAGTGCTTGGTACATGATGTAAATGGTACATGATGCTTGAGAAGATGCATTTCCTGTTCTTAAGTACAAAGTTATATGAATGCATAGATATTTACTCAAACATTGAATAGTTCATATATTTTATGTCCTTAATTATTTATTTTTGTCTCCTTGACCTACCTAACAGTTTTAGTAATGCATGAAATTTTAATACTATACATGTAATTCCTTGAATGTCTAAAAATTTGTGCTTTTTATAAGATGATGCTGTTCTTTGTGCTTAGTGTTTCATGACTTTCATGGCTTTTTCATGGTTATATCTTGTATAAATATGCAATTAAACTTTTGTCCAAGGTTATTATTTTTTCTTATAATTGTACTATCCCTGATTTTTTCTTCATGCTTTATAAATATATCTTCTTTTATTCTTTTATTTTTTAAATTGGTTTTAGGGAGAAAGGAAGGGGGAGAGAAGAAAAGAGAGAAACATCGATTTGTTGTTCCACTTATTAATACCTTCATCAGTTGATTCTTGAATGTGCCCTGACTGAAGATTGAACCCATAATCTTGTCATATTGGGACAATGCTCTAACCAATTAAGCTAGCTGGACAAGGCTATTATTCTTTTATTTTCAATTCTATTACATATTATAGTAGAGCTATTATTCTTTTATTTTTAACTGTATTATATATTATACTGTATTATATATTATATGAATTCTGTGCACATTGAAAGGAAATTAATTAGAAGAAATATTTTAATATTGCTATTCGCCCTTTCCCTATAATAGATGTATCAACCAAATTTATGATCACCAATGACAGATGGAAACACATGCATGTGATTGGCGCCAGTAAGAACTTTATATGTATCATGCATGCATGAGTCAACTTAGTCTTTTATAGATATAGAACAAACTTGTTTAATTAGACCTGCTTTCTGATTTAGCTAAACTTTTTCCAGCCCAGGAAAGCACTCCAACTTCTCTTTCAGGTAATTGTCAACAAAGTAGCAGTAAACATCAACACGAAGCAGATGATTATTGTAGATCATGCAGGGAGAAAAAAGGGTGAAATATTTAACTGTAGCAGTGTTTGACTATATTCTGCAAAGTGAGAAAACCTGCAATCATTTTCAAGGTCTTACTTCTTTTCACTCGGGTCAAGTTTCTAAACTTTCTAAATCTCCATTTTTCAGCTAATGATAAGAAAATAGGATTCTACCAAGTCTTCTATATATCTACTCCAGGAATTCTATGAGGATCAAGTGAAATGAGGCACATGAAAACACTTCACAGACATTTGGTTAAAGTGTAAAATGTTTCCACCTGGCTCTAAAGGAAGTCATATTCCTAGGCTGAAGAAACTGCAAGGAGGCTAGTTGCTGGGGAGATGAAGCCGGTCATTGCTATGTGACATCATTACCATGTGCCCACAATCACCATTTTCTAGCTGGACTGGGCTGTGGGCTGCATTTTGCACAGTGTTGGCTGTGATTTGGCGGTGGTTAGGGCCTGTGTCCCACTTGAGGGAAACCAAGTATTGGTTTGTTGGTGCCAGGTCCATGGTGCCATTTTTTTAAATGGCCAGTGCATGTCATGGCAGCTCCTGCATTGAGCATCTGTCCCCTGGTTGTCAGTACGTGTCATAGCTACTGGTCAGATAGTTAGACAGTCAGAGGGACACTTAGGTTTTTATATATATAGATACTACATATTTTTAAATCTCATGTAAACATCATTTCTTTGAATTTGATTTAAATTAATTTTAAAATAGTCTATGTCTTTGAAATTAAACAATTTTATCTATCATTCTTATTTTGGAACTTTGATCAGGGGCCTACAGAAAACTCACTAAAGATGTTATCAGATGATGGAATCACACCAAAAGAGATAAAATTTACTAACCTCTCATGTTCCAGAAGGGCTAGAAACACAGGAAATAATAGGCCTGCTGGCCATATTTATAAAGATTAAGTTTGATGGGAGAAGAGAGATGAAGCATCCACTGTGAACTCTATCACTTATACTTGGTAGCAGACCACAAGTTTAATGAAGAAATTTATTTTAAAAGAAAAAGACTTCTTTAATCTCCCCAATCTTAAATTTTGCCAGGTAGACTTCCATATCTGTTTTCCTTTGGTTCTAACTTCTCCCAATCCCCCTTACTAATCATTTAATGGCTCTGTTCAATATTGTGCCATATTCCTTGGGAGAGGCATAGAAATCTGAGGGATTTTAAAAAAGTCATGCAAAATTAATGATTATGTACTAAACTATTTGGTAGTAATTATTAGTGGAAGAGATTATATTTAAAAACAGAGAGAATAATTGGCTGCAATATAAGGGAGCTTTATAGGCTAGGTGGAATTGAGCTCAAAGGAATGACTGATCTTTGTGTTTTATAACCTAACTCCGTGATTCCCCAATGCTTTTCCCTTGGGGATTTCCAAAGAACCTGTTCAGTAAGTCTGGGTATGGATCCTAGGAGTCTGTATTTTTAGAAGCTCTTCCGTATGCATGACCAAATTTAGAAAAATATTACTTTAGCCTAGCCAGGTAGTTCAGTTGGTTAGAGCATGGTCCCAATATGTCAGGGTTGTAGATTTGATCCCTGGTCAGGGTACATAAAAAAATCAATCAATGTATGTATAAATAAGTGCAACAACAACAACATCTCTCTCTTTCCCTACCCCCCTCTCTCTTTCTCTCCTCCCTTCTTTCCTTCTTCCTTCCTTCTCTCCCCCTCTCTCTCCCTCCCTCTCTCTTTCCCTTTTTTTCTCTCTCTCTACATTCCTTTCTATCTTTCAAATAAATTTTTAAATAAAGAAAATATTACCTTAAACTATTTCATCACACACTCTGAAAGTGTTTGTTCTTGTGCATCATAACATCTATCAAGCATCCCTGAAGGTATTACTTAAAGTTTCCATTTGTCTTCCAATGTTCCAATAAGACACAAAAACTATGTTATTTCACAGGTAGCATTTTCTAAGTCAGGATAAAAAAAAGAGTACACACCTGTCCCACACCATTTGACTTCTTATTCCTATGCCAATTTTAATTGCATGTCCAACAACACAACAACCTAGAAGTCATTAGCCTTAACTGTAAATTATAAAACAACCACCAATCCAAGTTATTGTCAGTTTAAAATGTTATGGTGCTATTGGGAGGGGATAGCAGCCAGGATATGAAATAATGGGAATGTAAATGAACTGAATATGTTTGTTCTGGAGAACAAAGATTCAGAGGATACATGATAACCCTCTCCAAATATTCATTAGCATGTTGAAGAGGAAATAAGCTTGCTCTATGTAAAGAATGGAACCAGTGTATAAGGTCTATAAACAGGTATTTGTTCACTATGAGGGAAAATATATAAACATGTCTGGAAATATAAGAATTCCCATCTCAATAACTGCTTAAATAGTGCACATAATTTGAATTGAGTCCTTTAAAAGTTTTTTTCTATGCCAAAGATACTAAGAGACAGTCCCAGGCAGAACTAATTATTAAATTGTCCAATCTTAGCTTAGCAAGAGAAATTTTCCCTTGTTTCAGTGTTGGAATATTTAGTTGCCTAGCAACCAGTAAATATCTATGATGCAATGGAAAATCATTAGTTTGTTGTTTGAGTTGATTGTGCAATTCCAAACACCACACTTGGTTCATTTCATTAATGATAATAAGTATTTCCATTATAGTTTGTTACAAATAGAGATGGTGTTGAGCTGCAACTTGCACAGTTCTGATTTTTATCAAACACTGGCCAGATGCACATTAGAATTAGCTATAAAAATGCACACAATAGAAATAGATGCTTGGTCTGTGCAGGAGATGACATGATAAAAGGGTGAGAACAGTATAATCTGTGGACCTGTAAAACTGTTAAAGTTAAATCTAGTAGATTTCTTAGATTGAAGGTACAAGTTTAATCATGAACTCTTCAACTTTGGAATTCTGTGGACTTTTAAGAAGTGACTAATAACAGCATTTAAGGTATAGAACGAAGTTCAAAGATATAACACACTGTAATAATAACTTTCTATTTGCAGTCTCCTAGGAAACCGACAAAATATATCTGAAGAGTTTAAAAATTTGATCTCATTTATAAAGAGCTGCTTTACATTATAAGAACAAATAACTGTTATTTGTCAAACTTCCTTATGAAACATCTGCCAAGATATTTTGTTAGTTTTTTTTAAATAATAATGACTCAGTACATAAAACAAACCATGGAATCCTGTCAGATTCTATCCACACTAAATAACTGAGACACTCATTTCCCCTCCTTTGTTTGATCTTTCAAACCCAAATCATAATTTTTAAAAGTGATTGATTTTGATTAATTTCTCTTTCTCCCTGAAAAATGTAGAATTACTCTAGGTAACTTTTTATTAGCCAGTCCAGCACATTTGTACCACCTTATAATTAATAGCATTTTTAATGAAAATGATGGTATATTAATTGGTAATTTTTGGATGAGTGTTCTTCCTAATTACTTATTAACCTTTAAATCAGATATACACAAGAGAATGGAGCAAGATTTATATCTTTTAGTATCTGAAAGCTTATAAAAAGAATCCAGAGGCACTATTTCCCTCCCACCCCCCAGAGGAAACTCAAAATTATATCAGGAGCTAATTGTGGAATGATGCTTAAGACATTAATATGGTATAGAAGTTTTCAATATATCTATTTTTGGCACTTCAGTGAATCATCATTAATAGAAGTATGGTTTAATAAGATAATAAAGATGATGCCATCCATTTTTCTTTATCATTTAAATTTGTAGTAGTTACAAAAGTTATTGAAAAGAAAAAAATTGTTATTAGTTGAGATGACTATGATATATTCAAATATTCTACTTGAATATTTTAATATATCTATACTAGAAAATGATGAAGCTAGGCCCACAGAAGATTGTAGATCTTTGGCCCCAAACATCAGGTCTGACTTCATGGAGCTGAAAATGCTTTATAGATAGACATGATAAAGCTGACTCTTTGCCATTTAAATAGTAGGTCCATTTTAATGGTTAAACATAAACTAGATAAAGAGACAAATAAGTAGTCTTCAGAGGGCAAGAGTTCGATTTCATTTCCTCTGATGAGAAAGGACATCCCACTCCACAGTCTTCTCTGTGACCCTGGCTTTCTCTGAGTTTCTGTTTGGCCTTTCTAACACCATTGAATGAGAGTTACTATTTGAAGGTCAAAGTTGCTTTATACTCCTTCTGAAGATTTATTTTGTACCTATCCCTCTACCTTCTTTCTCCATCCCTGACTTAATTCATTCAACAGATGTATTTATTGAGACCAAATATACTCCAAGATCTCTCTTTGGCATAGAAGGTACAGCAGTGAAGACCTCATACCTGCCTTCAAGTTGCTGATAGTTTGTGAAGGAGGGGAGGCAGAGGTACATATCAGGCCACTGTCTTACAGTGCGTTAAGTACCAGAAAGGGATATCTGTGTGCCCTAGAGCATGGTACTGGGTATATGCTCTGGAAGCACATTGTGCGTTAGTCAACTCAGATTGAGAGAATGGAGGTGGTGGTGGTGGTGGATAAAAAGGCAGAATGTGCCATCTCTGATTCTTTCTTCTTTAACTCCATGAAGCCTCCTGTTTTTGTTGCCCCATCTTTGTCCTTTTGCCCAGTTTCCTAAGTCTCTCTATCATCCATGTCTCTCTTTTGGATCAATATCTAAGGCCCTCTAAGGCCCTTCTATCAATCTATACACAACAATAAAAAGTAAGATAGCACTTAACTGCCCTGCTGCAAGTTGAGAGAAAAAGAGTGAATAGTCGTCTTCCTACAGTGCTTTGCCTCCCAATTCCAAGTGGTCTGCATGCAGATGAAGTTGTAACTGGGCTCTGCTTGCCATTCCAAAGAAAATAAAACTTCCAAAAAACAAAATACAAAGAAAAAATACTAGCCTGTAAAAAAAAGGCAGCAATAAATGCATACATACATTAGGAAATAAAATTTAAAATGAGTAGATAAACAAGATGTTTTTTGAAAGAAGGAGAATAGACAAATAAAAGAAAATAGCACTCATGACTGCCATTCACTGAACACATATTACACATCATCAACTCTACCAGCCATTTTGCAGGACATAACAGTAATTCTTAAAACAATCCTTAAAGATCTGGAGCAGTCTTCATTACCACATATGCACTCAGTAACTGTTTCTTGAATAAATGAAAAAAATCGATATTTCTATTTGCTTGATGTCTGTCTCTCTTCTCCTCAACTCCTAGAATATAAGTTCCTTGAGGACAGGAACATCATTTTGCCTTGTTCTATATTCCAAGCACCCAGAATGGAGGCTAGTTCATGGTAGGCACTCAATAAATATGCCTTTTTTTTTAAAGACGAGGAAACTGAGACTTGATATAATACAGTATCCTATGTAAAATCACACATAAATTGGGACCCATGCTCTTCTTCCCTTCATATCACACCAACCTGGCCTTTCCTTCTACACAATTATTCTCTAATTATGTCGGGTCTGCTCATATTCCAGAGATCCTCTTCTATCTATAGTTTACCAATATAGTCTTGTTTAAAGAATTTAGCACAATAGCATGTATTCATAAATAAGTTGGCTGTTTAACATTGTGAGCATTATAAGTGCCAACCCCCCACACAGTTGAAAGTCTATGTATAACTTTGACTCCCCCAAAACTTAACTACTAATAACCAACTATTGACTAGAAGCCTTACTAGTAACATAAACAGTTGCTTAACACATATTTTGTATGTTATATACTGTATTTTTTACAATAAAGTAAGCTAGAAGAAAGAAAATGTTATTAAGAAAATAATAAGAAAAGAAAATCATTTACATTACTTTTTTTTTTTTTAAGGAAAATCCATGTATAAGTGGACCTGCATAATTCAAACTCATTTTGTTCAAGGGTCAACTGCATTTAGTACATACTTATTATAGTAGTGATTAGCAGATTTACTAAAAATGATTTTGAGGCATGAGGCAGAGAGAGGGATGGAAAAGTTCCTCCTGCTTCTGCTGCGAAAGCCCTGGAGGAAGACGGAGGCAGAATAATTGTCTGTCCCCTACAGCGGCAGTGGAGCTTCAGCTATTCAGACAATGCATTTGATTGGCCTCATCAGAACTTAGTTACATTATTAAAAAGTAAAGACAAACTCATTGATCCATTATGGCTCATCCTCATAATTATAAAGCCATTATGATAACCTACCATGTGAGGATCTCATAGTATTAGAATGTAGTGAAGCACATAACTTGTGGTGAACCTGGCTGATTTGGGAGGAAGGCAAGAGGAAAGTAATGGGGTGTTAGGAATTACAGGATTGTGACTGACAATTACTATGATCTTTGGAATAGTCCAATTGACTCAGAATTTCAAAGTGTGATTATTGATGGTTTTGGTAGCTCATCAACTAGATTCCAGCTATCTGCATCTTTCCAGTTCTAGTTTTTTTTAATCTTTCTGTAATAATCTCTTTTTACTATTTTTACATTAACTGAGACAAATTAAAGATTGTTCATATTGACAGTATGATAGGGACTTAAGCATTCTCATATATGCCATGAAAGTACAAATTGGCTCAGATGTTTTGGAGGACAATTTAGAAATATAAATTATTTTCTTAAATGTTCATAGTAATCATCTCAGCAATTCTATTGTTAGCTTTTTATACTAGAGAAATACTGAATGTGAACAAAACAGCATGTACAAGAGTGTTCATGTCAATAGTATTAATAATAGTTAAAAGTAAAAGCAATCACAAAACCTAATCAATAAGGTAATCCGGGAGTTGGGTGAGAATTGGTTAAGTCAACTATGGATCATTGATACTATGTGACATTTCAAAAGTTAGAATTACTCTATCTGTCCATCATCTATATCAAAAGCATATACATCTGACTTGGGAAAATCTCTAAAACATATATATTATTTAGTAGGGAAAAAGTTAGTTTCAACATATTATATATTATTATATGTTTGTATTTTAAATACATTCCAAGAGATATATAGGATATCCCCAAAAATATATAAACACACTTTGAATAATCATAAAGACGTTTGTTAAAATACATTGCATTTTAAAAAATGAGCTATCAGCTGTTACAGTGTGTATACATTTTTGGGGGGACATCCTGTATTATATATGTACCTATTATATATGTGTTACATATTGTTTTATGATATCACACGTCATTATATCATGTCATACCTATAATAATATGTAATAATGAAAGCATAATATGCTAATTAGACCCGACGACCTTCTGGATGAAGCCGGGGCTGCAAAGGAAGCCTGGGTCCTGGGTGCTAGTGGGAAGCCAGTGCCAGCAGCCATGGAAAAGCAGGCCTACTCTTGCATGAATTTCATGCATGGAGCCTCTAATATATAATATTTGAATATAATATATATCATAATCTTTATTATATATTATAATGTGTATAATCTTATATATATATAAATGCTGTAGATAGAGGCTAGAATTTCTTCTTTATCATGGCTGAAAAATTCTTTAAGCCTTAGAGTCTTAGAATCTGTATGGTCAAGGCTAGGTCACTCCTATATCCAAGTACTGTATCAGCTGGCCTTAAGAGAAAGGAAAAAATACAGAAGACGCTCATTCACTATTGTAAGGGTTTCAATCAGGAAACAACACACATCACTTCTATGCACAATCTATTGGTGAAAACTTGGCCAAACATCTCCAAGGCAGATTGGAAATTCAGCCCTTGGCTAGATGCCCACAGACCCACCCACAGATTAGTATGGTGGAAGTAAAAGGGAATAAATTTGGGTGGAAAGTTAACTGTGTCCTCCACCTCCTATATAATAAAGAGGTGATATGCAAATTGACCCTCACACCATAATGCCTTCACAAAATGGCAGTGTGCACAGTGCGGGTGGGGCAGCAGAGGCAAGGCCAGTGTCCACTTTGTGCAGCTTCTGCAAGGGATGGGGAGGGGTCCCGGGTCTCATGCAATTTTGCAAGATGGGTCACTAGTCTTACCTAATAATAAAGAAATATGTAAACTGATCTTACCTCTGCTATGCCCACCGCCACTCAGAGTGAGTATGCTAATTAACCCAACAAAGATGGAGGTTAATTTGCATACATACCTCCTCGGCACTCAAGTCACTCCCAGCCGGCCATCAGAGGGGCCTCACCTGTGATTAGAGGGGTGGAATGCGGGGGGAGGGCGTGCTTCCCAAACCTAAAGCCTGGGGCTTGGGAAGGGGCCAAGCATGCCAAAAGTCAGTGCTGGGTTGCCCAGCTGCAGCCTGGTGACCCCATACTGACTGCTCAGGTGGCTGAGACCCAGAAAGTGAGTCAGAGTCTGATCTGCAGCCTCAGTAGAAGCTGTTGATCAGAGTATTTACCTCTCTCTTTCTCTCCCTCTTCCTTTCTGATCTTCATCAAAAGCCAGGCTTTTCTTTCTTTCTCAGCCTCCAATGGGGGGGGGGGGGGGCTGCTGTTAAGCCCCGCCTCTTTGACCAGTCCCAGAGATAGGCCTGATTGGCATAGGAACCAACAAATCAGAACCAAAGGTGGGTGCTGTGGGGAACCACTGGCTGCCTAGGAGGTGGAGCTTCTGACACTGACTGGCATAGGAACTGACCAATGAGAACCAAATTTGGGTGCTGTGGGTAGCGAATGGCTGTCTAGGAGGCAGAGCTTTTGATGCTGACTGACATTGAAACCAACCAATGAGAACCAAATCTGGGTGCTGTGGGTAGACAGTGACTGCCTAGAGGTGAAGCTTTTGACACTGGCATAGGAACTGACCAATTAGAACCAAATTAGCCAGCAGAGGAAGGCAGTTGGGGCTGACATCAGGTCTACAGGAGAGGGCAGTTAAGGGTGATAAGGCTGGCAGACAGAAGCAGTTAAGGGCAATCAGGCAGGCAGGCAGGTGAGCAGTTAGGAGCCAGTGTCCCAGATTGTGAGAGGGATGTCTGACTTCCAGTTTAGGCCCAATCTCTGGGATTAGGCCTAAAATAGCAGTTGGACATCTCACAAGGGGTCCCCAATAGGAGAGGGTGCAGGCTGAGTTGAGGGAATCCCCCCTCCATGCATGAATTTCATGCACCGGGCCTCTGGTATAAACATAAAAACAAATAGAAAACAGGAGAACATGTAGTTTTGCTCTAAAGTAAGCATATCAAAGGAAATATTTACTTTATCAATATTATTCAAGTTTTTTAATGATTATGATGGCTGGTAATGAGGCTTAATCTTTTGTCTAAATCTGAGTGGGTGATAGATCCATGCAGCCCATTTGACTTCCCAACTGGCCTCTCACAATTCTTATAATACTACCTTTCTTTTCATGTTACTCTTCACCTTTGATATCTTTACCCCACTACCCCCCCCCTCATGCCAACCACCATTGAAATGCTTCAAAAATTTTGGTGCTCAACACCTACTGGATTGTAATTTTACTAAAAAGACAGGTTGCTGCCAGGCTTTATCATTGCAATGGGTTTTTCTCATTCACTCTGTAACTCACAAATGGAAAATGGAGTATTATAACAATGCTAGATACAGTAGGAACTTGGAGTGATGAGACACTAAATGGCCAAAGACATCAGAGTTTAAATAAATGAGTAGCAGTGGCAGTTGATGTACCCAAGTTAGTGGCAAAGCCAATGAAATAAGAACTTCGGGATGGTAAATGATCAATGGGAAAGGAGGTTTCAATGAAGATCCCTCAATGAAATAGGACTGAAATTGGACCCCTGAGTATGTGTGATATTTGTCTAGACATAAGAACATTAACATGCATTGGGAGAGAGAGTGAACACTTATCTGTTGCCTGCTATACACTGTGTACTTTGCCAGGCATTTTGCATTCATTATGCCATGTATCCTTGTAACATAGTATTATTTTACAGATCAAGAAACAGAGGCAAAGAGCTTATATTACTGATTCCAGATCCCAGAGCTAGTAAGCAGAAGAGGTGGGATTTGTGTCCAGACCTATTTATTTTCTGGATAGATCTAGAAGTATCTGGTTTCTAATTACCTCACTGTGTCTCAGAGGATTTCAGGCAGGAGGAAAAGCAGGGGCAATGGAATGGAATGAAGATGAGTCTGTTCTGTTGAAGTGCAAGAAGGAGAGCAGCATCCTGAGTGGCAGGATATCATTACATATGCTTTGGGGTTGAGGTCACCCTGGTGTCTGAGTGCTCCCGTACAAGAGGATTGAGTTACTTGTAGGAAGTGCTGTATCATGCTTCACTTGGCATTGAGTTTTCCCTCTGCCCCTGGTGTTGGGTGGGTGGGTGGGGGAGAGTTCTATGAATCAATCCAGTTCTACTGACCTAATTTAATAATTTAACCAGTTTTGAAAAAGGGTTTATTAGCAGGAAATCCCCTCAGCCTATATTGGTTCATCAATAGCAAATGGTGATGAGTTGTGCATGACTCCAGGTAATTTGTAGTAACTAGAGATAAAGGCAGGTGCGACTTCCTGCCCTAGACCGATGTGGGTTAGAGAACAGTAAGCTCTACCTACTCTTCTCAGCTTTCTTCTGGTTGGATCCTTCCACAGTTCTTCATGAGGGGACTATATTGCAGTGTTTTCTTAGAGACTGTGCCCTTTAAAACCTTTCTAGATATCTTCAGCACATGCACAGTCTTGGATATTGCTTAGCTGTTTCTCCCTGGTACTGGATCCCTCCTAACTCATACAGTGTTAACTTGCTCCTTCTTCATGAAGACCGTCTCATCTTGATCTGAAGCAAAAGTTCTCTTCCAACCTCCACAATATTCTTTTGCCCATTGTGTGCTTACAGAGACAGAATCAGAGATTTGAATCTTCTTCTTTTATTTCTGACCCAATCCATAGACAATTACCAAATGCTCTTTAAAGAGCTTTCTTCTAGAAGTGCCTCATTCTGATTAGTCAAAGGGGAAAAAAGAATCTCAATCAATTTAAAAGATAGGGCAGGAGTAGCCGGTATTCTGGAGCACCTGAATGCCACATGGAACAGTTCATACTTTCTCCTGAAGCAATGTGATCAGGTGGGGAAAGCCTTGGAGTTTCTTGAGCAATGAGTAATATCATGTAGACTAGTTTCAAATAAGGTATAGACTGCCTCCTACTATTATAGAGTGCTATGTCTAGCTATTTAAAGGCATTATTTCAATTCATCCTCACAGCCAACCCTATGAGGTTGGGCCCATTGTGTGGATGTGACAACTGAAGCTTAGAGAATTTTGTTTTTCCAATGGCGGGGATGTGGCAGAGTAGAATCTGATCCTGATCATCTCAATCCAAATACAATAGGTGCAGATATGTCACTAGAGTAAAGACAGAGCAAGTCCCAGAGGCTGCTATGAAGTCTACTTTATAAGTGTCTGGACTCTGTTGGTTCCAGGAATAGAACAGAAAGGAAGGAAGATGGTATTCACAGGACAGTCTGGCAGACTGAGCATAAAAAGGAAAATGAAGAAGAGCGGGTAGAGGACATTCAGTAGATGCCCTGCACCCCAGGCAGCTGTCAGTGGTTATGTCATCAATCTCCACAATAACTTTGTGAAAAGATCTTCTTTTGCCCATTGTGTGCTTGCAGAGACAGATTCAGAGATTTGAAATCAATCTTCAGCTCCCAAGTGGCAGGCAGAGCAGGTGTTCAAACCGGGCCCTGTGTGACTCCCAATCTGGTGTCTTCTGCATTTCATTGCAATGCTTCCAACGAGGCTTCAGGCTTGAGCCTAAACATGGGAAGAAATTGCAATATCTTCCCAAAAAGAGGAATGTTGTTGGGGAGAAAAACATGTGAGCGGACGTGGGCACAATACTTTTGAGGGGGTGAGGTGTCAGAATTCTATTCTGGTAGGAATCTCTTGAATATCTAGAGACTGGAGTTGGCAATGCCAATTCGGGTGGCAGAAGTTATGAGGCTGCAGACCTTAGGGAAAAACAAGGAGAGGCAGAAAAGGAGGGCCCTGTGCGAGGCAAGGGAGGGGGATGCCCACCAGTGAGACCAGGAGAAACCACAGACACCAGCAAAAGAAATAGAAATGCACTAGAGGGGGAAATGAGGGTGCCAGGATTAGGGACGTAATATGAAGCACAAGAGAGAAGTTCAAAATGCAAGTGTATCTCAGTTAGCTAACTGTCCATTTTCCCTACCTGTCCAGGCTGCTGCCATGATGTTTTGAATCATGTCAAACTTATTAACACTATTACATTTCATTAAATTCTGTAAGCACGAAGGACAATGAAGTGTTTACTTTCTCAGGAGCCACTGTTTTGGGTGGCAAACTTTCCTGTTTTCATAGCAGCTCCCTCTAACTGGTTACCATTTTTCAATGAAGTATATGCTGAACATTTGCCTTACATAAACAAATAGAAAAATAATAGTGTATACTGCATTATAGGAAAAGGTAGACTTCTATTTAATGAGGTTTGGAAACCACATAGCAATTTTGACATCCTGTCAAGCTTGTTAAATTGTGACTACCAGAATTTTACATTGTGCCAAGAACCAGCACGTCCCAGGGTATAAATTAGGCATAATTGGATCTGTACCAATTCTTTGAGGTCACTGGGATATAATTTAATGCTATAATTAAATAAATGATACTGTTGTGGCCTGAAAAGTTCTCTCCCAAAACTTCCAACCCACTCTCCGGAAGTCACTGGGGAGGTTGAGTCCATTGTGTGGTTTTTATGTGTTTATACACCTGAAGAATGGCTCCAATCCAGATATATAGGTTTATATTTGCCAGTGAGGGGGCAAGGATTTGCATTTTTAAAGTATTTTCTCATTAGTTCTGTTGGAAAGCCATATTTAGAAAAAACTGTGTATATAATTTCAGGAGGAAAGCTTTGTCACATATTTTATCCACCTAAATTTTGTCAAGATTGACCTAGTGGGATTTAGTAGGGGAGTGTTTATTTGATCATTACCTCTGCCAACTGTGAGTTAAAGATAGGTCAAAATTATTAAAAATAAGCATATTTTTACTTTTTTATTTCATGATATTTGCTATTGTCCTTTGTTATGTTATCCAAGTTTTCTAATACCTGGTATATTTGACCTGGGCCAGAGGTGTAATAATATGAAAAGTAAAGGATTTTATAGAAATCAAAATATAAGATTTCTGAAAACCTGATTTGGGATCCCAGATCTATCATATTGATAAACTAGCTGAACTTAAGCAAGTTCTTTGCAAAATAACAATAAAAATGCCAATATCTTGACTGCTTCGCTCACAAAATTTTCATGAACACCAAATGATATGATGAAAGTAATAGTGCTTTGCAAACTATTAAATGCTTACAAATAAGTGCATTACATTTGTATGGAATGAAAATAATAAGCTCTATATTGTAACCTCTAGGACAGCCTCTAAGGAGAGTAGAAGCAGGAAGGATTTCAGCTCTGCTAAGACAAGCTCTTTTTTTACTTTTCTTTCTCATATCTGATTTATATATTGGTTTTCTCCATACAGTTTCATTGGAAATCTGCTGCTCTAAAAAAGGGGGAGGTTGAAAATCACGCTCTGTATTCTCTTGGGCTTTCTGCCCAAATTCTTTCTTCTTTAATTGCCAACCCACCCTTAAGCAAGTAACTGCTCATTATCACCTTCAGAGACATTTTTAAAAGCTAAAATTCCAGTTTGCTTCCTTCCTTGACTTCTTATCCTGAATTCTGGTTAAATTCTTCCATTGACTTTAAAACTAATTGTTAATGTGCATTTTTAGATGAATTAGTATTATTCTCAAATTTTATATCTACTATTCTTATGCATAATTAAGAAATTACTATAATATAATTCCTTCTTAACTAATTGCAATCTACTACTTGGAAATAAGAGTGAAATTTTGGACTCGTATGTATATTAGGTAAAATAAGCAAATCAGAAAACTGATCAATCCCTAATGCTTTGCTAATATTGAGTTGATACCATTTTAGGTTAATGGCTTAAAAGCTTAAAATATTACTTCAAAATATCAAATCATATATTTGCAAGCTTTCTATATTTTTATCAGAGTCTTATGGTAAGTGTTTCATGAAAAGTTTAAGACACTTGACAGAGAGTTAGCCAACTAATTGGTAACATTTCTAAGAGAAACTGAACAAGAGAGGAGGTGGAAAAAGGGATAGGAACTGGAAAAGAATGGACCAAAGAAGGCATTCACACACAAACACACACACACACAATGGTTAAAGGAAAACAAGACAGAATTCCAATGAGAATTTCTCTGCCCCAAGCATGGAGGCATGCTGACATTGTTAGTAACCTGACTAAGCAGCTTCTACTGCTAGTCTGCACATATTCCCTTTACCAGCTGTACCAGTTAATAATGCGGATTTTGTAATAAAAAATGATAATTTCAAGAGAAACATCAAAAATGCTTTATTCAAAGTAATGTGCATCACTAGCTATACATTTTCCCCATCTCTCAGGTAATTTGTGGATACCGTCCCAATAGAACTTTTATTGTTTTGAGGCAAACCATTAGAAGACCCAATTTTCCACTTCTTCATACATTTTGAAGTGCTACTTAGAAAGTGCATGTGTCATTGATCAGAACAAGTGGTAATCTTAAGGAGCAAAGCCTGGTGAATAAGGCAGTGGGTTAATACTTCCCAAGTAAGATCTTTTAATGTGTCTTTAACTGGTTTTGAAGTGTGTGATGGTGTGTCATCATGAAGCCAAATTACTTTGCCATGTCTTCTGGCATATTCTGGTCATTTTACAATAAAAGCATGGTTCATGGTTTGTTGTCAGTAGCGATCAGTATTAACAGTTTCATCTGGTTTTAGAAGTTCATAATACACCACACCTTCCTGATCCCACCAATTGCAGAGCATTGTCTTCTTTCCAAAGTGATTTGGCCTTTCAGTCGATGTTGATGGTTGACTTGGATCAACCCATGATTTTGTGCATTTGGGATTCTCAGAATAAATCCACTTTTCATCGCCAGTCACAATTTGATGCAAAAAGGACTTTCTTTTGTGCCGTTGAAGCAACATTTCACTGATAACTTTTTAGTTTTCCATTTGTATTTCATTCAGTTGATGTGGAACCCATTTTCTTTCCTTTAAAATCTTTTCCATTGCTTATAAATGATCAGAAATTATTTGCTGATTTAATTTTTCTGCAAATTCTTTTTTTAGTTTAACACGCATCTTCATCCAATAATGCTTGTAATTGTTGGTCTTCAAACTTTTTGGTTGATCTGGATATTCTTTGTCTTTCACATCGAAATCATCACTTTTAAAGCTTTTAAACACAGCATTCAAAAATATCTTGAGATGGAGCATGTTCACCATAAGCTTCCCGAAGTATATGATAACTTTCAGCAGCACTTTATTTCAACATCAAGTAATGAATTAAAACTTCCCGCAAATGCTCTTTTTTTTGGCATGAAATTCAACATTTTTAAGCATAAAAATATCTATGTTGTTAACACCTTCAGCAAATTTGACATATTAAGTTTTGAAGCTTGCTGTCAATATAACAAAATAGCATACATATAAAATCACACATATATGTGTAACTCCATCTAGTGAAAAAAATATCTGCATCATTACCAAGCACACCTGGTATCTACTACATAGAGAAAGGTGGAGGGATATGTAAATTTTCTAAAACCACTTCCCAGCCCATGTTCACTGCATTGCAATATGACTTTTGCTCCCAACAATCCACCAAACTGTCCTTGATGCAATCACCAATAACTACTTACATGCCATATTCAGTGATAATTTCTGCACTTCTTTTTTCCCCCCAGTCCTTAATTTTACTAGACCTGTCAGCAATGTTTGATAATATTGGGCACTCTCACTTTCTCACTAGATAATACCACTTTCTCTAAGTCTTACCTTCTACACATTTTAAGGAAAAAAGACTTGAACATATTTTCCCTAGACTAAACCAATACCAGATAGCTTTTTCCATAAATGTACAAATGAACAACTAAGTGGTTACTTTGGAATCTGACATGCTATTATATTAGATTTCAGAGACATTAAGTAATCCCATATTTCACATGATTCCAAGTCAAAGAAAAAATATTTAGTCAGCAATAGAAAAGAGAAAAATAAATCCAAAATCTCTCTTGTACAGATTTGTGTTATAAAACCTGAACAATTTAATGTAGAAGCAATATGGCAAATTATATTAGGGATTCCAAATCACTTTTTAGACAATAGAATATTCACAAGATTTTTGCTGTTTAAAGATAAAATATAAAGTTCTCTTTCTTGATCAAGGAATCCCAAAACCTTGTATCTAGAAAGACTTTAGAGAATTAAAATATTTTCCAACTAATGCCATGGAAGTGGCTCTTTTAGAGCAAGGATATTTTCTGCTTCCTCTTCCAAATATCCACAGTTCTGAGTCAAGAGCTGAGCACTCATGAGATGCTCATGAATAACAATCGATGATGTGGATACTGCTCATTCACAGGTAAAGCAGGTAAAAAAAAAATCTCAACTTCACTTTCTGGACTTGTCTTTCTCTTTATTGACAACCCATTTTGAGCCATAGAATGATTATAAGACTAGGGATTACATCTTTGGGACTTTCTCTGTGTCACTCATTAAAATGTCATGCAAAGAGCTACAGTGGTGCTTTTGTTGCCTGACAAGCATTGGCAAGCTGCCACAATGCCTGCAGGCCCAGTTTATACAGAACCTGCACGTGACCTGCCCATTCAAATATTGTTTCCAGGGCCTTACCTTTTTATCACCACAGTACAAGTCACTAACAATGATTTGAGATCAATACTCCTCTCAGAATTGTCTAAGAAGTCCTACCAGCTGTCACTTAAGGGTAATTAACACATCTTTCTCAATTATGCATGCTGGTGGAAGAATTTCAAACATTTGGCTGGATAACAAATTCATCCCCTCTGTTAGAGAAAGGTCATTCCTCTGGCCATCTGGATATTTACTTTTCTTTAGAAGTGAACTTCATGGAATTTTCTGTTGGGAGGGGAAAATGTTGAGAACAAAGGGAATTTCCTAGTAAAAATAATTATATTCCATTCAACACTGGCCATGCCCACACACCAATAATCTTAAATGTAACATCCAACCTTTTACTTATTTCACTATTAACATACATCATGCTTAGTGGGCATGATGTTATGATAAGAACTATCTTAGATGTCCTTGATGTATTCTTGATCCCCATTGCAGAATATCTCTTTTAGCTTCTATCTGTCCATGAAATGTACCAGCAATGACTTTGAGGGAAGTTGGAAGAGAAAAGGAACTGAGAGATGTACAAGGATGAGTAAGCACTGCCTTTTAAGAAGGATGCAGGCTAGTAGGAGGGAACACAAAGTGATTGTAGTACAATGATCATAATCCTTAACTACCAGCAAGGGACCAAAACAAAGCCCTGTGGAGGAGACATATTTGAATGGGACTAGGAAGGCATAGTGGAGGAGAGGACATCTGAGATGGGCCATTGAGATGGAAGAAGAGGATATTCTAGGCAGAAAGAGCCACATGAACATAGGCTTGGAGGCAGGAAAGTGTGGGATGTTTGGAATCCAAAAGTAATGCAGTTGGACTGCAGTGTAGAGGAATATGGGGCATGTAGGGTGATGGAAGAACAACGATACATTATAACAGGGTTGTGGGAGAGCTTGAACACCAAAGTGAGGAATTTGGATTTAATTTGGTAACTCAAGACAATGAAAGATTTGAGCAGGGAGATAAAAACTTGGAAAAAAGAACTTTGCAACTATTAGAGGTTGAATTACATCCCCCAGAATTCATATGTTGAAACCAAAGTGTATCTTTATTTGGAGATAGAGTCCTCACAGGGATGATCAAGTTAAACCAAGGTCATTAGGGTGAGCCCTAATCCCTGAGACTGTTACTCTTATTAAAAGGGGAAATTTGGATGCAGTGGTGCACATAGAAGAAAGGCAATGCAAAGAGATATAGGGAGAAGATGGCCATGTTCAAACCAAGGAGAGAGACCTGGAATAGATTCTGCCCTAAAGCCTTCAGAGGAAGTGTGGCTTCGCCAATACCTTGATTTCAGATTTGTAGCTTCCAGAACTGTGAGATGATGCATTTCTGTTAAGTCTCCCTGTCTGTGGTACTTTGTTAAGGCAGCCTGAGCAAACTAATAGAGCAATAGTGTGTGAGACAGAATAGAGCAGACGGAATCTGTACTCTAGGAATAAAATAACATATGTCTTGCAGCGGATGGTGGCAAAAGGAAATCAAAGGATAAGAAAGATGAAAGAGAGATGTGTCATGGCAGAAATGTCAAGGCATCAGGTACAGCAAATAATCCCTTCCTGGTGCTTTGTTCAGGGTTCTGATTGGGCATGAAAAGGCCTGGGTTCTACTTAGTCTTGGCTCTAACTCTAAATAGTTCTGTGATCACAAAGTTCCATTTCTCTCTATAGACCATTGCCCTATTGCAAAAGGAGAGGATTGCCCTCCATCCTCTTACAGATTCCAGACCTAAGAATTTTGAGTTTATGATGCTATTTAGATGAAGTTTTATGTTAGATGTAATAAATAACATATTTGTACATGTGCTTGTGTGTGCATTGGAGTGATCTTTATTTTATTAATCCACCTGTTTCTACAAGAAATTTGAGGGCACTCATAAAATTCAACATCATGGTTTTTAAAAAGAACAACAAAGTAGAAAATCAATCCAAAGGAAACAAGTAACATATTACAAGTCACCTGAGATGAACTCATTATTGGATTTGAACTGTAGCTCTAGGTTTCCTGGCAGTTAAGACAAAAAGAAATACATGTGCTCATTGTCTGATAAAAATCAGTGTAATATGATTAGTTCTTGAGAAAAACATCTAGATATGCTGAGTGCTCAGATAAGATTACATTTAAGAATATGCTGATTTAAGATACCTTAAGAGCCATGCAAAAATCCATACTCTTTAATCCAATAATTCCACTCAAACTGAGGAAGTAAAAGTAGAGGGGGGCTATGTTATGAAAATGCTTAGCACAAATTTTTTTATGAAAGTGCAAAACTGCAGAGAACCATAATGAGAGAAATCGTTAATTTAATTATGGTGCATTCATTCAGGGGAGGATAATGCAGGCATTGGAATAAGACTCCCCCGCTACTGAGAGGAACACGTTGATGACAGGCTCAGTGAAAATAATCAGGACATTATATTATTTCCTCATCAAGATTTGAACTGTATAAAATATGGAAAATATCAAAGGAAGTCATCAAATATAGTAATAACTATAATAGTGTGGTGCTTTTAAGAGTAACCCCCCCACAAACACATATTCCCAAATTATTCAATAGTTTACAATTAAATTTAAAAGAACAAGCCAACTTAAGTTTTACTTTCTAGCTATGTTTTATAGGATTAAATTTTTTAGTTAAAAAAAATAAAATTATTTCTGGAATGCTAAAATAGCAAACTGAAATTGAATTACTTGGGGGGGGAAGCTGTTAATTTCTCAAAATAGTTCTTGTTTTTTAGAAAAAAAAATTAATGAGTAGATGTTGGTGGTCATGCAGAAGTCCCTCTACCCTCCACATACCCCCTGTCCTTGTTTGCTTCTAGGTCACTGAAACTGGCTAATTTAAAAATGTGCTGAAATGCTGTTTAGGAACCAGTGACTAGTTAGGGCCCTAAGTACTCTGCCCATAAAACCTCTCTAGACCTCCATATTTTGGATAAGTCTCTTCTATTCAACTCTAAGGCACCAATATTCCTCCTTTTTATAACCTGCCCCATTGTTCATTATAGACAATTCTTCTCTGTGCCATTCTCAGTCTTGTTATTTCTTTGAAGGAAAAGAGCTCTACCTACCCCTAGTATGAATTCAAATGAAACTAATTATGACCAAGAATGAATCCCTAGTGTTGAGTTGGTTGGTACATTGAACATTTTTTTTTTAATTTTTAAATCTCCATGGCATGGGAGAACAATCTAGTAATGAGCCAGACTAGGCAATAACTTTGAAAAATATAGGTGCACATGTTACAAGCTGGTCCAGCCTTAAACAAGCACTTCCAGACATACAAAAATCAATCAGTGTTGTGCACCACATTGATAGAATGCAGGCGGAAAAACACACCATTTCAAGTAGTGCAGAAAAAGCATTTGGTAAAATGTTTCTCTTCTGCTCACAGCATCTCCTACTTTATCTTTCTTTTCTAGTTGTTTTTTTTCTCCTCATTTCACATTTATTATTTTCTTTCTACTGTTTTCTTTTGCCTGAACAAAATGATTAACACATTACTCCACACTGAAGTTTTAATTATTTCAAGGTTATTTTCATTGTAAAAAGGCCTATACCAGAAAGAATAGGAAATATCTCCAAAAAATGAGTCTATAATGGTGGGGCTCAGAGACCAGGGAACCCTAGGAATACTTCTTCTCAAAAGTCTTGCTGACTCATAGTCTGCTCTAACAACAGCTATTGAGTTTAAGATCAAAATGTTAGTAGCACATAACTTAAACATTCATGTATCATTCATCACTTTCTACTTGTAAGTTTTTAAGAAATTAAAATCCTTTTTTACATTGAAAAATCTTCCCTGAGCCCCATACTACCGATTACATTTTTATTACCTGTTGATTAAGAACACACCTTGCAAAAGTTACTGTGAATTCAATTAACTCTTATGTGCTTGAATCGGCATTTTATTCCTGACTACAGCAATTTTATAACTTTGAAGACCATAATACATATATTTGCAAGTCATGATGTATACAGTCTACAAGCAGTATTTGGTGGCAAACACATCCATGTTCCTCTGGCAAAATATCCCCTCCACTGGAGCAGCAACGTTCTGCAGAAGGAAACATATTCAGAGTAAAATAAGTTCCAGAAAATAAGTTCCAGAAAATTCTTAGAAGGCATTTGATATATATATATATATATATATATATATATATGCCAAAAATAACTAATGTCCAGTGTCTTAAGCCCATGAACTTAAAAATGGAGGCTCTAGTGGTACAGCCTATGTTCTAAAGGCCTAGTGGCTCTTAGCACTCTATCCTTTGCCAGGCTAAAGGTAGGGCCAATGTGTTCACTCTAAATTCTGAAAAATAGAAACTGAGATTTAAAATTGGTTAGTCTGAGGCAAATTTTCAGTGCTTTTTTCTGCTTTTCTTCTTTGCCACACATCTAGCTGCATGCCAGCCCTATCACCACGCATGATTAAGTCCCACCCCTTCCCAGAGGGTAGAGCAGGAGAAACTCACATTCTCATTGGCCAGTGTTCTCTTAGTGGAATATTCATCAAATTAAAAAAAAATCTTATTAAACAGAAGGAGGAAATTGGGGGAAATGAGATTTACTTAATATTGTCAGGTGTAAATTGGGTTGGCAGGAGTTAGACCAGGACTTTTCTGTCATAAAAACTTTTTCTTCTTGCCATCTATTGAGGAGCATCTGCTGCTTGTGGCTTAACCAGCCTTTGATGGATGGTTTTATCCCTGCAATGCAGCTCAAAGAGGTAGTTACAGAGATAGCCCAATCCTTTCCCAGCTGTTCAGATTTTAAGGCTGAGCTGGAGGCCATGGGGATAGCCACCCATCTTATTTCAAAAGGAGAGCAGGGAAGGTCTGGGGGGTGGCATGCTACAGATACAGTGGCACCCTACCCCCACCCTCCAACCTGGGCCTCTTGAATTTATGCCCTTCTTGCTCTCCCAGCCTCTGGCCTGCTCCCTGATCACAAGGGCAGTGCTAAATGGAGATGTGTATGAGATCAGCAATATTTAGTGATTGAGAGTCTGACATAATGCACTTTCTCATAATTTATTAAAGTTGCTAATACATTTCAAAAATATGTGAAGAACATGGAAGCCTCTGGGTACAATCATTCAGTGCATTAACCTTCCATTGATTTCGCATCTCAATCAGAGTAAAAGCCCAAGTCCTTCTGATGACCCGGAAGATTCTCCACCCTTTGGTCACCTCACTCTCCTTACCTCTCCCCTCTTAGTTACTACTCTGACCTTTGCTCACTCTGCTCCAGCTACACGGCCCTGGTTGCTATTCTAGAATACTTCAGGCACTCCTGCCTCAGGACCATTGATTATTGCACTTTGTATCCCCTCTTACCAGGCTTGTTTCCATGCCTCCTTCAGGTCTCAATTGCCATCTTCTCACCCAAGACCTTCTTAGGTCACCTTGACAAAAATTGCAAAGTCCCCCACCAACACATTTCCTATTGCCCTTATATTGATTTTTCTCCCTAGCAATTTTGACAATCATACCTATTGTATATTTTACATATTGATCTTGTTTAGAGTCTGTCTTCCTGCATTAAAATGTAAGTTCCCAGAAGGAAAGGACTTTTGCCTGTTTTGTTCATTAGTCTATTTCCTTGCTTACAACAGTGCCAGCCACAAAAGAGACGTTCATTAAATATGCATTGAGCCTGCCAGACATGGCCCATGAACCAGGAGATCACGGTTCAATTCCCTGTCTGGGCACATGTTTGGGTTACGGGCTCAATCCCCAGTAGGAGGCATGCAATAGGCAGTCAATTGTTTCTCTCTCTTCCTCTCCCTTATTCTCTCTAAAAATCAATAAAGATATTTTTAAAAAATATGCATTGAGTGAATAAATGACTGAAAATGGTAGTGAATTCTGTCCAAGGATATGACTATTGAAAGCATTTTGTCATGGTATATTTCCTCCACTAAGATAATCAGCAGCTTGGACACTGAGTTCAACAGCCTTAGGTCTGAGGGCTTTAAAGTGGAGGGATGAGGAGGCCAGATGACAGGATGCAAGAAATTTAACTTACCAAAGAGCTAAGTTAGAATCCTGACTTTATCACCTACTAACTCTCTGACCATTGACAAGCTATTCAACATAGGTGAGTTACTTCTCTCAATTTACTCAATATGTAAAAGAAAAATAATGATGCCAAATTCCAGAGTATTGTAAGAATCAGGTCCATGTATGTAAAACATCTGGTGTATAGCAAACCTTCAGAAAAATAAAAACTATTTTCTTATATGTAAGTCATTTGTATTAAATTGTAGTTGTTTGAATTATTGGTAAAAATAAGAATTCACATACTTGTTGGCATTTTTATTTTAGGGAACACATAGACACTATTTTAAAATTTTTTTCAATTCCCTTGTATTGTTTTTGGCCTTATAGAAGGAAAAGCCTACTACATATGCTTTTATTAGGTTCCAGTATGTGTTTATATTATTTCAGGATCATTAAATGGGAATATATTGCCCTGAAAGCAGGGAAAATCACTTTCAAGTTATATTTGTTCATCCCTAAATTTTATCCTGCAAGGTTGACAGAGTCTTGCACTGCAAAATGTGTCTTCCAAAGATTCATTTGTTAGCACACATTGATAGTATACCCCTCTATGTAGCACTATGCTCTACATTATTGGCTATTCTGAAGCAAATGAGAGAGCTTCTACTCGGGAGCAATTTACAGTAAAACCTTGAAATTAGTTCCGACAGTCCTAATGATAAGAGCAGGCATTGGGTTTTACACATTGCCTGAGAGGTGCAGATAGCTGGAGAATTAAAGGGATGGTAAAAATGCTTTTCAGAGGTGGATGGGGAAAGGTTGGAGAATGATTCATGTGTCAGAAGGTTTGTTAAACTAGGTCTTGGAAGGCAAGAGAAATTTGGACAATTTGAATTGGGGAAGAAGACAGAGGAGTGCAATGGCTTGAGCAAAGTCACAGAGGAGGCTGGAAGGCATCAGACTTTAGTTTCCTACCTTCAGTTGGACTTGAATTTATTTGCATGAAAAGAGAACAGTATGATAATACTTGAAAGGAAGGAAACTCACTGTCTGACTCCATGGGAGGCCTTGCTCATAGATAAGAACATCTGGACATAATTCAGGAAGGAACAGATATTCTATGAGGTTCTGAGAGGAGAGTGATGCACCTATGGCCCTAATTGAAGAGATTTTTTCATGGCTGTTAATACCTTTCACATGTACATCTTCAATCCACACCTTTTTTGAACATGAGATATCCATATGCAATTGCCTACTTGACACCTCTACCTTAATGATATAAGCAGATCAAACTCATTATGTTCAAAACACAACTCTTGCTATTTCTCCAAAACATACTTGAACCATGCCATCTGCATCTCAATTGATGCCAATTCCATCTTTCCAGTGGTTTAGGCCCAAAACCTCACCATCCTCCTTGACTGATATCTTTTACACTCCATATCCTTTGTGTCAGAATCTGTTGGGTCTACCTTCCAAATTTCACCAGAACCTATTCCTTCTAACCACCTTCTCAGGCTGGTCTAGGCCATCAAAGGCCTTCCCCTGGTCATTGTCACAGCACAGCAAGTCTCCCCATGCCAACTCTGGCCCCCATTCTCTAATCTCAACATAGCAGCCAGGGCAGCCCTCCTAAAATGTCTGCCAGATGATGTCACTCCTCCGCTCAAAATCCCCATTTCCTTCCAAGTAAAAAGTCCCTATGAGGCCCTACATGATCAAGCCTCTGTTACTTCTCTGACCTTCTTTTCAATTCTTCCCTGGCTCAGGGTGCCCCAAGTTCACTGGCTGCCTGATTCACCTTCATGTTCACTGCCCTTAGATATGTCAGGCATGCTTCCTTTTTGGTGTATTTGTACTGGTTATTCTCTCCAGCTGGAATGTTCTTCCTCCCAATACAGGCCATGCCTACCTCTCCACCTACTTCCAATCTCTGCTCCAGAATTACCTTCTTAGTAAAGTGGATCCTGCCTATCAAATTCAAAAGGGCAAGCCAACCTGCTACAGCACTCCCCATTCTACATATCTCACCTTTATTTTTTCTTGTAGAACTTGGCACTTTCTACTCTTTCACTTAATACCTGCCTGCCCTAGCTAGAAGCTAAGTTCCATGAGGACAGGGTAATTGTAAATTTTATCACTGATTATAGTCCACGCTCCTAGAACATTTCCTGGCACATAGTAGATATGCAACAAATATTTGTTGAGTGAATGAAGGTTAGACTGCTGCTTGAAGGAGCATTGATGAGGGGTCTGTTGTCAGCATCAGGCACATCGATGGCTTGCACTGACCTGACAGGGGCATTGCAATGAAAAGCAAGGAATGATGCAAGAGATAGAGTAGATATGTATCTAGGACCAGATAACTTCTTGCAGGAAACATGAGGCTTTGTGATAGATGAAGCACCAGTCACAGGGTCAATCCTGTGCAGAACTGTAAGATACACTGTGCTCCGGAGGTAGAGACTGTACACTTCACCCTGCCCTGCTGTCCTTATTGATCACAGATGCAACCAGATGAAATTGAGTCGATAAGAATTAACAAAATACTGGTCCTGCAAAAACAGCTCAAAATTGCATGCTCTCCCACTAAGTCCCACAAAAGGTCAGAGTCTGACATGCCCAGGACAGGCAGGTGTTTCACACTGGGGTCATCTAAAGGAGGAAGCGAGTTCCCCACCCTCCACCCTGCTCTCCTGGGAAACTGCCCTCAGCAGAGACTTGAAGCCTTTTCAATAAGCAAAGCATAGATATATAGCTAAAAGATACAGGCATAATTCTTAAACTATATTTGATTATGTAAAATCCATTTATTTCTGAAATCAGGTGCCTCACTTACAGATGTTAAAAGCTTGTGATCTCCCCATGACAAGGTAGTCTCTAAGGCTCTGATTGGCACTCCTTCTGCTCTAAAGCCTGGAGATGTGCCGGGAATGACCTACTTTAGTTGTTCCCATCAATTATTAGTTTGATATATTAAATAAAATTTAACTGTATTTATAAAATGTACTCAATCATTTTAATTGGATTTGTAAGAATATGATTTATGAAACATTACATGGATTCCTCTGGTTAATATTAGACTTAAATATGACTTAAAATTATGGCTTCTTCCCGTATATCCGTGTGTATATATGCATTGCAGATCTATGTATCTAGAGTTTCTCAAAGATAGAAACAATTTATTTTTCTTTTTTGTATCCACTTGGGCTTAGAATAGTACCAGCAATCAATAATTTATATTCTCAGCATGTAGCAGTTTTCGCTAAACCAAGTTGAGTAAATTCAAATCTTAAACCTTTTCTTTATAAGCTGTGTGACCTTGGGCAAGTTACTTAACTTGTCTGAACCTTGGTTCCATATTGGTAAAATGGGGATAAAAATAAGACCTACCCCAGAGACTTATAATAAATAAAAACAGTCATTCTTATAAAGTACTTAACATCAGGCTTGGCACATCACAAGCATTTAATAAATGACATTTTTATAATTACATGGACATGTGAAAGCAGCACAGTGATTAAAAGCGGTTGCTCAATGGTCAGTTTGCCTGGGTTGACATCCTGATTCTGTCTCTTGCTACTTGTATGACCTGGGACAAGATTGTTATTCTCCCCTCATACCAGTTCTCCCATCTATTCAATGAAGATATTAGTATTGCTTCCCTTTCTCATAGATTTGTCTGAGACAATGCATGTGATACACTTGCACAATGCTTAATATATACAGTGGTACCTCGAGATACGAGTTTAATTTGTTCCATAACCTTGAGGCGTGGGAAACTATGAGACGCTCGAGTTACAGTAAACTGGTGGGTCGTGTGCAGCCAGCCAATCCGTGCGATTACTCCTATCTCAAATGTTGCTAGTATTTCAAAGAAAAAATCGCTCGCTCAACAGCTCGTATCTCAAAAATCTCGTATGTTAGGGCACTCATATCTCGAGGTACCACTGTATATAACTAGAGGCCCAGTGCACGAATTTGTGCATGGATGAGGTCATGCCAGCCCCTGTCAATCAGGGGTGGGACTAGCCAGGGGGAGGGGCTGTGGGTGGTTGGCAGGCTGGCCCACCCCCTGGTTGAATTCCTAGTCGAGGGGGCAATTTGCATATTAGCTCTTTATTATATAGGACTAGAGGCCTAGTGCATGAAATTTGTGCACAGGGACAGCCCAGCCTGCACCCTTTTCAATCTGGGACTCCTTGAGAGATGTCCCACTAGTAGGCGTGGCTTGTGGATATAAGGGAGTGATGGTTAATTTGCATATTACTCTTTTATTAGATAAGACTAGAGGCCCATTGCACGAAGACTTGTGCAATAGGCCTTCCTTTACCTGGCTGCCGGCACTGGTTTTCCTCCGGCACCTGGGACCCAGGCCTTCGCTCTGGCCACCGCCTTCCGTCTTTGCTCCAGCCAGAGCACCACTCCTGTAGCTCCCTCCGCCCCTGCCCTCCCCTTTATAGCAGACATCCTATCCAGTTCAGCCACTCTGTGCCTGGAGCGGCTGAGGGGCGGGTTACTGCCATCTTTGTCCTGCTAATTTGCATATTCCCTCCTGAATGGCTGGTGGGTGTCACAGAGGTATGGTCAATTTACATATTTCTTTTTTATTAGTGTAGATAATAAGTAGTCAATAATAATAATAATGGAATTTATTTGTACTCAATGAACATTACTAAGTATTATTACCATACATGTAATTCTCTTTAAAAAGTTGGACTAATAATGGATTGATTCAATTTAAAAATAAATTTGATCAGCAGTTTTTGGACTACCAGGGGCTTAAGTATCCAATCAGTGTCAATGAATAAGGAGCATTTGGGATTTGCTGAGGAAAAATACTTCTTCAATTTATGGGGAGGTCCTAAGAGGCAGAGGAAGTAAAGTCATATTTCAGTGTTTGGCTGGATCAGACAGGAAGGGAACCCAGAATCTAGAGTTATATCTGCAAACTGAACCAGAGATGGTAATTGTGAGCCCAAGAATGCTGTCTCCAAGTCTCTCCCTCCCTCCTAGATTCATTTTGGATAAATGTTCAGCCACAGGAAGTCTGAGAAATTGGCAGGGTGTCTGCTGAGAGTGGGTGACATTGAGGGAAAATCCAGGTGATCCTTGCTGGGTCTGTGGCTGGGCAGCAGCTGTCCCCAGTGGACCACAGCGCCCTGTGGGCAGGCATTCTCCAGATTCACAGGCTCTACTCTGGGAAGGAACCTGGAGGAAGACACATTCTCAGACCTTGAAGTTGGAGGTGAAGCAGCAAACCCTGTAGTAGCCTCAACATAAGAACTGAGATACCCAATGGGTAAACAAGGTCAAGAGTATGGCAGAAGTTGGGAACTTGAGTCAGAGCAGCCACCTAGCTATCAAAATCATAGTTGCTGAGCTGATATCAGCCAGGGGCAAAGATCCAGCCTTAGTTCAGGATTTGTCCTGGGAACTGGGGAAAGAAGGAACAGGTGAGGTGGTTGGGAGCATGGGATTATGGGAGACTTGCACAGCAGGCCTCTTCTCTGTATCTTCCTCTCTACCATTTTTCTTATGAGTCAAATGCCTGTGGAGTTGGCCTCATGAGTGAGCCACAGAAACACTTATCGACCTTTATAAAAGCAACTTCAAAATGCTGGCAGAATTTACACATTTTCTTTGACTTACCTCTTGCTTGATTGAATGATCCCCACCCCACCCCCATGCAATTTTAATACCAAGTACAAATTTTATCAAGTCTTTCTCTGTAATCAGGATATAAAAACGATCCCAACATTTCTCTTTGAAAATGGATCTTCAGAGACTCAGTAGGCTTTTATGCATCACTAATGAGTTCTTTAGTGAAACATTTTGTCTTTTACTAAAATAAATCTCTCCTATTAAATCTTCCATATGAAAAATCAGATAGTATTTGAGCTGACTAGTTTCATTTGTAGAAAATCATTGTATTTGTTAAGGATTTGGGAGCTGTTACAGTGTATTTTTGATCAGACAGAGGGATCTTATTAGCTGAGTTCATGAAAAAAAAATTAGAACACACATTCAAGAAACAAATCTTTGTCTTAGAAGATAGCATAGTGTTTTGCTGGTGTAGCCTCCACTTTCATGAAAAAAAAAATTCTCTGGCATTTCTTGTAGGTGACTGTATTTAATTTCCTAAGGCTGCTATTACAAGTACCACAGACCAGGTGACTTAGAACAACAGAAATTAATTCTCTCATGGTTTTGAAGGGTAGAAGTCTGAAATCAAGGTGTCAGCAGGGTTCTGTTCCCTCGGAAGGTCTGGGGAAGGATCTGTTCCAGGCTTCTGGCAGCCTACGATGTTCCTTGGCTAAGAGATGACCATCGTCTCTCTGTCTCTTGACATCATCCTTCCCTCTGTGCATGTCTGCCTCTGTGTCTGAATTTCCCCTTTTCATAAGGATACCAGCATTGGCACCCACCCTGGTATCAGCCAAGGGCAAAGACCCCGCCTCAGTTCAGGACTGGTCCTGGGAACCTACTTACCTCTGTGAAAACCCTATCTCCAAATAAGGTCACATTCCAAGGAACTGGGGCTTAAGACATCAACACATCTTTCCAGGGAGAGACAATCCAACTCATAACACTGACCATCCAGCGTCACCTTCCTGACATCCTTATCACACAAAGGCATTCACCTGCTCTAAACAAATCTTTTACTTGCAGAGCCAACACTCTGCTTCCTATAGCTTCTCCTACTGGCCACAAGGGGCAGTGAGAGAGTTCCTTTCCCAGTAATAGTAGACCATAGTTTAGCCCTGGTTGACTTTAACAATAATGACCTTGGCAAGGACCTACAAATCCTTCTGAACTTCATTTTCCTTACCTTTAAATTGGGGTGACATATTATAAGGATGCTGTGAAGCTATATTAGGATACTCTGTGTAAAATGCTTTCCAAGGTGTGATATGCAAGTTCCACTGGTTTCAAGTTTCTTAATAACGGCTCTTCAGGGAGACCATAGCACAGACTTTGCAGCCACTGAACCTGGGTTGGACATCCAGCCTGCTACTTCATACCTGTGACAACTCTGGGAAGTTACTGTTCCTCTCTATATCTCTCTCCTTATCCCATAAAATGAGAATATTTACAGCACCTCTGTTAACATCTTGTATTGAAGATTAGAATATAATCTACGAAAAGCACTTAGAAACTGCCTAGTACATGTTAGTACATTATTATATGTCTTAGCTAGTTTTATTGAGGGGGACCACATCTCAGTACTTTATATGCAATACATCCCAATTTCTAGCATACAGCAGATGCTCCAAAAATGTCTGTTGAGTAGAGAAATGGAGACATGCAGCTTCTGCCCCCAGGAGACAGACAAGCTGAGCCCCACACCTCCTCTGTGTAATGCTGCTCAGCACTCCCTACCCCCAAGGGAGTGTGCATAAACATTCACGCTGTGGTGCAAGGTACACTACACCTTCCCAGGCTGTTCTTTCTGGAACAAAGAGCAGCTTTCCCTTGCTGCAGTTCAGTTTGCTGGTCAGTCCCAAGCCACCACATAATCCAAACCAGCCTGAAAGGAATGTTCTTTTCTTACATTACTAAAAATGAATGTGCTCTTTAAAAGGTATTCTAGCTTTCCATCTTCTTCCATTTGCTTCTTCACCCAGTAGTCCTTATTTCCTGGTCTTTTCCCCAGTCTTCCTCCCCCTCCTATTCACCCCTTCCCCTTGCTCCAATCTATACATCACCAACCCCTCTCCCACCTTCTCCTGGAAGTCTTCCCAACTTGTCACCAAAACCAGAGTACTCTGGTTTTGTCACAAGCATATTTATAATCAGGCATGATATACAAAATATTTTAATATAAATACCTCCCTGATGAGAAGCAACCAATCAATGGGAATGCACCAGAGCTATGACATAGAGACTCCCTGCTGTGCCAGATTTAACTCTTTGATTCCTGGGATCCAGGAAGGGGAGATGGCTGGATTTGGGGGAAGGGGTTGCAATGATCAGAAAACACCTGAAACTTGACAGAATTGGGACAGTGGCTATTTTATAAATGGGACAGAAGTATTTCCTTTAGGGAGCATAACCACTCAATGCCAGACTTTAAGATTAATTCCCTACATGTGTCTGAATTCCAGGAAGCCCTCTGTGAGGGTAGGTGATTCACCACATGGTTTTCAAATCAGACTATTAAAGACTAGATGATAACCGAAGATGTATAATAAAGTTTTGTGTCTTTGGATAGACTTCACTTATTTAGAAAAAGACCAGCTCCTGGGATTGCTAACAACTGATGATAATAAAAAGAGGAGCCAATATTTACTTAGCATTGTTCCAGGTGCTGTGTCTGAAGGTCTGTGAGGCAAAATTTAACCCCCATAGAGTGGTTGTAAATTAGCCTGGCTTGTCTTAATTTTCCAAACTGCTAATACTCACTCTGTCTGAAAAGGAATGGAAAAAAAATCCTCTATATATTTATATATTTATATCTCACAGGATTTGGCACATAAAAGGGGCTCAATAAGATTTGCCAAAGTAAAGAAAGGAGGACAAACATTTTCTAACATTCTCTGAGAGCCCACCATGAAAGGTCCCTGTACTGTGGGCTTTGAGAAGTATAAGACATAGACCACAATGGTCTGCTCTCCCCACAGGAAAACTTCTAAGGCTGTGATATTAATATTTCATAGAGCTTCTGTTTCATTCATGGTTATGGCGATGCTTACATCTGTGAATGTGATGTTAGGAAAGCTAGACACTATGAGGTCAAATAGCCACTGGACAGGTTTTATGTTATGTTGCTATATCATCAGATGCACACTAACGAATGTACTTCTGTGACTCAGAAAACATTTATCTTCTGGGTAAATAAAATAATTTTCAAATGAAGCATCTGATGCCCAGAAATTAGTTTCCTTAAAATCTGGAGATTGGAGGGATTATTTTTGGTCTCACTGGTTTTTCTTAACTGACACATTTTCAGCTAACATATAAACAGGTTAGATAACCCTTACCAGTGTAGGCAGGGCTTAGCCCCTTAAACTGACAAACAGCTTTTTCCAAACATAATACACAAGTAGTCTGAGAAACCCAAACTGTTCAAGCAACAAAGTCCATTAAAAACAACAAAACATCTAAACATGCTTTGAAATGGCCAACTACGAACAATTTGACCCTCTTCGCTTCTCCTCCCATTTATTAGTTTTATGTTTCACCTGTTTTAAATGGTTACAAAATCAGGTCTTAATGGAATAGGCCAACAGTGCTTGAAGGAATAGGGCCGTTATAATGGCATAGTAATGAATGAGTCACAGAGCTCTTCACACAGCACTGGCGAAGGCCCCAAGGTTTTCCCAGCCTCTCTGGTGATGATAGGCTGCCCTAAATGCAAACGTAGAGATGGGAAGACTATCTTAGAGGGATGCAGCTCCTTCTAAGGAAATTAAAAGCACTAGCATTGGGCATCATCCCCACCTTCAGGTGTGGCAGTGGCATGATCTCTTAGGCCTATTCATATGGTTTTCTGGGAAAGAAATGCCAACTAAATTACAGTCTTCATTACCATTTAAACCATCCATCTGTACAGCTTGATACACTCCTTTTCTTAGCCTCCCTACACTCATAGTTGTGTGCAGATTGGTGGTGGGTAACATTGGAGGCATTGGTAACCGCCCATTGGCCTTCGTGCTTTTCCCTAGTTTACACATCCAGCAATTTCTCCAATCTCCCTTATGTCTTCCTACACATTTCCTCTGTACTACAGAAACAACAGAGGAAAAGGAACTTGTCCCAGAAAAGAGATTATAAATATTCCCCTTTTTATATATTCAATAAGTAATGTTATGCTCTTAATAAGAGTATTGCATATGTAGACTGTAAAAGATGATTTGTGATAAGAATTGAACTGAGTTACTAATAAACAGAAAGTTAATATAAATTAGTGAAAAATATGAATGATTGGGCAATTGTTCATTTTTATGGAAGTTCTGGTTATCATTTGCTTGTAGTGACTAGTTTCATTTAACTCTGTGCTCTTATGGGGCTGAATTTTATTATCTGTGGTTGGAACTAATAATACAAAGGCTCATCTGGTTTAATCAGTTTACTTAAATTCAAAAGAAGTTTAAAAGCCTAATTCGCCTCTTGCCTTAGAGTAGAGCTGTGTCAGTTCCATAGTTAACGTTTTAAATCAAGCCCCAATGTAAATAACCATTCCGTTTTCCTACACTTTTACTGGTCCATATCCTTCAAGAAATGTGCTGGCCAAACGTTAAATTCAGCCTTTGCTACCTGACTTGGACCTATAAAAATGACGAGTCAATATAAATCTGCTCACTTACTCAAATCAAGGCCTTAATTTTTTTTTCCCCCATTTTCAAAAGTGCCTTGAGAAATTTTGAAACTAGAGAAACTGAGACTGTGAGTTTCTGATAGTCACTTAGAAAAGTCTGCTAATCAACTTATGTGCCACCAGCACCAAAACAGTGTTCTGTTTGATTGGATTTTTTTCACTTTCAAACTGTGTACACTCTAGATTAATAAATCCTCCTAGGCTTAATCATCTTTGACTCAACTTGCCACTTGTGCTGATATGCCTCATGCAGTTTTCTCACAATTGTCTAACATGTCCGGAATGTTGCCAATATATATCCCTGTTGTCAGGCTTCACTCTAATTGTCAATGTATGCATCTTTCTTCTTTGCTAGATTAAGAACATATAAGGGAAAACAGAGGTATAGCAAATTATGACTGGTGTTTTTTTCAGAGCAACTTTTGCTGTCTGTTGAGCTCTCACAACCATCAGGAGTTGAGATGTAGGAATATAATCACCTCCACTTGACAGATGAGAAAATTGAGGCACAGGCTATTATAAATTAGTTGTAAATGTTCATATGACCATTTTGGAATGAAGCCACAACCAGAATACCAGGATCGTCCCACTATAATCCATCGTTGCTTTAAACTCTAGATTAGTCATGCCATGTCAATCAACCCTGGCAAGTTTCAGCAGGAAAAAATATCAAAGAAAAACAGATCTGAGGCTTTTCTGAAAAATAAATGCCAGTATTGGCATTGATTGTGAGAGCAACAATAATAAAGGGGTAAAGCACTTGATAGGCCAAAGAGAAGCACAATGATGGAGAAACTGAACTAGTACTAGGAAGGTTGTTTTAAATATCATGTACTTTTATCTACTATGTATAGAAGGTGTTAGCAGTAATAATAATAAGGATGGTGATGATGATAATAATAATACTTATAGAGGGCTTATTATGAGCCCAGAACTATTCAAACACTTTATATGTGTTAACTCTTACCAAAAATCCTTACCAAAAATCTGTAAGTTCAAACACTTTATATGTGTTATCTTCATTTTACAAATATGGCAGCTGGAGGCCATAAGTACCCAGAACAGAGCTGGGTTGGAACCCAAGGTGTCCAATCCCAGAGATTGCTCCCTTTGCCACAAGTGTAAGCTAATCCTCCGGGAGAGGTTATATGACAGATGGGCTTCAGTTATGTAACTACAGGGCAAAAACATCTGTCCTGATATTGGGGTTTCATTAAGTTGATTTCACATGTATGGAATGCTAGGAAGTCTGAGGGGGTTCTTCTACAGCCTTCCCGTGACCAGATCTGGGGTCCCCAGCAGGCTCCTGGATATACCATGTCCCTGCAGGCCACTTTCAGAGCAGACTGTCTGTCCTCAATTGTGGGAGTCAGCATTCTCCATTTCACAGCCTGGCCTGCTCTCTTGAACCATCAGTCATGTGCTGAAAATAGTGAGTGGCCAAGTCCCAACTCAAAGAGGCGGAACTCAGTAGGTTGCTCTGTGACCCTGGCCCTCAACTGAAATTCTTATATCCCCCAGGGCCCCTTCCAGAGTCTGCTGACCAATGACGTGGCCTACGCCAAGACACAGTTGAAATCATTCCCAACCAATGCATCTGGCAGAGGCCTATTAACTGTTTGAATAATAGGTCAAATAAAAATCCATTGCTTTTCCCATGGAAAACGATCGGGATATAGTTGTCTACTAGCTATTCCTATGGGCAAAAACTCCTATTGTTAACCCCTTTAACAATCTCCTAATTAATGTTTTCTCTTTTCCTTCTATATTTTAATTGACTTTTTCAATTAGGAGCATACAAGAAAAAGATTCTAAAAATTACTTGTTTTAAAATAAGCAATTAGAAAATCTCATATTCCAATTAGGCTTTCTCTTTCTCACACCGACCTGATTCTTGAAATCTTTTCTTAGCCAAAGGGGCATGTATTCTAACCCACGCCATATAACGGCCGTGTAATTCTGATAGCTCCCATCTGGTGTTCTGCCAAGTATGTATTACAGTTATTCAGCATCTTTTTTCATCATGGTGAGAATCAACATTGGTACTTGGTATTAGACTTTTCCATGCTTGCTTATTTTAATAAATGTAATTCAGCTGCAAACTCTTACCTGTTTCTATCTATCCTCCCTCGTCTAAATATTCCTGGAGTAGAGATTATTTTGGGAGGTAGAATAAACTGCACACAAATCTTACGTAAACTCAGAATTATGTGTTGTTTTTTTTTAAAATAAGTGTTCTCCAAACAATGTAAACTATAATAAAATTAGAGGTATAAAATATAATAATCAAAATTTTATATATGGCCTGAAACATAATCTGATCTTCATAGTCTTCCATTTAAAAATTTTCCATGGCAATGAAATTCATACCTTTTAAGTTCACTTTCATAGTTATTATCTAGCTTCAGTAGACTACTTCCTATTTCATCTTTTATCAATTCCTCCCCACACACCAACCCAGACCCCACTGTATTACATCCTTGAGCTACTTTGTGAAAGTCCCCAGATGGTATATGCTCTTCCTCTTGTTCTCATTTTGTATTCTGCCCTTCAACACACACACACACACACACACACGCACACATTTACATGCACAGACACACTTCTGCTACCACTCACTACTTTGCCAAATTCATTCTCATCTTTCAGGTCTGAATTTAAATGTCACTTCTTCAGAGCCCTTCCCTGATCCACTAGTCTCAATTCTGACCCTCTCCCACCATTCTCTCAGCATTCTCCTCCAGAACTCGTATATCAATGTGTAATCATACATTTATCTGTGTCATTATTTGGCTGGTATTCATCTTCACCCCTAGACTGTAGGCTTCAGTCTGGGAGGCAACATATCTTGTGTTTGCTCACCTTCGGTTAACCAGCACTTAGCGCAATACCTGGCACACAATAGGACTTCGATCAATATTTCTTGATCAAATGCATAAGACCCTGGAAGTATACCAAGAACAATGGTGTGATCCAAACCAGTTGCTATTTCCATACCTGGCATGTCCACCTGGAGTGCACTAAGACCCTGACTGGGCCCACATGACTCAGGAGCTGCAGTCTCCATATTAGTACCTGGTGTGAGCCCATCTCCCTGCCCTTCACTCAGGCTCCTGTCTCCAGTCCCACACAACACATCACAAGGATTCTGGAATGGCACTCTCCCATTTCCATTTCCATCCCACAGAAGCTGAGCCAGGCTCCTTCTCCACGGCTGTTCCCCACTACTCTTATCTCTCTAGAAACAGCATTTAACCAAAAACTAAAAGGGAAGAAGAGTTAAAATAAAACCAAAAAACAATCCTAACAGCCACAGGAAGACGTTTCTAAGGCATTTTTATTTTTATGTCTTGGACTAAAATCGGGAGACACTATTTTTGACACTTCTGTTTTGTTTCACAGTGATATACAAAGATGCTTCACATTTCTGCATACTGTCCTCTCCCATTTGGCTATGACAACTTGCTTTGATAATCAACAGTTTTTGTGTGATGATGTGTATCCTGACAAATCCTACACCTTAACAAAAACCTCCTTACAAATTGTTTACTGTGTCAAATAGCTTGTTATATTTGACAGTAGCTTTTCCTTTAGGATTTTAGAATCCTATAAGATACCTTAGTAAAATTCTGCTGCCTGGAATTTCCCAGAGTTTGAATTAGCATTCCCGTGGTACAACACACTTAAAAATGTTAATACTAGATTGAACCATAGTTCAGGGTTGTCTCTTTAAAAAATATGGCTACTCACAGAAATACCCTGTAGAATTGAAAGTAATGTTAAATTTAAGATACTTGGATAAGTATAATTAAGTAATTAAGTAATTTTTATCATGTTTTGATGTGAAACTTTTTAAAAGAACAAAAAGCCAATCAAAATACAACTAAATCTGTTATCTTGCACTTACTGTAAACAAAATGTCATATACAAAAATTTTCTTTCTTTGGAAATATTAACCACACTTACTTTGTGCCTACTGTGTGCCAAGTATTTTTCTAAAGGTTGTGCATATATTTACTCATGCAATCCCACAACAGACCTTAAAGGAGAACATAATAATTATTTTTATTGTGCAGATGAAAAACAAATGGTTGCACAAGAAATTCAAGTAATTTATTCAAAGTAACATAATTAGAAAAGGCAGAGTCAAATTCATGTGACCAGGCATCTGCCTCCAGAGCTGTGAGTTTAACCACTCCTCCATCCTCTTACCAATACATGTATGGACCCAGGCAAATGATCTTTTTCCACTCCCAAATCCTCATATATAATTTATTATATTTTAAATTGTTATATGACTTCTAGTATATTATGAGGATAATGCTAGTTTTTTTTTTTTAATCTTCCATGGATTTTAACTATGGCTAATAAACAGCTTGGCATAATGATGTGAGTCAAATAGAACTGGATTTAGAATCCATCCCTACCACTTACCAATTATCTGACCTTAGAAAAGTTCCTTAATCTTTCTGAGCCCACTTGCTGTTTTGTAAAATAGGGATCATTACAGCTATTTTCATGGGAAAATGAGATAATCACATATAAATTGTCTGGCATGTGGGTGATGGATAATATACTTTTCCCCAAGTGTGTAAGTAAGAACACTAGGAAATTACATTAATTCTTATGAAAAAGAAGGTTTCATCAATAAGTTACTAATTTGATATTGTAAATTATGTTCTATTGGTTGAAAACAGTTTATGCAGATCCTTAAGAGTCCCAGTTGTATCAAGAGACAACAGCATTTACAAGAAAACCATAGTTTTTGTAGCCTAATAGAAATTTTCATGCTCAGTTACAAAGCATTACAGAAGATGAGTGATCAAATTGACAATTATCTGAATGAGCAAAACTGAATAGCCAGAGTATAGAGGTGTGGATGGCTCACAAATTGCATCACATTCTATGGAACTCTGCTTTCCCATATCCTCCCCTCAAGCATTCCTGTACTTTTGTGTACCTATATGTGGATCCTGTAAAACCTGAGCCTTTCTGGTGTCAGCTTCCTAGTGAGTGACTGTGACTAAAGAGAGTTTGGATTGAGGTTGTCAAAGAGAAGCTGGGGGCGATTTAGCTTCTGTATGAGAAATGTCACTCTGCTTAATTCTCCTCCACCCTTGCTGATGGGCAGTAGCTATGTCTTGTATCCCACGGCCACCTCCCATCATATGTATGTATATGAACACCTGACATAAAGGTAGCCAATCCAAAGACTGATCGCTTCCCTATGCTGTAAGAGCAGGCACCATCATAATACTTTTTTTTGGCAATTTTGTTTTAGCAAACTAAGAGACTAAAGCAACTATCAAGGGAATGCAGAAAGGGAGGAAAAATAAGAGATGTCTCAAGCAAGTTGGTAGGTCTAGAGGGACTCTGGGATGTCACTACACAGAAAAGTGAAGTTAGGATAAAAATTTCTTCCAAAACTTGCAGAGTGAAGCAGATGGAAAGAGAAAGAGAGATTCCTAGACTTTTTGATTTAAATCATTTTTAATTATGGTTCCACTTTGCCTGTATCTTTACAATAGACCTTCTAACTCTTGACCATGGAAAGCAGAGTGAAACATCCCAATATAAACTTGAACTAAGGAGACACACACTGACACTGCCCATTGTTATAGAATTTTATTAGCAGAAACAACCAGTTCCTTCTGATGTTCCCAGTACCTGCCTCTGTGTCCTCCCCATAGAGGGTGACACAATCTCCAATGCAGCTAACAGGGGGCCTCAGGGCAAGACTGGCTGATAAGCACAGGGAGAGAGCCTGTGCTGCCAAAAGTGCAGCTGACACCAGTGGGAAGCAGAGTGAGAACTCCAGATGTTTAGAATTAGAATGACTATAAACAGATTTATATCCCCAGATCCACCAAGCTTGCTTTTTAAAATTATTTTTGTATCTGATAAACAAACCCATATTCTCCTTTCTCGGTTGCAAATAGACTAATTCTGTAGGGACTGATAATACTCATACTGGTTAACACAGTTTGCTATTCTTTCCCCAGAAATTGAATAATTCACATCAACATGATTCTCTTAATTGGTAGTTTTGGGACTTCAATATAAACACAACCATTTTCAAAGACTCTTCAAGACTGGTTTTATGCACATGTGTCACCTTATTCATTTTTTTCGCTGTGCCAACTTTCATGTCCAAATGTTACTTTAGCCATAATCATTCTTCACTATGTCATATCATGACATTACACTTGATACAACTGTCATGGGAGTAGCAACTTCTGTGCAGCAAACTAATCAGTTGCAAGAGATTATCTGAATTTGTGCCTGGAAATTTTACCTATGCATCTGCAACTAAGAAGAGTCCACTGCCATACACGCTCATATTGCCTCTTCAATAATTTGAATGAAACACACATTTCAAGAGGTTATTATTACTCCCGCTTTGTCATCACTACAACATGCACAAACTGATGTCTAATAGGTTCAAAGCCTCCTTTTGATACGTCACAATAAATACTGCCTAGAAAAAGGGTGTGTCTTTACTCTCAGGAGTTACATTTCCTTAGTCTATTGTCAGACATAGAATCCATTAAAAACAACCACAATCTCAGGCAGCTTCTCTACTCAACAGGTTTGAGCAAGGTTGATAATCACCTAATGCCTGAATCACCCCTTATATGTTCCAGCTGTGTTTTATGTTCCAATACATCCTTGCATGCACAAGCACACCTACACACATGGGATCCTCACCTTTGTATATATGGAGTGATTGGGAAATGGTTGACAGTAGAGTTGAAAGTTACCAATAACAGTTCTAAAACAAAATGTTCATTTTACAGGGCCGTTGTTCAAGAGAGAACTGCAAGTATCTTCACCCTCCAACACATTTAAAAACTCAACTAGAAATTAATGGGAGGAACAATTTGATCCAGCAAAAAACTGCAGCAGCAATGCTTGCCCAGCAGATGCAATTTATGTTTCCAGGAACCCCACTTCATCCAGTGGTGAGTACATCGCGTCTAATGAAGGGCTTGATGATTAAAGTGTTGGTGTGGGCGATGCCACATTGACTTTGTCTCTGGCTACAATTAAAGCAAATAGCTTTGACGCTAAAGGGATGCTGAAAATAGTGTTTTTAAAATTATTTACATGGGAACATGTGTGTGGAAACAGTAGGCAAAAACAATTTCTACTCAGTATCTGGGTGCCACTCCAGCTCTTTCTCACCAGTAAACTCTGTATTTGAACCATCTTAGAATGCTAATAGTTCTACGTTTTCATTTGGAGTATGAATTGATGACCTCTGTGAAGAAGAGGTTTTGATGCCTAAACATTTTTTAGCAAGATAGGTGACCGATAATTTAGTTTAATGGCATCATTTTAAGAATGAGTGAGAAACCAGAGGTGTTAAATCATCTGGCCAGGATCAAGTGGCTAGTAAGTTGTGGAGCTGGGACTAGGACTCAGACATCTTGACCCATCTGCCCCACCTGGAGCCTGACACCAGGCCAAAAGGATGACATCTTAGTCACCTACACCTCCTATCTCTCCGAGGCCTGGGTAGCCACAGCAAGGACCACAAGATTAACTGTATTGTGTTGTGTAATATTTTCTCCCTGATTTCACAGCATTTTAAAGTCCTTCCTTAGCGGTCTGGAAATCTTCTTAGAAATGAGGTCCTGGAGAAAAGGAGTGCATTTGGCTCTAGCAGATTTCATTTATATTTATGAATTATTTGTCAAAAACAAGCTAATTGTTTTGAAAAAAAAAAGCCAGTGAAGTGAATAAAATTTGCTTTTTTTTAAAAAAAAAAAGTACATACATAAAAGACTATAGTTTAAAAATCAGCCTTTGTTGTATGAAAATGCTATGTTATTGAAAGCTCCTAACTTAAAAGGGATAGCTAACAGTGAATTGAATTTTTGTATTGTGTGTCTGTGAGATGAGATGGGGAGGGTGGGTGTGGCTTGGGAGGAGGAGAGAGAAACTAGGGAACTAATCTGCTTATCTCAAGGTCAAGAATCTGCTTATCTGAAGGTCAAGAATGATGGCACAAAGTAGCAAGGAACAAGCTCTACCCAGACTATTAAAAAAAAAAAATAGTGCTAGGCACAATTGGCTCCAAGATAAATAGGGATATAGTCTTTTGGGGATAGACAGAATTTGTGTAAAGGGCTAAGTAAGATTCAGGCTCAGAAAACTGTGATTTGGATAAGGCAGGAAAGGCTGCTTGGAGGAGGTCCCAAATAAGCGCATCCTAAAGAATTAGTAGACGTGAGCCTTGATGTAAGGAAAACATAAATAGCATTCTAAACACATTTAACAGCAAAAATAGGCATGTAAGTGGATCTATTTAAAACCACACAAAAGTATAATTTATTGTTCTCTTTATTGATACATGGATATAAGTTACTTTTTAAATTATCTAAATGCTAAAATAGTTTAGTTACATAATATTAAATAATGTCTATAATAATAAATTTAAAACAAGGTCAGCAGAGTAACACTGTAGTGTGTGTGTGTGTATATATATATATATATATATATATATATATATATATAATCTTAATCATTCACTTATTTATAATTAATAAGATTGACCCTGGTATTCAATAATGGCAATATCAATAAGAAAACTCCATTCCTGTTGCTATTAGTTGAACTTTTCTTGAAAGTTATGTATAATTTCAAATATTAATTAGAAGTTATGTATAATTTCAAATATTGATTATGAAAAAGGTATAGTGCATTTAAATATTTTAATAAAATTGTTACATTATGAGAAGTATTAGAATAAAGTGTGATAAACTTAACTCATCAACTCTACAAACAAATGACTTCAGAGTCTCAGGAATTAATCAAAGACCTAGTACAGTGTAGTAGGCCAAATAGTGGCTCTCAAAAGTACCTGGAACCTGTAAATGTTACCTTAAATGGACACAGGGTCTTTGCAGATGTGATTAAGCATGGTATCTTGAGCTGAGGAAATCCTCCAGGATTAAATGCAATCACCTCTCTCTCTCTGTCTATATCACCCAAATACCTAGCTTTTTCTCTGGATAATCAACAACCCCAGAGGCAGCAGGAGACAATAGCTAGGATCTGACTAATGGTCACAGTGTCTACACCCCTGGCAGGCTAAAGATAACATCTTAACCTAAATTAGATGTAAGTTCCCAAGTTCTAAGATGGAACCACCCCTTGGCTACTTTCCCATGAAACCAGGACAAAAGGTCACAAGAACAGATCTCAGAGCTGTATTCAATACCTGCAGAAATTATTTATTACCCTTACTTCATCTCTGACCAATCAGTTCCCAGCACAACCCTGAACCCATAACCTATGATGGCTTGTGATTTTGCCCTATATAACCTGTATTCTACATGCCATTGGAAAGTTCAGACTTTTGAACATTAGCCTCCCATTCTCCTGGATGGCACCATTCATAATAAAATAGCCAATATTTACCTACTGAATGAATGAATGAATGAATAAATAAATAAATAAATAAATAAATAAATAAATAAATAAATGCAATTACAACTACCCTTATAAGAGAGATATAAAGGGAGAGTTGACACAGACAGAGAGGAGAAAGCCAATGTGCCCCAGAGGTCGAAAATGGAGTGATGTGGTCACAAACCAAGGAATGCCAGCAGCTACCAGAAGATGGAAGAGACAAGGAATCCTTCCTAGAGACTCCAGAGTGAGTGTGGTCTTACCAACATCTTGATTTTGACCCAGTGAAACTGATTCATGATTCCAGGATAAATGAAATGAAAGGATAAATATATGTTGTTTTAAGCCACCGAGTTTGTGGGAATTTGTTAGATCAGCCACAAGAAACATGCAGAAATTGCTTAAGATAAAAGAGTCACAAGTACCACTCCATTTTTAGATTTCTTTGAAGTTAAACTTCTCTATATTTTTCTACTCCCTCTATAGCCCATCCACCCTTAAATCTTTTACCAAAGATCTTTATATTTCTAAATTGAGAATCACTTTTGCCTTCATTATATTTGTTTGAACTCTTAGCAATATTCAGCTAATATAATCAATCTCTTCTTTGTGGAGCACTCCTTCCTCTCTAATCACTCCTTCCTCCTCTTTCTCTATCATGTTTCTCTGTGTGTTGAAGCTGCTAATTGAGGTGCCCAACACTGGACATCTCTCTCATCTACCCTCTCCTTCCTGGTCTCACCCATTCCTGTGGCTGTAAACATCTACAGGCTAAGAACAATCCCAAATGTATGCTTCCAGTCCAAACTTATCTGAGCCTCAGGCTCCTGTATCCAACTTCCTATTGGACTCACCTTTAAATTTCTCACAGGATTTCAGCGTGTTAAAGATCAAATTTCTCATTCCACTGCATTTTTATCTTAGTAAATGCAACCAGCAGTTTCAAATCGAAACCAAGCAGACTCTCTCTTGCATACTTTTTCATGTTTATTTCATTAGTAATCCCTAATATATTTGCCTTCAAGTCCCAGCACCCTTGTCTGAGCTACCATAAACTTATTTATCAAAATACATTCTGGGCATTTTCTTTCTATTCTCTCAGTTTGCTTTATTTCAGTGTATCCTGCATATAGCATAAGAACTTTTTAAACATAAATGAAATCATATCACTCCCTTGCTTAAAATATTTCAATGCTTTCCCATTTCACAGGGAACAAAGCCTAAACATGTAACCTTATCTGTGATCTGGTCCTCACCCAGCTTGCAACCTCACCCTGAATCCACTGAGACCAAAGCAAACCTTCAGTTCTGTGAACACATCCTGTGAACACACAAAGCTCTTGCTTTTACCTCATGGTCTCTGTTCTTGCTGGAAGTATCCTATTACCCTTCACTTGTTAACTTCATCTCATTCATAAGGATTCTAAATCTCTTCCCTGCAATTTACCACCAATCTCCATCACTGTCAATGAACTTTTCTCATCTCTACTTATCCATAAACATGAATTGTAATTTTGCTTGTTCTTGCCCATTAGAGTTTAAGTTTAATAAATGTATACACAATTTTGGCACTGTGTCTATACCAAAAAATATTTATTAAATGAATGAAAATACAATTCATTCCATCCTATCATAATTCTTCTATCTCAAATTCACTATATTTAAAAATTCCCTCTTATTTTGTTACTTCTAGCAATCTTTCTCTCCCCATTTCTGATAGAATATAATAGTAATTCTTTTCGTTCCCACCCCATCACACATACAACCTTCATATGTTCACTCAATATAAAGAAACAGGAGGGTAGCCTTTAGTAGAAAAGAGACTTAAGATCCTATACAATACAGTGCTTGGGGACAAGGTCTTATATTATTTTTCCCTTCAGTGATGCTTCTGAAAGTAAAGGGGGGAGATGTAAGGGATATCATGTTTTAAACCTTTCAGTTTAAGTGCCAAATGCATACCCTTTGAAGTCAAAGCTTTCTAAAATGTATGAACTCTCATGCTCTTGTTTTAAAGTCAATTGATGAAATTTTAGAGCCATAAATATCCCAGGCCACTTAGTTATTACTCTTCAGTACCAGTCCTTCCTTGCCACAACAAAATATCAAAGACCATGTGGATGTGTGTGTGTTAAATCTTTGAACTTGGAACTATTGATATAATATACTGTGAAAGAAGAGTGGAGAGTTCTGGGGAGAGAAATCCGGAAATATGGGGTGAAGTTTGGAGGGAAAAAATAGCAAGACCAGCATTTCAGAAGTTATTTCTTCCAGAAGACTTTCTGTGGTTATTGTCCTCTGACCTCTCCAGCTGCAGCTAGTGCTGAGAGATGACAAGGACCAAATGGATACCATCTCAGACAGCCTGGCAACCGCCCTTCTGCAGAAACCATGAGCCAGTTTAACCAAGCTCTTGGGTATGCTTCCAGGAACAGAATCATTTGGAGGTGCTGCCAGCTAAGAATCGAATTGAGACACCATGATGTGTTGTCAGCCTGGACTCTGCCTCTGGAAGTTTAATTTGAATTTAGAATCTGAGAACTCATTTCCCAACGCAGCAGCATCCCACACAGCTGTTCAGAGCAACCCTACATCTCTCATCTGTAGGAGGCCCTGAATGACTGTGGGCCACAGTTCCTCGCCAACACTCTCCCTTTACACTCCAAAAACATAAGAGCAGCTAGTGTTTTTTCTTCTTTGGCTTTAAGACATTACCAACAAAATCTAGTGAGTACAGAAGAATTGAAATAGCCCGTCTTGGAGCCAAGAGTCCTGGTTATTTTGTCCTGCTTCTGCCTCAGCAGCAATGACCTCTGGTAATCCTTTTAGTCTCTACATTAAATTGCTTTCACCTGTGAGACTATGCAATTCTCACTGCCACACTTGCTTCTCACAGATATTGACAATATTAAAGAAGACAATGTATGTGAGAAGGGATTAGCCAAAGAATTTATATGCATAACCCATAGACACAAACAACTGTGTGCTGAATGCCAGAGGGAAAGGGGGTGGAGGGGTAGGAGCAGGTGGGCAAAGAGGGGGGATGAGGGCATATGTATTAGGGTAAGCAATAAAAATAAGTAAAAAAAAAAAAGAAAGAAAGAAAGAAAGAAAGAAAGAAAGAAAGAAAGAAAGGAAGGAAGGAAGGAAGGAAGGAAGGAAAACAAGCCACCAACATAACAGCACAGTAGCCACACAGTAAAGCAAATATATACGAAGACAAATAATCCAATTAAAAAATGGGCAGGACACCTGAATAGATATTTCTCCAAAGAGGACATATAAATGGCCAAGAAACATGAAAAATGCTCAATGTTTTAACTTTTGAATAATACTTTTTATTGAGTCATAATTATAGAAATGCTCAAATGTTTTAACTTTTGAATAATACTTTTTATTAACTATGTTATAACTATTAGCAATAAACAAACTAAAAGATCCATTTAAGATTATTAAATTAGATGAAATATTTTAGAAAGCAAAATTTAACTAATTACTATAGGTTTGTTTGTATCCAAAAAGGTTTTGGGAGATAAGTTTTGAAGTTCTGATATCCAGTTGACTGTCAGGGTATGCCCTGTATTTGTGTCACCACACTGACCCTGGCTTCACATGATCCATGGAAAGAGAATTAGGGATTTGCTTCTGTAGAAAGTAAAAAATGGAGGTGTAAAGGAAGGCTCTTTTCTCTAAATGTTTACTTTGATAAATAGTCTCTGGGTTAAATTACACATTTAGTACAAGTATTTTTTTAATACTTATTTTCCCTCCTCATCTATGACCTTAGTCCGCAAACTGGGCCACACACAGATCCTGTAGCAAAAATTTTAAATGCAAATTTCAAGGCCCCTGCCTAGACCTGTTGAGCCAGAATTTGTGATATCTCTGTTTATGACCCTTCCCCCCAGGCACTTCTGATATAGCTGGTTCTTTGTATCACTGATCTGTTATGATTTATGACCTCTCGGGATTGATTTTTTTTAATCCTAACATTAGATAGCCTTTGTATCATTTTAATCATTTGGCTTTATTTCAATAGTACTAAATTATAAAAGCTATAGTTACTGAAAACCACAAGTTTCTATAATTATGACTCAAATGGGCTGAAAATAGAAAACATACACATATAAAATTTTGTAGAAAGTCAAGAAAGAAAAGAATCCCAACTGCCAGCTATTTCCCATGTTGAGACCTCATGTTGTAACATTCTTCCAAAGTGAATTATATGTCTAAGCCATAAAGATCTAAGGTCTGCTGGTGGGAGTGGTCTATCAGCAGCCCTCTAAGACTATTTGTGTCGCCTCTTCCAGCCCCCAACCACTCAGCCTCTCTAAGAACTCTCTGCACAAACTATCAGTAATTTACTGTTTTCTAACATGATCATTTGTAAGAGATATTTTTCAGTTATTGCTGTCAACAAAAATTTGTTTAATAAACATAGATTGTTATTTTTCCCATATGTTCAACAGCTCATTCAGAGCCATAAATAGACAACAAGAATGTCACCCACGATGTATAAATAGAGATGTACCATGACATGGCCAACAAGTTCCGCATTAGAAAACTGCATTAACATGTCAAATATCTGAAAATTGCTCCTAAAAATAAATAGATTAAAATCATCCAATAACTAAACAAACAAACAAACAAACAAAACAAAACAAAACAACAAAAACCATTCAGATTCAATTCAATGTGAAATTTAGTCTAAGAAAAATCTTTATCTAGCTTCTTAAATTTTTAAACATTGGTTCTTTAAAAACTGAAGCAAAGTTTCTTCTTCTCTTAAATGTGTATTATTTCCTTTCTGAAAGGCATATTTTTAGGTGGAGCTTTACAAAATAATCATCCCGTCAACCTATTTCTTCTTATCCCTGGACAAGGAGTATAGTGTAGAGAAGTTTAATAAGGTACTTTATGCCTTTATCACTACTGTGTTGATTAAGTGACCAAACCAACTTTTAACAGTCAATTGAAAAATTGGCCTCTTGAAAAGCTGAAGCTTTTAATTCAATCTTTTAAGAAAGAAAGGTTAGCTCAAGACATACTTAAGCTAAAGAAGGAAATAGCAGATCTATATTAAAACTGCAGATGAATTTTGAAAATATTCATGCTAATGAATTTGTAAACATACTGGTAAGTATGAAAAAAAAATCCCAAGTAATGTCCACTTTTTGAAACTGTATAAACTTGATCAGGCTATAATTAAGGTTTTTTTTTCTTTATTCCACTCCCTTTAAGACATGTAGATGTAGGAGGAATCAAAGACCATGAATCAGTAATGTATAGGTTTTACTACTTTAGTGTTATGAAATTTAACACTTTGGAATGATAAGCAATTAGAGTGAATATATTTTGTTGAGGACACTTTCATAGAAATAAAAGTTTAACCTATAAAGGTTTAACCTATTCCCTGTATTAGGTTCGTATGATGATCTCCAATGTTTTTGTATGTTTTTGAGAAGAGAGGGTCTATATGGATTTAATTTTTATTAAGTAAAACCAAACAGGGAAGTTTAATGAATGTACATAGTTCAGAATAGATTTATGCAACTAACATAGAGTCCTATACAAGATGAATAAATTTTGCTCAAATGACACTTGCTGGTGATTTTTTAAAGTTTTATTCTAAAGATATCTTTATCCTGTGTTATCTTTCTTTAACAGCCCACTTTTCCTGTAGGTCCCGCAATAGGGACAAATACGGCGATTAGCTTTGCTCCTTATTTAGCACCTGTAACCCCTGGAGTTGGGTTAGTCCCAACAGAAATTCTACCCACCACACCCGTTATTGTTCCCGGAAGTCCGCCTGTCACTGTCCCGGGCTCAACTACAACTCAGAAACTTCTCAGGACTGACAAACTGGAGGTACTTCCATTTTATTTGTGGTTTGAAATGCATTTGTGGTAGAAGTGTATTTCTATGTAGGTAAATGCTTGTAGGATATTGCACACACATTCATCTAAAAGCCATGCATTCATGATTCTTTCGTTTGAATTTGAGGCCAAGTATAAAGGAAATTCGTCTGTGGGAAAAAGAGTACATTCAACACACAAAAAGTCAGCTGCAAAATATTAGCAACCAGCGGAACATGGAATCAATCACTATGGTAGTCATACTGATGGCTCCTGAAGGTCTCCAGCTGTGCTAGGCTTTAACCTTTGCTGGATTCTGGATTGTTCTCCAGGGGGCAAGTCAGGAGCCCACAAGCCAGAGCAGTGAAGGACACTGGATGGGAATAAGTCGGATTACTACCGTTGACCAGTTGGTATGATCATATTTCAGTATTTTAGAAACTAGTATGGCTATACTACAATGTTCTAGAAGATCAGCCCTCGGTGTGTTGGTTGGTAAACAGGGGGAATTGTAAACTGGGCAAATTTGTTGATAGGACAGTTTCTTCAACTTACATTTTAGTCTTCTATAAAAGCCAAGAAAACAAGTACACATATTTATAAAACATAATTGTTAAGTCCTGAGTCAAGTCAACCCATCTGTACTCTACTGGGTAAAATTTCTCTTTAATTGGAGTTAGAGGATTCATCAGTTTATCTTAACTACTATATCCGGCGATATTTAATAGAGTATGTTATATGGGTGTATAAAGATTTTAATAGATTTTTCAAAGAGCTCCTTTAATTCCACTACCAATTAAAGTTGTTAGATTATATATATAAGGTTATGATGTATACTGAGCTTTATGTTGGATCCTTTGAGAATGTTCTTTCAAATGCACATTTGTTTAAATATTCACCAACTAAATCTTGAGGGCAATAAAATGTTGCTGCCTAATGTCAGTGTCAATCCAGAGTATATGGATCTCCACATGAAAAGACTGCAAACTCTAATCACTACTGTTTTGATCTAGCCTGTCCCTGTGAATGCTGAACAGACTGTTCATGGGACTAGATAAGTGTTTTGGGCTCCACCTGCTGGACCCATGAAGCTTTAGTGTTCAGTACCTGATTGTGTGGTTTTAGAAAACAGGTTAAATCAGCTGAGTTGGGAACAAACTGCTGTTCCCAACAGTACTGATGGACAAAGATAAATGTAAAAATGATTCATCATGACTTCAGCAGAGCAGCTTTCAGTTCATTTCAAACCAGGAATGACTTTGGCTACACACAGAGACCCTTGGTAAATGCTACTGGTTGGCCCATACCTCTGATGCAGTCTCGGACTGAAATCATTCCATTTACAGAGGAAGGCTTACTCAGAATCTGTGGGAACATCTTAATAATTCTTATTGTGTACATTTCATGAACCAAGGATGGAATGTTGGCTAATATTCAAAGTAGGAAGAAACAATGAACCATTTTGTGACTTAGATCTGTTTACTCTTCAAACTTGCTTGGCAATGGGAGGTGGGGGTGGTGGGGGTGGTGGGGGTTGACACTGTAGTTCCCAAGTATGTTTGACTGTCACAAGGCTTAACTGTCATATCAGTTGACCCTTTATATAACATCACTAATGATCAAGATGTGAACCGCCACTTAAATAGACCCACTTTGGGATTGGAGCCTTAAAAAATAACTTAAAGTGTTACTAGTAACTCTTCCCTACTAATGATATTTACAAATCTAAGAATTATGTATATACGTTATTCATGTTATAATATTCAGGGAAGAATTAAGAATACTCTTTAAATTCTAAAAAACAAAAACAAACAAACAAAAACACTTTATACAGTAAATTGCTGATTCATCAGAATTTTCAGAGCATGGATAATTCTAGTTACTTGAGGTTTCAGGGTAATTAAAGATTAAGGAATAAAAAAGAAACAACACTTCAAACTCTATTTTACTTCCCTTCCTTTCTCTCCCTTTACCTCATTCCACATTTCTCTCTTTTTTTTTTTTTGTCTTTTTAAAATATATTTATCTTTTTTCTGTGCTGTCAAAAATAGTAATATGATGACCTTAAATTAAAGTTTTTGGTGGCTTAGATATCATAATTCTTCAGATTTATTATCATGCCATCTTTGTAGAGCAGGGAGGGGGAAACTGGAGTATTTACCTCCCTCCACCTCCCTTTTCCCATTCTCAGAGAGGAGGAACGAGTTTGTCATTTCCCCTATTCTTTTTGCAGTTGTACAGCGATGACCTGGCTTAAACTATGGTGAAATTATCACTCCATGCCAAAAACATGTAGCATGCCAGAGTTGTCAGAGTAGAAGATGTGTGTGTGTGTGTGTGTGTGTGTATACTCTCCAAATTATTATATATACGAATATATTCCAGAGACAGTGTAGGCCTTATTGACTTTTCTTTATTATTTTAGCCAAACTGCAGATTTTGACTTATTTTTTTCAATATCCACTCACTCTCAACCTAGAAAAGAGGGCAAAGCAAAACTCAAAATCGCTTTTATTAGGAATTCTGGTTACTTGGGTTCTTGATAATCAAACTTGCATTGTAAATGGCACAAAAGCCACCCTTCAAAGAAACAAAAAGAATGAATTCCATTAACACACACACACACACACACACACACACACACACACACAAATGGCTGCACGTGCAGAGGTGGTGTCTCTGGCGGCCATCAGGCTCTGTTCTGCATTGTCTGCTCTGCCCCCCTGTGTCCTAGGTATGCAGGGAGTTCCAGCGAGGAAACTGTGCCCGGGGAGAGACCGACTGCCGCTTTGCACACCCCGCAGACAGCACAATGATCGACACAAATGACAACACCGTAACCGTTTGTATGGATTACATAAAGGGGCGTTGCATGAGGGAGAAATGCAAATATTTTCACCCTCCTGCACACTTGCAGGCCAAAATCAAAGCTGCGCAGCACCAAGCCAACCAAGCCGCGGTGGCCGCCCAGGCAGCTGCAGCCGCGGCCACAGTCATGGTAAGTGGGGTGCGCCTGCCTGTGCACCTTCCTCTCCCCAAGAGCCTGCGGGCTCCCCAGCGCCTGGGCCCTGGCGCTCTCCACAACAGCTGGGAAATAGGGAAGGCTGCTATTCCTGCTGCTCCGCTGCCTAAGTTCTGTTGTTCTCCCTCTTTGTTTTGTTTTCCCCTCCCTCCCTTCTTCAGCACAATAAGTAAATCCCTCAGGTGCAGGTAACCAAGGGCAGGTGCCAGCGCCCTCCCCCAGCGCCAGTTCTGCTGTCACAGGCGTGGGTTCTTCCTCAGAGAGGGGCTCCAGGGCCTCCTGCTGAACAGGAAGGTGGGCACTGGCACTTAAGACAGTGGGAAACAGCAATAGACCTCAGCCCTTTGGAGAGCAGACCCTGGAGCAGAGAAGTAGCAACAGGTGATACTCAATGACTGACTTCCCTATTCCTGTTGTTTTTCTCTTTCCTTTTAGTTATGACAGGGGCCAAGCGATTTGCTGCAAACGTTCTCTCCCTAAATAAAATTTTACGCAAAACACCAAGTCATGAGAGAGAGATGAAAATGGAGCTGTACTGGCTGGTGCTTAAAAAATAAATGAGTAATTAAATAAAATATAAATACATAAATAAATACATATATAAATAGATGCTTGTAACGCAGCCTCCAGAACTTGAGTCACTTTCCTGTCCCTTAGAGACCAACGGGCATCTCACCATCAGTACTTGAGGGCCTGTCACAGTCCCAGACTCCCAGGCCTGACCCTGGGCCCCACCCCAAATTTTAAAATTCAAATATTTGGTGTTTTGTGTGCACATTAACATTTGAGGAGCACTGCCTAGACCACTGATTCTCAAACTTGGCTATATTTTGAAATTACCTGAGAGTTCTTGAAAAGTTTAAACAACAGTCCCTTCCCCCAAAGTTATTTAACTGGTCTGGATGTGGCCTGGGCAGTTGCCTTTTTTAAAAAACTATTTCTGATGTGCAGCAAAGGTTAAGAACCACTGGATTAAGTTGTAGAAGGTTCTAATAAATTTGTGTTCCTCTGAGATCTCTGTCTTATCAGAAGTCTGTTGGAATACATGCTTCTCTTGGCATATGGGCTCCATTCTCTAAATCCAGTTTCTCTATACAATGCTGACCATGGTTTGCACACCTTACATCTCTGAAAGAGCAGTGTACCTACTATATATAAGTGGTAGATGACCTGGGTTAATGGGGATAAAAGAAATGGCCACTTACACAAAAAGGTCATTCTTCAGCCTACTTTCTTTAAATCAAAACTGTATTAGTGTCCCTTTCTGCGCATTCTCATGTCATACTCATCAAGACACATAGACGTTATTGGAGTGAATGTCAGTATGTTTAGTTATCATAGTTTCCTGGATTGTTACATTGTGCCCAAATTTGGAATTCCATCATTTCAGGGAATCTTGCAGCAGCATCAAAGACAACCCAAAGAATGTAGTTTTAGATAAAAAGCTGGCTTCTTTCTGATAATGACATGAAAACGACTGAATCTGTCATATCTTTTTAGTGACATGAGAGACTCATTAGAAGCCAGCCTAGGTGTACTTGGATAAAGTCAAAGCATTCTTACTCTAGAATTTTCAAAATGGGAAAATAAGCCAGACAGAGCTTCTCTTTGGTAACATGAAGAGTATCTGATCTTCAAGAAAGCAGTCCTGTTTTGCACATAAAAATGGGGCTACATGAGGAGATACCTATTTTGTAAAACATGTACAGGAACTTTGAATTCCATCCTGCTTGCTCACTTCCTTTTGCTCCATGTTAAAGTGGCAGCTCTCATTATTGTTGTCAGGGTTCCTCACCCCTCAGATTTGCTTTTGGCTGGTAACACCTGACATGGGGCCTGAGTTCACGTGCCTCAACCTGTACTGGATGATTTCTTGACCCAGTCCAAGTAAAACCTGGCTGCATGTCCACAAGCTGGAGGAGGCCCAGTGGGGGCAGAGGATAAAAATTATTGGTAAGGCTAGCAAGAATGAAAGCCAAATGTCTGACACATAGTAGGAGCTCAATTGAAGAGAACCTTTCTTTGCTTAGGTGACTAAGGAAGCTCCCAAAATACACTGGGTTTGGTGATTTCTAAAGTCTGTTTTAATACTAAAGATCTTTCAATATTAGTAAATAATATCAGTCAAATAATATCCTCTACATCAGAACATCTGTGTTTTATAATGCTGTGTTATAACATGATTATTCATCCATACAGATTTCTAAATGCAATCTACTCATGTGCCTCAAAATGTGAGCTGGGTGAGATTTTACTATGTATGCTCGATTCTCCCAGAAGACAAGCTGTTTGCATCTAGTAAAGATAACCTACAATATGGAGTGGTAGAAAAGAAGATGCTCATTATCCAGCTCAGTTTAGAGTTCTGGGTTTCTTTGCATTTCTAGATTATTATAATTTCTATGAAAATTACATTTCAGAAAATTAAGATGATAAAAAAAGAAAACGTGTACCTATCAGAGAAATATTTAATATTTCCTTTTCTACTTGGAGACTTTATTAAATGATCACTTCTTAAGTCAAAATGTTGTTCATCAATATTCTTCTAATTAACATATCTAGTTAGCATAAAGATCAACTCAACATAGGGTGTGTTCTATAACTCCCAAGGACTGAAAAAGTGAAGGGAAGAATTGAGGTCAAAATGATCTTGAGTTTAGCCATCCAGTTAATGTTCTCAGTACACTTGTTTAACAGGCTATGTAACCTTATATAGTTAGCACAGACTAATTTAAGGTAAAGAAAATGCATTATTTAGCAATATAAAACTATACAGGAATGAAAGAGTTTAAATAAAAGTAGTGTCATGGAAGCTACATAATGGAGAATTTACATTTGAGGAAAGAATATTCAGTATAAAGAAGCTTTTTTATTATGGAGCTTGTTGTTTATAAAAACATTCACAAGTTTATTTTTAGAACAATAATTTCATAATATTTGATGGCCTCTATTGAGACTGCCATCCAAACTGCTGTTTTCTCCATTGGCCATTCTAAATCTCTCCTAACCTATAATCCTTTCCACTTTATTTCTAGCTCTTTCCCCACCCCATACCCCTGAATCATCAAATGATGATAAACAACCCTTTATTTTCCAAGGAAAATATCATTGACTGTTTCCCACTTTGAGAGTTTAGTACTATTTCAACTTATTTCAAATGCCATTGTTTGAATTTAGAACTTTAGAATATATTTGTTATACAAACCTTAGGGATTTACCTATTGTGCTAACCATTAAAAATGGGTACTTCATTTTTTATTTGCATTGGAGCTATTCTTTTAAATTTGTTTATTTTCACAGAATTTCATCATCAAATTTTTAAACTTTTTACAATTACCAAGGAATAGAAAAAAATTTTCATTGTGGTCTAAAGCAATCAATATTTGTTATTATTTCAGCTGTTTAAATGAAACTGTCTGCCCAAAAGTATGATTATAGATACTATTTTACTTCTATTATTTCAAGCAGTACTTTGCCATTTTTTAGCTGTTAGTTATTTTTAGCTATTGTATTTGTTCTAGAGTTCCACATATCATTAACTGGGTTGGTCGCTAATTGTAGATAAAAGTACAAGTAGAACTATTAAATATAAATTATTTTGATACCTTAAAATACTAAATACCTTTTTAAAAGGTACTTTATTAGTATAGTCTGGTAAGTTGTTTGAGATAAATTGAATTCTAGTTTCAAATATAATGGAAAACTTAGAATGGATGATAAGTTAGTCATTAGAAACAGTACAATGGAATGAAAGAGAGAAATTTTAGAAACTTACTATTCAAATTCAAAACTTGTTAAATTTGGAATTTTATTCCAATCCATGCTAGCAGAGTGAAGAGAAGAATTGAGACAATTATCCACATGATTCAGACAAAAAATTAAGATCCAAACCCAAACAGTTTTGCCGAAATAATCTTGTGTTTGAATATTTTTTTGCCTGAATTTTTTTGTCTCAGTTTGCCACTTCATTTTGTTTGGCTAGATCTTCATTAAAAATTATTTTTATGCAATTTAAGATATTATATTTTTTACTTGAGTCCTATGTATTTCATACATTGATTATTTCATATTTGAAAACTAACTTATCAGAAGTTCTTCAATCCTATGGCCCTTAAAAGTTTTGCTTTTTTTTTTCTGAAGCAATATAAAAAATGCTTATGGTGTGTATGCAAGCTGCTGTTTTGATTAACTTTCCTGAATTTCAAACATCTATATTTTACTCTCTTATATGCTTTTAACTAAGGTATAGTAGATGCATTTTTGCTTCAATACTAATTTAAGGTGTAATATTCATTTCTTTAGAGAACATTTTTGTTGTTGTGCATGCCTAGTGTTTTGTACGTTGTATATTGCATTCAGAATATTTTTTTCCTTCTCACCTATCCACAATGCAATGCCGTTCCCATGATGCACCTCTGCTTGCTGTTTACCTGTATGTTAATTCGCTTGAATCCCATTGGCCCACTGCCATCATGTGCTCGCTGCCTGTTATTAAAAGACTCAGTCGACTGCCAAAGCAATGAAGCGACCTCTCGAAGCATCTGTAGACCTGGTACTTTGACCTTTCACCTTTCGCTTTGCATGTAGCCTTTCAGAGAACCATCTGAGATTTGTATTACTTGTAAAATATTGGTTGCAAAAAATCATTATTATTAATTAATTAAAAATTCAATAAGATGTTTAGCCATCTCATTTTCATATATAATATGTAAGATAAATCAATCCTAACAAATGTTAATACCTTCTCCAAAAGAGTAAAGCAAATTTAAATTACTTGGCTCATAAAATGTTCATTATAATTTTTATTAACATTTAAATTCAAGAAATGATCATTTAGTTAAAGAAAAAAATAGAATTGATGATAACACAAATGCTTCTTTCCTTCCTTAGAATAGTTTAACTCATTTAAAAAGCTGGAGCCATTTTTTGTTGTTGTTGCTTGATAGTTTTTCTTTTCCTTAGTTGAGATGCTACTGTTTTGGATTACAGAAATCATGCTTTCGCTCTCAATAACAAATTCTCACTCATTCGACATTGCCGCTGTTTAAATTAAGCTGCATGGCACAGGCATCTCCTTAGCTGTCATTTAAAAAAAAAATGTTTCAATTGATGATCTCTGTGGACACTGAAATTGTATTTACTTTGAATTATACATATCATATCCGATTCTTCACTTATAGGCCTTTCCACCTGGTGCTCTTCATCCTTTACCAAAGAGACAAGCACTTGAAAAAAGCAACGGTGCCAGCACGGTCTTTAATCCCAGCGTCTTGCACTACCAGCAGGCTCTAACCAGTGCACAGTTGCAGCAACACACGGCATTTATTCCGACAGGTATGTGCCCTGACCGTTCCAAGTCCTGTGTCTGTGTGCCCTTCCGGTCATGTGCTTTCTTCTCATTCCTTTAAGCTGTTTGGTGGCATCTAATTTTCTTTTAAAGGTACAATAAATACAGCCTGAAACTCATCATTGTCCTAGCTATCTATATATATTTACCTTGCTTAGAATGATAGCTATGGACTGTTAGGATTCTAAAGCCAAATATTTTATACAGTTAAGTGACAGATTAAACCCATGAGAAGCAAATAGCCTAAGCCTTTTGGTTTCTTGTATTTACACATGTTGTGTAAAATTGTTTCTGTAAATATGACATTCTATGTGTGACAATTGAAATTTGTCATTAACCCTGAATGACTTTAAAAAAAAATCAATTCCTGTAAATACTAACCTTTTATTTTCTATTCCTATTCAGAGCACTAAAAAATGAGGCTATTCAAATTAAAGCAATCCTCTATTCACATTTTTACATCCATTCTATCTCTTTCACCATTCTTCTCAACTTCTACCAAATTTACAATATAGAGAGCCAATGCCTGATAATATTAGATACTAAGATGCATTAACTCTATCATTCCACTGAAAGATGAATCATTTTAATCATAGAATCTTGAATTAAAAGATTATTAGTGACCTCCTCATCCAGTTGATTGTTTTACAGATGAGAAAACTGAGGTGCTCCCTACCCCCCCACCAAATGTGAAGTGATTTCCCAAGTTGGCACAACTAATGAAAAAAAGACCTAAAACCTAGTTTTCCTATGATCACTACAATACACATGACACGGCATTCCCTGGGTCTCCATATGTGGAGGCCACAGAGTCCTCCTTTAAAGCTTGGTATAAACCATCAAATATAAGTAAAGGAACAAAAGTACAATTCATGTCAACCCTCCTCCATTTCTTACCCACCTCCCTGACCACAGACTTACGTACACCATACACAAAAACAAGGAGCCACCATAAATTGACTGTGGTTTTGACCTGTGGTCTGTGTTAGAATCAGAAGCAGGAATAATATTCTCATAATATTTTCTAGAGTGTCAGAAAACAAATAAACAAACAAACAACAACAAAAAACCCCCACAAACCAGAGAGTGACTTAGGCCTTAGTGAGAAGACCATCCATGGTGTTCTTAAATTCAAAGTCAAAATTTTCATCCCATGATATTAACTTAAAGGTAATTGTAGATGGGTAACAATTTTATCAAAAAGAGTTTGTTGATCCTAATCCATGTGGTTGGATTTTTCAAGTTTATTATCTATTCTCTTAAATCTCATAGCATATAAAGTGTTACCATAGGAGGGAATTGAATAAATATTTCTATGTATTCTTTGTATAAAATTTATATTTTGAAATGAATTACAACCTATTATAACAATATATTTTATAGTAAAAATATAAATTACAAGTAGAATGGTTCTTAGTATTTACTTTTCTTATTTTAGTTCTGCTCTACTCTTAAAAAATGTTCATATACCGGTAGAGTCAGTCTCTAAGTTAGTATTTATTAGAGCTTCACTTTTGTTTCATTACAATCTTAATTAGTGCCATTTCAGTGCAGTTATAGCACAGCAGTATTTGTACATGTAATCCATTGGATATGACATGTTTGTAAAACAATTACTAGAAGGTAAACTTACCTCAAGGTCCTGTGGGATTTCTATACAAATGTCTTATTTTATAGACCCCATCACTAGATATTTTAGGAGAAAAAAATAAGGAAGAATATACTGAGGGAGAAAACATAAAAAGACAGCTCTGTTTCTGAAGACTGGATGATAATGCCACTAGCATTTCCTGGGCATGTCTATATAAATCCTGGAGCTAAGCCATGCAAAAGACTGAAGCCCTCTAATTCATATTTAACACTTCAATCCCATAATGACCGATTTGCTAAAGCACTGAAAGAATGTTCATTTTAAAATGGTTCACCTGGACACCATTTAAAGACTTCAAAAGCAAGAATGAATATCATCCCTTATGCAATGACTTGATTATTATTGATGAAATGAATTGCATTGAGTTCCAATAGGCTGAACTGGCCGCTATGGTTGTGCACTTCTGCCCTCTGCTGGATTCTTTAAGAACTGTTCAAGTGTGTCCAGCAACCTTCACTTGAGTAGACTTTTGGAAGCCATGTTCATTTAATTTATGAATTATAAATGTTTCAATTATATTAATATCATAGTAAACAAACATGTGTATCTCATTTTCTGAAATACTATTTCAACTTCTAAGAAGTTTTCACATATTTCTCTTAAAGGATGAAAGATAAAATAATTTTATCACAAAGGAATTAGCATAATCTCCCCCCCAGCCGACCCCCACTTAAATCCATAGCATAAATTTCAGTGTTTATTTGCCTCTAATTTTTACTTTAGGCTTTCTTTCTCACAAATCACATTTTCAGCCTAATTTTAAAATGATAATGATAATGTTCATTATTAATCATTATTGTTTGAAACCTCTGCAAATTAAGTAATGGTGTTCAAATGTATTTTTTGAGACTTCGTAGATGTTGGGCCCATTATTTTTAAAATGACACATTTTGATTTTTTTAAATAAATACTTTAACAATTGTCATAAATATGAAACAAAAATCATTTTATGTTCTCCCGGAGGTTGCCTTTTATAGACAGGTCATAATGAAGTTTTTGATGTGCTACTAAAATTCTCCCCTTGACACAATATGAATTTGGATTTCAGAAATTCTTCCTTCAATCTTTGGAGATATTAACGTAAAATGTTATGCAAAATATGGTATTTTTCTCCCAAACCTGCTAATATAAATATCATCATGGTTGATGCCCTAGCACATTTTCAGTGGGTGGGAGTTTTTCTGTTTTTGCTTTTTTTCCGTTTTTGATAGAGATTATTTTAACCTAGTAGTTATACTTTTCCTTTGCTATATTAGGAAAGTGGCAAAAACCACACACATTTACAAAAATAGCAGCATAATAGTTCTTGGCATTTCTCTGACAGGTTTATTCTGAGTTACTGTAAGTGTTCCTATAGATACTATCATATTATTCTTCAAGGTAGTTCTGCCAGTACCAGGCATAATTATTTGCATTTTGCAGATGGAAAAACTGAGGCTGTGTCTATGCTGCGAAGTGGGATATACAAAAAATGGAATTACCCAGATATTTCTGACTCACAGATTCTAGAATTGAAATATTTGTGCAACTGAAGCAAAAAAACATTTGAGACTTTGTTGATAAGAATTAGTTTGCGAAATTCTTCAGCCAATGAGAACAAAGATGACCTACTAACTCCCACCTTGATTTATTTCATTATATTGAAAATATAGAATAAGTAGAACATGGAACAGTGCTAGCACAAATGTTGCCTAGTGATCAGAAAACATAATGTTACATAAGATTATCACATATCTTCATGAAAGATTTGTCAGTATATAGCAGAAACTATATCTATATAAAACCACAGCAAATTTTATATATCCTATTCAAGTTGGTAAACAGTTATTGAACACATAATGTGCTCTGGGTTCCAGAACCAGTAATGGGAATACAAATGAGTTCAGAACTAGACAAAAACGAAATATAAGGCTTCGTTAAGATATGAGCAAAGCTATTTGAGAGTGAAGTAGAAAAAGGCATGTGCTGTGATTGGTTGACAAAGGGTGTGGAGAAAGAAAGTATTTCCATAGGAGAACTTTGCTTAGCACTTTATAAGGAAGATTTAACTAATGAGGGAAGAGCATCCCTGATACGGGGAATCACATGGGTTGGCAGAGTGTATTGAGAAATAGCAAGTAGTCCATTGTAGCTGTAATATAAAGTACATAAGGGACTGTGGATGGGTGGGGAGATCAAAGTGAAATGAAAAGGCAGAGATGGAGCTTGGAAGCAAGATCAGGACCAGATGTGTTTCTAATATTCATATCACTTTTAGGCCACGTGGAGATCGAGGTTCATCAAATTCATGTGGCTGAGCATTGCAGCCATATTTTGAACTGGAGCCATATGATGTGTCCAATCTTAGCCCAGAATGGTGGCAGGAGCTGCTGCTGACAGTTTGCAAACCAATGACATGCACATGCAAGACATAGGAGAGCCCTCTGAGAAAGCCCCTTCTTATTGGAATGCAGAGGCATAACATGGAATTTTTTAGGGGTAACTTTGAATCCTGCCATGGTTGATTTCAAATGAAGTCATTCACAAACTGGGTGTTTTAAATAAATTTTAGAAACAAATTGGTCTCATCACACTTTCACGAATGGCTGAGAACATTCATTCAACCAATTGTTTATCTACTGTGTAGAGAGACCTAGACAGACTTAAATAAACCCTGTTCTCCCAGAGAACAAGATGGATATTCAATAAATGAGAAAAACAGATGGGTGTTCAAGAAATACCCATATAAATATATAATTAAAAATTACTATGAGTACTATGAATGAAAAAGTAAAGAGTTCAGTAAGATTTAAAATAGGAAGCTGATTTAAATGGCATATGGAAGTAGGTAAAAGAACAATCGAACAGTTTTCTAAAGAAGTAACATGTACCGTTAAACCCGGAAGATGAAAAGAATGGGGTAAAGATTATTCTAGTCACAAGGGTCAGCTTGCGGAATCTCAAAAATAGGACAAAGGTGTTCTGTGTTTATTTCAAAGAAATGAAAGGCTGTTTCATCAATTGAAAATCAATAAATTTCAATCTGTTCCCTGAAAGAAATGAAAGGGTAAACTGTCTGGGTCGTGATTCTAGGAGGACTGGGGTATAGGACAAGCTGGGGAGATAGTCAGGACAGGACCATAGGTGGCCTTTATCCTAAAAGCAACGTGAAGGCAATGAGGTGTTTCCAGCAGAGAAGTGAATTGAGCTGTATTTGGAAAGGATTACTCTGCCAGCAGAGTGGAGAATGGACTAAGCCAAAGCCAAGGAGGGAAGCAGGAAGACCAGTTAAGCTGTTATTGCATAGCTGAGGTTAGAGGTAATGGTGATCAAAACTTGAGAAATAGCAGTAGAGACAGACAAACAAATACAAGATACATTCTAGAAGGAAGTTTGCTTTGACTTATTGTTGAGTTGGACCAGGAAGTTTCACAAGGGAAAGTGGCATTAGGCATAACTTTCATTTTAAGCAGAGCTACTATATAGATGGTGATGTCCATCTAGCATTTCCTAAGGTGGAGAAACATTCTGTGAAAAAGATCAATGTTTGGACATGAGAAATTTAAGACACTTGTCAGACATCCAAATTGAAAGGCCTGGTGAGCAATTAGATGAAAAGACCTGGAGCTCAAAGGAAAGAACTGGAAAGGATACATAAATCTGGTAGCTTGAGGTCATAGATAGTATTTAGATCCTGGACTGAATGATATTATTAACTGAATGATATACCAGGGAAAAGTATAGAGTC
>JAAGEH010000012.1:67520836-67569929 GCA_011751065.1 Lasiurus cinereus
AGAAGGAGAAGGAAAAAATAATAGTTTTCTATGGATGGAGTGGCCAAGTGCTAAATGTTACTGAGGTCAGGAAGTTAGGTGAAGATGAAAGAGCTCCTACTGATTGCTGAAATATGATAATCTTTGGTGGCATTAGCAGTTTGAATAGAGAGGTCAAAATGAAGTCAAATTGGAGGGGATGGAAGAATAACTGGGGACAAGGAAGTGAAAATATGTGTAGGTAACTTTTGAGAAAGTTACCTATTGTGAAGAAGATTAGAAAGATAGGGCTGGAAAAAATCAGATATGTCAGCAATAGGATTTTGAGGTGTGTGTGTGTGTGTTATTTTTATTTTTTTAAATACATTTTTATTGATTTCAGAGAGGAATGGAGAGGGAGAGAGATAAAAACATCAATGATGAGAGTCATTGATTGTCCGCCTCCTCCATGCCCCACACTGGGGATCGAGCCCACAACCCGGCATGTGCCTTGCCCTGACCGGGAATCCTCCTGGTTCATAGGGAATTGAACCATGACCTCCTATGGCATAGTTCATAAGTTCACGCTCAACCACTGAGCCACACCAGCTGAGTTGTGTGTGTGTTTATAATTAGATATATTGACATGTTTGCTAAAGAATTCAGTAGTAGCCCAGTTAAATAGCCTATTTTCCTGATAGTAGTTAATAGTAGACTGATCAAAATGCAGACCAGGCAAAAAGTCTGCCTCAGGTGTAAACAGTTTAACAGAGAGAATAAAGACCTAAATATCTCAGATTCTGCATCTAGTATCTCAGAAGGCAGTTCTAAACCCTATGTGGGTACACCTACATTTATTAAAAACTAATTCTTTGGCACCCATATGATACCCAATCTTCAGTTACCTGAATCCTTATATTACTTTGATTTTCATCCTAAGGAACTGAACCAGAAGGATACAGTTATTTTAATACAGTTCTTTTTTCAGTCCTCCACAATATACACTAGTTTTTGTGGTCAGATTTTTCTGATTGAAGAACATTAATAAGACTATCCACAACCAAGGCAAAGGCTAAAATCTTCCCTCCCCACCTCCCACTTACCCACTTAGACATCAACTTGGCGAATTTTGCCAAACGTCCCCATCAGGGATCACCTAATAGCAAGCTATGACAAAGATCCCTAACCCTGGTTCTACGCAGCCCCGATTCTGCATTATTTTGCCTCTACTGTGTTTAGATTTATTGCTAGGCACCACTTCTTTGCATAATGAATGTGGTAGCAGAAAATAGATACCATACACATCCAGGTGATTCTGCCATTGGAACATCAGTCTTCCTACACTGTAGGGCTTTTAAGCAGTAATCTAAAGTTCACCCGACCTACAAGCCTTTGATTTGGAGGAAACAGAGTCTTTAATTATTGACTATTCTTATTATCACATTGTTATTGACACAAAACACTTTGCAGCCAAACAAGCAAGCTATAATGCAACAAGGTCAGCATAACTCTGTGAATACAAAACCTGAACTGGATTCAGGAATAGAATTCTATTTCTAGCCTTACCCTTGACTCATACTGTACATGACCTTGAAGGAGTTACCATGCCTCAGATTTTTCATCTGTAAAATATCTACTTCCTACCTTGGAGGATTAATTTGATAATATCTGTAAAGTACTTTGAGGTCTTTGAGGAAGGACACTGCAGCATTATCACATGTCATTCTTATTAGAATTATGTCAATGTATATGAATAGAAAGTGTGAACAGTAGTCTAAGGAGTGATCTTTGAGAAATATTGGCTTAAAATAAATTAGATACAGATGTGTCAGTGCTGAAAATGTGAATGACTCTAAAAGACTGTGTTAACTAACCCTACTTATTTCTGGTTGTGCTTCAATCTCACTTTGAATGTTAACTCTAAACCGCTAACCTGTTTCTTTCCCTTTATTCACTTTTCCCACCTACCATTGCATGCCATGCAGGGTCAGTTTTGTGCATGACACCCGCTACCAGTATTGGTAGGTTTCAACCTTTTTTATTTGTCTCTTATATTATGTATAATACTTCACTTGCTTGAAATTTATTTCAGAGATGATAGAAATGCTTTAGGAAATGATAGATCTGAAGGCTTATTTGGCTTTAGAGTTAATGTATAGGTTTGTTAAATGTACTTGTATATTTTTTAAAAAATGACTGTTTTAATGTGACTTAGAACAACCACTGTGCTAGGACAACCACATCAAAACATAAAACCACAACTGTGAGTCTGCTTTTAAATTATCTGTATTTTGTTTTTCTTTATAGCTTATATGGTTTAGCAAAAGAAAAAAAAAGCTTAATCAGAGAGGCAGGCTGATTTCATCAGTGTTTTAAAGTTTCATGGTGGTGTGCCTTTATCTCCTCTTTGCTGTGTGTTAGAATTATCAGAGTTTCCCAGAAGTATTTATTTTTAAAAAATTATAAATGGATGTATTTTGAAAACAAATATCTGGCCTGCCTTGCTTATTATTCTTTTTAATTTTAAATGTTGATTTATTTGCAATTAATAATTGCACATTAGCATTCCCTTAGTATATTTACCTTGACAGTACAGTATATAGTTATCCTCATTCATTCCAATGCCTTGGTATAAAAGTCTGTCTTTAAGACATATGAATCAGTTTCATTTAGAGTAAAGAAAAATAAGCCTTGGCAAAACTTGTCTGGCTATTTTGCAGTAACTGTGTTAAAATTTACATCAAGGCCAGGATGTTTGCTCTATTATTTATTGAGTAATATAAACCACAATCCCCAGTACTTTCAGTTCAAACAAGTAGCCCCAAATTGACCAAAACAATTTTTGTCAACCTAGTCACAAATTATGAAGAATATCATCTCCCAAATTAGGCCTACATATTGTATCTTTGATATTTTAGAATTATGATTAACAATGAATATTATATACTCTTACTTAACTAGATATTACATTTCACGTGTTTAGAAGCAACCTTTATTACAAACACTATAGACTCTGAATTGGGAATGATCTATTGTTAGAAGTAAAATGTTTGTAAATACATCAACCAAAGTAATCTGCTTTGGCCTTTCTGGGAATCACTGATTATGTTTTAAAACTTCCTTTAATTGTACTTGTAATAAGCTATTTTCCCTTTTTTATTTCTCTCCCATGCTTCCTTGCTTTGCATTGTGATTGCATGCCATCTGCTGGTTTAACCCATGATGGCTTGCTGCTCTGATATTCACCATGCCAAAATACCACTTCTATTACCATAATGCTACACCCTCCTGTTCATTGCTCCCATGGTTCCCCTCCTGAAAGTACCCATGATGCACAGCGCTACGTCAGCCACTGTCTCTGCAGCAACAACTCCTGCAACAAGTGTCCCCTTCGCAGCAACAGCCACAGCCAATCAGGTTTGCTCCTTTTAAAGCTTTCTTTCACAAATCCCAAACTCTAAATGAGTGCTGATATTTAAAAAAAAAATTCTCAGTGAGAATTTTTTTTTCATGTTTATCCATCAAATTTTATTTTTTTAATTAGTTTATAGCAAGCATTTATGGACAGGTTGCACTTATTTAGAGTTAACATTTACTGCAAATAATGATGTAGCTATGTTTTGTGTTGCACTGTTTGTTTTCGTACCTAATATTGTGTAATTAACCTGACAGGCTTAAATTCCTTTTAGTACAGCATTATGTATCCAGTGGTTTGTGAATAGCCACAGAAAAATTAAAAAGCTCTCCCATAGGTGCTTCAAAACTGGCTAATTTTAATTCAGTTCATTCAGACCTTATCCATCTGTTACGGAGGAAAACACTTCTCCTCTTAGAAAAATCTCCCCTTTTTCTGTAGTTTCAAATTTGAGGTCTGAATGGTTCTTGTTAACATTTCACCTTGGCCATATGTGCTTCCAAACTCACTTGATTCCCACTTTACAATCTGTTCAGATACTGGCTTAAGAGCCAAACTATTGGAAGAAGAGGACTTGGAGGCACTGAGTTCACAAAGGCTGGATATAACTGTTTAGGGACGTTTAACTCTGTTGGTTTAATGCATGTGCCAAAAAGACATGGATGTACTATTTCTCAATGAGGGCCAGTTGGCTAATTCCCACTCCCTAGTCACAGGATGACTGTAATCCTGACCACAGCAAACAAGTGCTCCTGGTTTGGGGATGCACATGAGGATGAGTCAGCATAAACTCTTACCTGGCCTAGAAAAACACTTTACTGTGCATGTCCACCCTTCAGAGAAGAGCATTTTGGTTTTGGTTTTAGTTTAGTTTGTTTTGTTTTGGGTTTATTTGGTTTTTTTTGTTTGGTTTTTTTTGTTTTTGTTTGTTTGTTTTCTTTTCTTTTCTTTTTATGTGTGTGGGTTTTTGTTTTCTTTTTTTCTTGTTTTTTTTTTTAAGATAAAATCAACGTACTGACAAAAGATGAAAAGAGATCTAGGACTATGCTGCGGGGGAGGTTCAAGCTAATGAGAAAAACTAGAAAAACTTGTGTCAGGGCATAAATGGCAGATTTCAAAATGCATTCTGCAGGTGGGAAGGGCTGATTCACACTTCTTTCCGTGTTCAAGTGAATAAGCGATTCCAATGCTATAAGTTTCATCACTAAAAAGATAGGTGTGAATGCACTTCAATGAAGGGATAAAAATAAAATCCCATGACAGCTCTTACTGTGCTCTACACATTGTGACAAAGCAGGAAAGAAGGAAGGAGGGAGTAGAGGCCATGTGGGCACTCAGAGGCTAAAATAAACTATTGACAGCTCTTCATCTCTTTACTTACCACCTCAAAAATGTCACCTGACCTCTAAAGAATTTTAAATCAGCTTCAAAACAAAGAGAGATATATAAGCTCCTTAGCTGGGAAGATTTTTTTTAATGATAGGATGGGAGCCAGGAGAGGCAGTTTTCATTATTAGGTTCAGAGCATCTCTTTTCACTTGCTCAATCTTAAATAGGAGAGCTAGATACCAGTTTCTTTTCGTGAACCATATTTTTGTAAGTTTTTACAGAATTTTTGTTACAAAATCCCTTCATATGAAAATAAGTTTGAAGTATATTAGAGTAGCATTGGCTATAATAGAGTAGTATGAAATTTGACCTATACTTTATGGCAAGTTAAACACCTCTAATACAGGAAGATCTTTCTTAGGAATGGAAAGGAAGTCAAGATAAAGAAATAATTCTGAGTTTTAGAATAAATTACTTTATTATGATAAATACTTGATTGTGTACTATAAATATTTTTCCAACCAATTAATTAATTAATTAATTAATTATATGTATACAATCATGCCTCTGAGCGATTACATACATATATGTAGGTTTATTTATTTGTGTATGGAAATAAGGTAAAAAGTATGAAATATTCAGAAGCTAAAATATATCATTTCACAGCAGTGTACTTGGTAAAGAAACAAGTTTAATTTCAATTAAGTCAAAAAAAATATTATTACAAGAGTTCCTGACAGTAGCTTCAAGAATCCTAGAGTATGTTTTGCAGTGTTGAATGTAATAGTTGCTAGATTGCACTTCAGTGATGATGGGAAATCCGGTAGCAGCTCTTGATGAAGTTCTGCTTGCACATGGAAACCACAGGAAAAGAAATAGTAGTAAACATAAACTTTCAGATATGATATTCCGTTTGTATTTTCAACAAGTTTCAAAGAACCAAGCAGCTACCGAAGAACTTGGAGATTATGTTTAGTGCCCAAGAATTCAGAATTCAGAGATTGTTGATGACTTTGAAGTGACAAGTTTATCCCCTTAATATTTCACCCTTTAAGCTCTAAATGAATCATATCTATGTGAATTATATGTGATTTAAGTGAAATGAATCTCAGTTTCCTCATCTGTGATAAGAAAATTAGAACTATATCTCCTTGAAACCCCTCCCAATTCTAAGATTCAATAAACCTATGGTTCCTTTCCTGTTATGGTAGGCCCAAAGTAGGAGATTATAAAGGTAAACACAACCAGAACAGAAAGCAGTACTGAGTTCAGTGGATGATAAGCCTTCTGCCTTCTTTTCCTTCATTGAGAGTTCTGTCTTTAACACAAAATGTGGAAGGATTTTGACAGTTTTTCAATTCATTTGATCAATTTAAACTGACAGTTCAAATAGTTCAAATCTCATAGGTATTTGTAATTAGACCCAAGTCATTCACAGAAGAAAGAAGATAGACCAAAACATCCCATGGCAGATCCTCCAGTTCACTGTTTCTTTACATGTTACCCCTGATGAGTCAAGATAACAAGCGATAAATCTATAAACTCTTACCTCAGGGCTTTAAGTGCCAGCAATGAAAATTTTAATTGAACTTAGACTTGTAGTTTGGCATTATATGAAGACAAAATCCAAATACTTCTAGGAAATATGAAATAAATTTTTGATTATTTACCTGCAAGTGGATATGTAAGCAAAAATACAGTAAACAAATTTACTAACAGCTATTTCCTATTAGTAAATTAAGATCTTTAGGCTTTCATATACAAATTATATTTAATAATAATAATAACAACATTGTTATTATTATTTACAAACTACTTATTATGTAAAAGATATTCTAAATTATCTCTCTCACTTAATATATCTGATATGTCATATCATACGTTTTATATTAAATGAGAGAAGATACTTATATAGAGATACACTCAATTCTTACAATAGACTTATAAGTATGGTTATCATCATTCCCATTTTGTAGATGGTAAAACTGAATCAAAGTTTAACTACCTTAAGCAAAGATAAACAGCTAATAAATGGTCTTGGAATTTAATCCCAGGCAGTGTGTCTCCTGAGATCTTGCCATTAACCACCATGCTCCACTGCCTCTCTATAATTTTAAATATACAAAAGTCACTTCTTCCACAAATAAAACTATCTTTTGAATGAGACCCAATAGCAGTTGCTAGATGAGAAAATGGGAGGAATCTTGCTAATACAGCTCAATTAAAGATGAATCCTAAACTGGGAGATGAACTGAATTTGAACATAGCTTCAAGTTAGTTATGTAATAGCCAGGTCATGTTTAAAAACCATATAGTAGATATATTAACTATAAATACATAACCATTTAGTAATATTCAGTGTAATACTAAAACCAGGGAGTAGGTTGGAAATTATGAATAATTTCTATACAAATAGGTAAAAAATAAAATACAAAGTAAGAAAAAAAGTCATTTGTCTTAGTGAAACCAAGTTCATGGGCATATTTTGTGAATTACTGTCCTAGACTTTACTCTTAGCTTATGCCAATCATCTCACAAATAGCTTGGTAACAAGAGAAATCAGAATTCAAAATGAGAATACCATTTAAATCAGCCAATTTAAGCCTACTAGCAGATGGTCAGAATGTATAATTCTATAGATGCCTATATTGAAACAAATTTAATCTCAGAGTGTACACTAAAAGAGGTAGAGATAAACAGCTTAGTAACTGGATTACCTAGTTTTTCATATTCTAAAATATTTTATTTAAGAAAATGAGAATATAGATTTGAACTCCTATAACTTGAATTATTGTAGTACCCTATGCTGTCATTGCTTTATTATTTTTATTTCAAAGCTACAATCTATTTCAAAAGAGGAATTTCTGAATAAATATGTGTTAAGTCTTAGTTTCTTCATCTATACACAGGATTATTCTGTTTACTGAATCACATCCTGGAATGCCCAATTAAAATACAATTTATATCCTGGGTCTTTCCCTGAACACCAGTAACTAGATGTACCCTTCCTGAATGCAATAAATGTAATTCCTCTGAATTAATCAAGGACCTTGCCTGCATGTTCCTTAAAGCATCATCACTGGATAGAAATAATAACCAGCACAAAGGAGGGAAAGTGTAAAGTTTAACAGAAAAGAACTAACATTAGATTGATCAGAGCTTCAGTTTGCAGGAGTGAGTGCCTACAACATAGGTTTGATTCAGATTGTGCAGGATTAAGTGCCAGGTTAAAGGGTCTGGCCCTTGAAGAATTACCAAACAGGATAGAACTCTAGGAGGAATGAGAAGATGGATTCTAGGCGAGAGAATCTATGGAGACCATTGAGAGGTTTTCACAAGAGCTTAAACTGGAACTAGGGCAGCTAGAAGGTGACCTACTTTGTCTTGCCTTTGCCCGTGACATAGGGAGAGTTACTTTTAGCTACAGAGAAACAGAAAAACAACTTCATACTATGGCAAAACCTGTCCAAACAAATGTCACACGACCAAAAGAAAGGTGGGCTGACATGAAAGATTAACCACAAGACATTACCTCTGTAGGACCTGAACTGAATGCCTTCAAGAACAGCAGCTGAGTGAACTCAATGGTCAAACGCCTCCAGTGTGCTTACCCTAACATGTAGCTGCCATATCTATGCCTAAATGAGATTTCAGAGCCACAGAAGCTCAAAGACCTCCAGGCCTTTGAGCAAAAGGAGGAGTCCCTTCAGATTTGATGCAAATATATATTGCCCAGGTTAGAGCTATGTGGACAGTGGGAGCAACTATTCATCTGATTCATTCTGGGTCATGAGTCCATGCTACGAAGAAAAATTCTATGCATTACATTTTAGGATTTTTTTCTTTATATGCATTTAAAGTGGTACGATCAAATTATATTTCTGGCAATATGTTAACCAACAATCACATCTTCAAAAAGTGATGATTCCTCTTTAAAATAATGACATGAAGGTCACATCTTCTGAATCCTCCCCCAAAGATTAAATCCTTTTAACAGAAAGTTGGCCTTAGGAAGAGCTTAGTTAAAATTTGTTAATAATATATTATATACCCACAACCCTTTATATCCTGGAAAATTTGACAAGTCAGAAAATTCCATTTTCTAGACATGCCTGATACAAATTCACTATAATACATTTCAACAATATCTTACCAGAAATATAAAATAATTACATGCAACCAGATTCATATATTATGCTTTGTCTCACCTGTTACAAATAACTAGACAGGGAAGAGGAAAGCAAATAATGAGATTTTACATATTTCTCACATATAAATATGAATACTACTTCAAAGCTACTTGTGTATACAGATTCTTGGGCATGTAAGTTAGCCTGTACCAGTTGTCGGCAAACTCATTAGTCAACAGAGCCAAATATCAACAGTACGACTATTGAAATTTCTTTTGAGAGCAGGAAACCTACTTCTGCTCTGGGCCACAAAGTTTTAATCGCACTGTACATGCACGCCTACATGTAGTATTTTGTGGAAGAGCCACACTCAAGGGGCCAAAGAGCCACATGAAGAGCGCGAGCTGCAGTTTGCCGACCACTGGCCTATACTAACCAAGAAATCCAGAAGGTAAGGTCATGTTTTACACAAACTCTCATCTCAAAGAGTTGAATAAAACATTTATTATTCACAGCCATCTGTCGGAACTATATTCAGACAAATGTAGGAGGCATTAAACACCCCCATATCCACCATTTGACCAATTTGGATCCTGTTTCTTCACAAGAAAAACCATGGTTCTGCAAAGCCCCCATGTGGAAGGACTAGACTCCTGTTAGGTACCTCTCCTGAAATACTCAATAACGTGGCCAGCTTCTGTGTGTGGACGATCAAACTGAAGACTCCTTTGCTGGTTCCTGGAAACAGATTATAGAATGCAACTGGGCCCCAAGTATCTTATACTCCAGGAAGGCCGAGACAGCAAGTGTCAGATCCAACCCTTATGAATTGGTTTTGGGCTGAGACAGCCATCTATCATTCCACTGCTACAACTGTTTAGCCATCTGTAATGTAACATTTTGCTTATTTTCCAACTATAGAAAGGGGTTCTGTTTTAGTAATAGATATGATTGCTTTAAATGAGGCAGAATTGCCACATCAAATATTTTGTGGAGAGAGGTAGGAGTGTGTGTGTGTGTGTTTGTGTGTGTAGAGTGAAAGAGAGAAAGAGAGAGGGGGTGGGGAGGGAGGAAGAGGCCTGCTGTATCTCTTCAAGGAAAAAAAAGCTATAAAAATTACAGTATTTGCATTCAGTTATTAGTTCAGGCTTCTTGTCCATTTGAGTATAAATTCCATGGTGCAGAGTGGCTAGAGTACTGGAATCCAAACTTGCTAGTGTGGTCAAAATTTTTTAGAGAAGAGGTGGGAGAGGTACTCTGTCTTATGTGGACTGGGCTCTATGAGAGCCATATAGAGGCAGGTTATTTTTTCTCTTCAATAAAGCAGAAAATAAGACAATAGACCTTTTATTTTACTCCCTCAGAAGCAGCTGCTTTGCAGGTCTGCCATGAAGTTAAATTAATAAATGTATTTGCAGATTCTCCAAGGAAAGGCTAAGTTATATAACTGTTGTAATCTAGTACATTTTCATTTCCCATGAATAATTTACACCTCCTGGTGAGACACTTGGGTAGAATTCTTTTGTATATAGCACCTAAAGACATAATATCAGTTCCAATTTTGTGCAGCTGAAGAGAAAATGTCAAGAGTTCTTATGTGGAGCTGTACTGCCTGGTGGATTGTCCTACTTAGTGTGCTTCAAATCCCATCCTCTTTTGCATTTTGATGGAATTTGGGGGAATCTTTTGAGATTGAAAAGTCGTATTCCCTATAGTATTTTGACTTTTGTTGATGGTAATGGAATCAGGCTCAGATTTTCTAATTTGAGGTTTCCTCTTTTGAGCAGAAGGAATATATAGCTCATTGTATATGTGTGTGTTTATCTCCAGCTCTAGAGGAAAGAGAGACTTGCTGCAATGCAGGAATTCAGACCCACTGCCAAGAGGAGAAAGATGAAAGGGGTCTCATTTCAAAGTTGCTCAAACAGTGTAAAATTTTGGTTCATATGCATTTTCCTCCCTAAGTTCTGCCACTACTATTTGCCTTCTCACACTTGCACCTGTGTGTTTGGGGAAGTTGCCAGTCTTTCAGTAAATGGAGATCTTTAGTGCTTCCCCATAAGAAGAGCAAGCTAACCTGACTGTCGCTCCAGATATAACACCATTGTGTGTCAAAGACAAATTGGCATTATGTCCCAGCCCCTTGCATTCCCTCTAAGTAGTGGTTTCCAGGTCTGAGTTTGCTGATCATTCTAGAATCTACCAGTGCAGGGAGGTGCTTAGGAGTTTACTGCCTCGATAAAGAGTTGTGAAGCAATCAGACAATGTCACATAATCATATATTCAAATACTACTGCATGGGAAGGACCAAGCTCCATGGTAGGGCTTTATCCCTAGAGTGGGGAGATAGGTCTTGAGGGAAGTGAGGAAATTAAACAGATAATGAACAGGTGAGGTTGCTCCTGAGTAGTGTGAAAGGTAAGGGGTGAAGGAAAGGGTTGGGTAAGGGCAAAAAAAACTGGCATTATAAATGTACCAGCATTATGCTTGATATGCATTCACATTTAACCAGATCAGAGGGGGGGACCTACTCTCCATCTGGTGCATGTGACAAAATAAAGGCTCATAATGGCCACAGCTCTAATCCATAGTAGAGCCAGCATTTGACCTCAACTCTATATGACCCTGAAGTCAATGCTCTCTCACCCTTAAACCACATTGTCTCCCATAGCCTATGAGGTTCAGACAAGAGTTTCAGAATCAGTCTAGGACTTTGTCCCACAACAGAAGCAGATGGAATAGCTATTACTACATCAGATCTGGGCTAAAGGATGTGTTCCAGGTCATTCTGCAGTGAGTGGGTGAATAAAAGGGACAGTGTGTTTGGGCAGTGGTAGAAAATTCAATGGAGTAGGTGAAGAGAAGTTAGGTTACTGAAGGCCTTGAATGGCAGAATGAGAACAAGACAAATGTTAAATAAGATACTTGGAAACACTAGTCTACTGGAAGTGAGTGGGCAGATACAAGCTGAGAGAGGCTGAGTGCAGGTGAACTAGTGAGGAAGCTCTTCATTGATGAATGTTGTTGAAATTGGGAGAGAACAGAGAAAATATGGGGGTGATAAGTAATCAAGAGTGGGGACAATTCAGGAGGCATTCTGACCCTTTGCTCTCCCAGTGGCTTTTCTCCAGGTCTATAGCAACTGTGGACTTCCCTGACTTCTCCTCCTGCCCTGTACAGACAGCTATCCCAGTGACTTAGAGAAAAAGAATGGTTCTTGTTGACACATCTCCACTTTCATTTGCACTGTAAAGGACACATGCGTTGACTGGTATTTTCTGCCATTGGTTTATGAAAAACTATAGCTTTTCTAGCATTTAGAATCCATCATCCTTCAGCATGAGGCGTAACAGACTAGAGCTTTTGGTCTGTTTTACTTTAGGTAATCAAATTACATTATTCTTATCATCACTCCTCTTGCTCTGGAGTTTTCAAAGATCTCAGAGTTGATGTTGATGAGCTTCCTGTAAACAAATTCAGACAGTCTTCCCTACTCACCACAATGCATTTCCAGAAGTGGTATCACTAAACTGGTCATTGTAAAATGTCACCCATTTCCTCATAGTCACAGTGACATCAGGCCTTGCAGGAGTGACGCAAGATATGTATTAACTACAACAAAGTAATGAAAGGCAGTAAGTCATAACAGCAAACTTACCATAATCATGTGTTATTTCTACAATAACACATAAAAGGAGATTGATGATACAGGTCACATTACAAATTGGAACAGGAGCCCACACCAGCAAGGTGGCCTACCCAAGTTACATAAACAGTAAGAAAACTAGAACTAGAACCCAAGTATCTGTATCCTGCTTAGAGTAGTGCTCTTTCCCTTTCTGTGCCTTCATGAGAAACTGCTTTAAATGATCATTTACAGAGCCCCAAAGTGCCATTCAAGGTTGGGCAAAGTAGGTTGATAGTGGTGAGTACTCAAAACAGTTTATTTTAGTATTGTTATTTATTATTGTATTATTTTTCATACAAACAACTGTAAACCTACTTTGCCTCACTCTGTGTGTATGCACAAACAGCACGAAGATAACTTAAGAGCTTTATTTTTTATTCTTTTATTTACTAAAAAAAATTATAATTTTTTTTATTGATTTCAGAGAGGAAGGGAGAGGGAGAGAAAGATAGAAACATCAATGATGAGAGAGAATCATCGATCGGCTGCCTCCTGCACACCCCACAATGGGGATTGAGCCTGCAACTCAGGCATGTACTCTGACCTGGAATCGCACCATGATCTTCTGGTTCATAGGTCGATACTCAACCACTAAACCATGCCGGCTGGGATTTATTAAAAATTTTTAATGTTGACATAATTGTAAGTGTCCCCCTTTTCTCCACCCTTTGCCCACCTTTTCCCAACAGCGCCTCCCATTCCCTTGGCCTTCACCAAACTATTGTCTGTGTCCAGGGAATATGCATATATGTTCTTTAGCTAATCCCTTCAACAGCTCTCCTTTATAAGCAGTTGCCAAATACCAGACATTGTCCTAAGTCTTTTATATGAAGTATCTTATTAAAGCCCACAATGGCTCTGTAAGGGTCTACTCTTATCCCCAATATATAGATGAGGAAATTGAAATTTCAAGAAGCTGAAACACTTGCCCAAGATCATCTATTAACAAAACCAGATTTAGAACTTTCCCCAAACTCCTAGCCTTCCATTTTACAATGAGAAGAAAGAACTAGAGTGGTTAAATAATTCACTCAAAATTACATGAGAGTTAAAAATTCATCTCCTAACAACATGCTTAGTTCTTTCCCACCGTCAAACCACCATCCATCACGAATATGCAGCTCCACTTTTGTTTTTTTTTTACAATCAATACATTTGCTTCCTTCTTAGAATTTAGAAAGGTTTTTTGAAAAATCAAAAATATACTCAGGGATGTTAAATGCAATTCCTTCTTGTTCTCCAAATACTTTTTCCAGTAATAATGTTATAGCACTTCCATTAGTCATTCTTTCAATATTTGTCATTGTTACACTGAAATATTTAAAAGGGCCAGAGAACCACTTTAGTTATGAGGATTTAGAGAAAAAGAATTGCTTAAATCAATTCTTATTGTTCATCTTCCTTTCTTTGCTCTTCTCTGACAACTGCAACATCAAGGGTGGTCTTGAACAAGCAAAGGAATTAAAATAGGGAAATCTAAGAGGTGTATAGAGAATGAGAAGAAAATTCTCTTGTATTTCTTTGCTTTGGAAAAAAAAGTGTTTTAGAGTTGCTTTTTAAAACAAAAACAAAAACATCAACTCATAAGTTCTTTTGTAACTTCTGCTGTGTAGGGGTATCTGTATGAGAAGAAGTGAAGGCTTGAAAATTGAAGTACATATGTTTATTAGACAAGCCTGGGTGTGCAGAGTGTCCATAAATAGTGGTTTTCTCTAAGCACAGTGACCTAAGATTTATTAGTAATTGCTAAACCGTGTCAAAATATTCATGTTCTGTGGCTTAGCCAAGGAAATTAAAATAGGTGAAATATTACCATATGATAACAATAGCATTATGTGCTTACTCCCACCAGCCACCCATTAAATATGCTATCTAATCTTCACAACAACTCCTGAGTTAGAAACACTTGTCTAATCCCTATTAAAGATATGAGTAATAATAATAAAAGAGGTTGAATTATTTACCTAGGGTAACATATCTATTAGGCCTAGAAGCTGGTTTGAACTGGGTCTAACTTTAAAAAATGGGCATCCTGCCTCTTATGAGATGTTAATTTTCTACTTCTTGACCCTGATCAGCAAACACTGCTGACTTTAATGCCTTTGTAATAAAATATTTTAGTTTGAAATTATTAATATGAATGACAGTTGGGGTTTTCATAAATAAATAAATTCAGCCTATAATAAGTTGTCAATGCCAGGTCAGGATATACATATACAGAACAGTGTATATGAAAAGTAAGTGTAAGTGTATTTGATATTTTTTTAAATCTTTGTCTCATTAAAAATCAAGTTTATGGAAGTGCCCATATAAATCATGTAATAGTTAAATGTAAAATCAGGCAATATTAGTATTTGAATGCCTATTTAAATAGAGTTAAAACCAAATTTTATTTAGGTATATGAATCTTAAATTGACTAAAGAAAAGGAACCAACATTCATCAAAATCCACTATTACACTTCAGAGATTTTATATGCACTATTTCATTTACTACTCAACAGGACTCTGTGATGTGTCATATTCATTTTCCAGAGGAGGGCAAGTCTTAACGAAATAATTTACTTAAGATTAAAGAAGTAAGAAGTGGTTGGGCAGTCTTAGAAGTAAGATTTGCCTGCCTCCAAATCCTGTTCTCTTTGTGCCCACCATATTTGAATTTGATTAGAGATTATTATGGCCAATGTAGATTGAGATGAATCTCTTTGTATGATTCCCTTAAAAACTTGTATCTACTGAGTTTTAACTATTAATTTTTAAAGTTTTAACAATTTAATGAGAAAGTTCTAGTAGAACTTTTTAATATCCAAGTGTGGTATCACAAGTGGTTGGAAAATATTGTTGCTTGATGAGACCAACAAGAAAATTCTCATTTCAGTCCAGTAAACAAGAGCTAGAGAAGCAGATGGACAAGGTGCTATCTCATCCTTCCCTGGGTAGCAAACTGGAAAATAATTTCTGGCTGGAAAGGGTCTACCAAGAGGAGTCCCTCATCCAGGACTTTAATTTCTTAAACAACAATAATTTAAAAATAGAGGTACAATTTTTTCCCACTATTTCCACTGAGCCTTACTTATCAATCTCAGGTTAACCAAACATCACTAGTTAAGAATAAATGTTTTGGGCAGCCTGGTGGAGGCAACTGTGAAAAGAGCCACTAGAAGGTTAATTTAAGTAAAACCATAAAGCTAGATTAGAGAGCAAGCCCAGGGATTCAGGTGAGCATACAGGAAGAGCCAGGTAAACCACAAATGACAAGGATGTAAAGAAGTGTGGGAGAAATGGGTAGAGAAGGAATTAAGTATGGTAAGAAAGGGGAATAGAAAGTTATTGTGCAATAATTACAGAGTTACAGTTTAGAATGATGAAAAGTTCTGGAGATGGAGAGTGGTAGTAGTTGCACAACAATGTGAGTGCACCTAATGAAACTTTAAATGGTTAAAATTGCAAATTCTATGATATGCCTATTTTACCACAAGGTTTTATATTGGGCAACAGATCTGAATAGACGTTTCTCCAAAGAAGAAGAGGTTAGGATTGGGAAGGAAGATGTCTAACTGTACTTGAGTTTTTGTTTTATTAAATCCATGATATAAAATTACTCTTTCCATGATAAAAATTCTTTATTGCTGTCATGTTTTTCTTTAAGAGTTCTGTTTTCATAAAGCAGGTAACTGAGTACAAATGAAAATTTTTCCTCAGTGATGTCTATTAGAAGCTGGGGCTATATTGAGATATCATGCCATACAACCAGTTGTTTGGCTGAGAGGAGTGGTTCAGGGTAAAAGGAGTTAATGTGGGGAAAAATTAGGGATGTGTATAATACTTTCAACAATAAAGATAATATTTAAAAACTATTTTTAAGATGTAATGTCATACAGATGCCCATTGTTGACTCAATGACAACACATTTTCATATTTTTTAGATGTTTATTAAGACTCTACTGAGCTTTGATGGAGGACAATTAGTAATCCTATCTAATAAAAGAGCAATATGCAAATTAACTGTACCTCTGCTACACCCAAGCCACGCCCACTAGCCAATCAGAGCAAGTATGCAAATTAACCCAATCAAGATGGCTATGGCCACAGAGAAGCAGGAGGGAGGCTTGGGTTGCCCCTGGCGAAGGAGGAAGCCAAGCTTTCCACAAACCCTGGCCTGCCAAGGCCTCCACTTAAGGCAACAAAGTTTCAATAGCTGTGCGAGCAGAAGGCGTGGCCCTGCTCCAGGCTACAAAGTTTCAATTGTAGAAGATAAATAAATCCCAGATGCCAGGGCCTCCACTTAGGTCACTGGGGGACATGGCCAGCCTGCAATCCACCACAGGCCCCTTGCCCAGGCCACCCCATGCCCCAAGGGAACACCCACTCTGGTCCAGGACACCCTTCAGGGCAAACCAGTTGGCTTCCACCTGTGCTTCAGGCCTCTATCCTATCTAATAAAAGAGTAATATGCAGATTGATCATCACTCCATCACACAAGATGGCTACCTCCATGTGGTCAAAGATTCTGCCCCCATGTGGACACAAGATGGCCACCACAAGATGGCCAGCAGGAGAGGGCAGTTGGGGTAATCAAGCCTGCAGGGGAGGGAAGTTAGAGGTGACCAGGCAGGCAGAAAAAGGAAGTTGGGGGGGACCCAGGCCTATAGGGGAGGGCAGTTAGGGGTGACCAGGCCCACAGGGTAGGGCAGTTAGGGGCAAACAGGCTGGCAGGCAAGCAGTTAGGCATCAATCAGGGGCAGGGGAGTAGTTAGGGGTGATCAGGCTGGCAGGCAGAAGTGGTTAGAGGCAATCAGGAAGGCAGGCAGGTGAGTAGTTGGGAGCCAGCAGTCCTGGATTGTGAGAGGGATGTCTGACTGCTTGTTTAGGCCTGATCTTACCTGGATTGGATCGGAGGGGGAGCAGACTGGACTGATGGACACCCCCCCATGACAATTTTCATGCATTAGGCCTCTAGTCTACACTAATAAAAGAGAAACTTGCAAATTAACCATCACTCTGCTACACCCACCAGCCAATCAGGAGCAAGTAGGCAAATAACCCAACTAAGATGGCAGCCACCATGGAGCTGGAGCGAGCAGGAGGCTTAGGTTGCCCCTGACGATGGAGGAAGCCAAGCTTCCCACCTTCCCTGGCTGGCCCTGGCCTCTGCTCAAGGAAGCGCTGGGGAAAAAAAGATAGAAAAAAAAGCCCCTTACCCATGGGGTGAGGGTCCCCACTTGGGGGCTTGGCCAGCCTGCAAACAGGCTGGCCAGGCACTCCAGTGGGGACCCCACGCTGAAGAGGGTGTGGCTAGCCTGTAAACAGCTCTCAATCCTTCATCAAGGCTGGCCACACCCCCATGGCCCAATTCCTATGAACGGGCAGTCGAAAATCCCTCTAGGGGTCCCAGATTGGAGAGGGTGCAGGCTGGGCTGAGGGATAAACCTTCCCTCCCTCCCCCATGCACGAATTTTGTGCACTGGGCTTCTAGTAAAGAAATAAAAGAATATGGAAGCTTTCTTTTTTTTATATATTTTCTTCCTTTGGTTTTCATTTTGCTATCTGTTATACCAGGATATTTTGGCACTTCGTGGGAAGTTATTAGGGAGGACAGATGGTAACCTGGTTTAATTACCCCACCATGCGACAGAGGTGCCAATGTGGTAAAAGCAGAATAAAAAACTAAGGCTCAGAAGGGTCACAAAGCTGGTTGGTCGCACAGAGAAACCTCCTGAAATTCCACCTCAGCATTCCTTTTGATTTTTTCTTTTGCATCATGATTTTACACACAATTGAATGGTTTATAAATATGCAAACACAGAGCCAAAAAAACTAAAAACAAAACAAATTTCATTGGAAATTTTGTTTGATGGCTCTGTCATCCCACCAGTTCAAGAAATGTGCAATATGATTAAAAGACATACTTCATGTCTTGTACATAACATTAATTTTACCATTCCTTTTACTGCATCTTAGCATTTGGTTACTTTCCTGCCTCTAGTGTCTTAAAAGCCAATTCTTAGCAGGCTGAATTATACATTCTGCTCCACTGTTAAAATGAATAATATAGCCAAAATGTGCCCAGGATCCTAAATCTAACATAATGGTAGTGGATACAAAGGCAGGGCATTGAACCAAACTAAGGACTCTATGTTGAATCCAACAGGACCTTCTTTCTGTGATTTTTCTTGGCCTGACTCTTCAGTGTATTACTGGGAGCAAAACCAATATTTAAAAAAGTCAGTATAAATGAATACTTAGGAAATTTCTTTTCAGTTGCTACACAAGCAGTTTTTCAAAAGTATAAAAAAGTTTTCTTAGATTCTACCTTCATGTCCAGAGGTACCCTTCAATGAAATAGTCTCAGACCTGTGCTGCCTTTTTAATCCCATATAGCTTCACTATGAATCTTGCTGTAAATCATCTCACTCTAAATAGTCTAAATATAATATTTTATAAAAAGGTTTTATAATATATTTTATAATGCTTATATTATTGATTTGTTACAGAGAGGAAGGAAGAGGGATAGAGAGTTAGAAACATCGATGGGAGAGAAACATCGATCAGCTGCCTCCTGCACACCTCCCACTGGGGATGTGCCCGCAACCAAGGCCCATGCCCTTGACCGGAATAGAACCTGAGACCCTTGAGTCTGCAGGCCGACGCTCTATCCATTGAGCCAAACTGGTTAGGGCTTGTTTCTTGATTTAGTAGAGGAATATAGCCTTCTTTTATATGCAGACAGTCCCTAATTTTTAAAAAATTTGCTTGTTCAAAAGTTTCTTTAACACCTGGTTTGACCTTAAATAATTTTCCTATAGAGACAGTAACAGACTTGATGATTAATTATCTAGACTGGTCTGTAATAGTTTAACTCATGACATTGGCATGAAACTGCCCAAAAACTATGTTCACAGATGTTTCTATATCTTAAAGATTCAAGAAAGATGCCAAAAGCATATTTATAACTCAAGCGCACCCTCCCATCCCTCCGCCCCCTGGACAGGTGTGTGATAGGAAAGACTTTCACCTTCTCCATCTGCTGGCAGTATAGGAACCATGATAATATGGTTAATTCTGTGATTGGAATGTTCATTGGGGAAGGTTTATACAGTAGGAATGTGTTTGTAACATACAGTGTGAAGACAAAAATGTCAGGTGATGAATAAGAAGAAAAAAGCTGGGACTTGTTCCTGGGTTCCCATCAGATGCACTCACCCACCCTCTTTCTCGTTGTCCTTGGATGCTGTGGCTTCGTCTGCCTACCTCCCTGTCCCTGGCTGTCGTGCGGCCCTTTCAGTCTGGGGTTTTGTTTTGTTTGAGCCTCTGGTCCCTGCAGTCCAAACATGGTCTCAGTAGTTCCTCTCTTCCTGAACAATTACATTAAGACTCCTGAATGTGTTTTTGTTTTAAACTCTTCTATAGCATCAGGGGAAAGTATAAGAAATGAGTCTCCTCCCTCATGCTTTACCTTCTTCCTCATTTATATCCTATAGTTGAAAAGTCCCCCTTGGATAACATACGAATGTTTAGATGATGTGAGGACTAGATTCCCATCTCACCATCTCACCATGAAAGCAACCGAAATGATCCTCAGAATTCTCTCAGGGGAGTTGGGATTGTGAGGGGCTGGGTTTGGGTTGAAGAAGAGAATCATATCAAGGCCTCACTAAAATACTCACAAGAATCTAGATGTTTCCACATATGGCATGGATTCATGCAAGGAGCAAGGTCTTACTCAAATCAAGAATTTGTAAACTATATTTTATCCAAATAGTATCAATGTGTACCCTTGTCTGTAATCTTCATTGAGGTCAGGTTATTGCCTTTTGTATAAAAACTCAATTATTAATATTTTAAATGATAATTTTCATATATTAGAAAGTATATCTGAAAATTCTTTCTGTCCAAATATTACAGAATGGAAAATATTAGACAGAAATGAGTTATCCACAAAATGATGTCATTTAAAACAGAAGAATTAGAGTTTTGAATGTAAACTTTCTATTCATGACAGAGGGCAAAACAGTAATCCTTACTACTTAATCTTTAAGGTCTGCTAACCATTTTGGCCATTCCAACCAACTTTAGAGTGACCTCAAGAGTGACATTGATTGTTATATTTTACCCAGTTTTTGCCTTTTCTATATGAATAAAAATCCCTTTTGAAAACAGGTCAAATACTGCCTCAGGACAATATTCCCCCTAAGTAATAAATATGAGTATTTTCTCAAAATGTCTTTTTTTAATACCACTAATTATCTGAACATTTTACACAATTAAAGTTTATGATTAGTCTTGAAATTGGCCAAAGTTCTTGAAATTGTTCATTTATTAATACATATCATTAGAATTGCTCTGATAACTATGTCCATCAACTAACCAAAGACACTTGCATTTGACTTTAGTAACTGATATTATGACTAAGCACAGATTTATTTTGCAACCAAAAATGGTACAGATGTCTCTCTGCCTTTGTACAATTTGCTTCAAACAAAATACTTCACAAGTTTTACCTCTCAGGCAAAATCAGGGCTGCCATGAAGAAGATGTGTGAAGTACTGGGGAAAAGACAGAGAGAATATTAAACAGTGGAGAACCTGCAGGAGGGAGGAATACCAATGGAGCATAGTGAAGAGGAACATGTGTGACAGAATAAGAAAAGTGAATAAATAAAAAGATATTAGGATGGTGAGCAACATGCAAGCCTCCTTTCCTGGGCCATAATTTTAGGACTTCCTTTCAATTTTCTATTTTTAAACCAGTAGTAAGGTTTGATTAAAAAGACAATGAGCCCTAGCCAGTTTAGCTTAGTGAATATAGTGTCAGCCTGTGGACTGAAGGTGTCCTGGATTCTATTCCCATCAAGAGCACATGCCTCGACAGCAGGCTCTATCCCCAGTGTGGGGTGTGCAGAAGGCAACAGATCAGTGATTCTCTCTCATCATTGATGTTTCTCTCTCTCTCTTTCCCTCTCCCTTCCTCTATGAAATCAATATATATATATATATTAGAGGCCCGATGCACAAAGATTCCTTTCCCTGGCTGCTGGCACTGCCTTTGCTCTCGCCAGAGCTGCCTTCTGCCTCTCATCTTGTTGCATTAATTTGCATATTTCCTTCTTATTGGCTGTGGCTCCCACCATCTTTGTCACAGAGTTATGATCAATTTGCATATTATGTCTTCCTTAGATAGGATATATATTTTAAGAAGATAGTGAAACATCCTTTCTTTAATTATTTCCTGAGGGAACAGGGTCTTGTAACCATGAGAAAAGATTTCTAAGAAATCAACCAGAAGTTTTCTCCAGGTGGCATTTTTGTTTATCTGCCGTGTTTCTACCCCCTGTGAGTGACGCTTTCCCCAGCCTAGAATATTTTTTCCTTTTATCTATATATAACAGGAGTGGAGGAATGGGAAGGAATGTTTATGTGTAGACAATCTAAAAGGTTTTTTTCCTGCCTCCATGGCTACATCTCACTTGTGAATGGTTCACTAGTTTTCTGTTGATGCCAACATTGTGGTAAATCTTATTGATTCAGTCCTCTGTGCAACCAGCAGTTACTAAGTACCTCCTATGTACTCAGCTCTATCCTAGACACTAGGGATATAAAGGTGAATGGGACATTGCCTGGTGCTTACAAAATTCAGATTTGCTGTGGACCCAGTTAATAGGGCAGCCCTGCTTGGAAGTGTATATTTGAGTTCCCCTGCTAAGTTGGTTTCCTGGTCCACTGTGATTCCTTCAGATGTTAGCAAGGGCATCTGAAGGAATCACAGATTTCTTCAAACTCAACATTACAGAGACATTAGTGGATGGCTTTTCATGGGAAGATTTAGCTAACACATCCATGATTCCTCTTCTCCCATTGTTTGGATCCGTAGGAACAATTTCTCTTTTCACGGAAATGTTTTTACTATGAATTAAGCCAAGCAGTAAGAGTTCTTACCGGAGTTCATACTTAGCTAACATGTTAAAAGAAAACTCATTTGATGTCCCTGAATCTCTGTAATGAACATGTTTATATAAGAAGTGTGAATATTTCTAGAAGTCATCTAGAAGCTCCCACATTTCAAAAGTACACATATGTTTAGTTCCTGGAGATCAATTCAATAGGTAGAAAACTCATAAAGTATTAACATTGGTACCTGAGAAGCACTGAGGAAATTCTAGATTGACTTGTCTTCTCTTGCGTCCGGTTGCATGTGAGGTAGTTAATTCATCTGTTGAGTTTATGATGATGACGTGCTCAAATTCAGTGTTTCAGCCTCTGCAGCCTTTGCTTTCAACCAAGGGCATTTGCCACTCTGGTCAGCTTTTTTCAAGTGCCCACCAAGCATCAGGGCATGTGGATGGCTCTGCTAAATTCATCATTACCTTGGAAAAGACAAGGCAACATACATATTTCATATCTAGTAGTTTCTTCTTAGCTAGAGGTTGCCTCTTGGTCAAGTACCCTATTCGATGTCTGAAAAGTTTCAGGATTAAGTTTCCATGACACCTGCTCTCCTGATCCTGCCCAGCACTGGTGGCTGCTGCCTCCCTGTATGTTGCCTACCACCTTGGCTACTACCTGGCTCGGGAAGCTAGTAATCCAGGCCTGGTGGTTATCTCCTCCAAGAAAGCAAGACTCATAAAGGCACAAACCAGAATCTCATAACTGCATTCAGCCCAAAGAGTTGACCCACACAGAGCTGTTTCCTACAATATGAATTTCCAGCTTTATTTGTAAAATGGAAAGGCCAAGCAATGTAGAGCCCAGGTTTCTGCAGATAGCGATTGGCTGGAGCTTCATGGGTGCTACTCCATTCCTTCTAGACATAGGCCCTTATATCTGCCACACTCCCTACCTGACCCACTCACTCATGTACCTTTCCTGCCTGTTCCCCGAGGCTTAGTATTTAGGCATTACCTAACCCAGCCCTCTTTTAACAAGCTTGACTGCCATTGCACTATGAGTCAATGGTAGGAACTTCACTGAGGTTGCTTGTGACACATTTGATAAGAGAACAACCCATATGGGATTGTCTTCAGTAAACAAAAATAAAACTAACTGTGCATTGGGTCATATGGAAGTAATTTAGGGATGTGAATTAAGCAGAATCATCAGATTCTTAAATCCAACCACCTGGAGGAGATGCTCATTGATAAGTAGATATTATTGCAGCCAACTCATATTTGCATCACCGATACTCTTGTTACAATTAGACAGTCCACGAAAGATTTATGAAAGCACTCACAATTTAAATCAAATGTGCTTTTGTTTTAAAAATAGAATTGCTGTTTTGTGGGCATCAGCTATTCCCATTTTTGTGTGTCCTCCTTTTAGTAGAAAAGGAATAGAAAATAATGCTCCTGCCGTAACCGGTTTGGCTCAGTGGATAGAGTATCGGCCTGAGGACTGAAGGGTCCCAGGTTCGATTGCAGTCAAAGGCATGTACCTTAGTTGCAGGAACATCCCCAGTAGGGGGTGTGCAGGAGGCACCTGATGGATGTTTCTCTCTTATCAATGTTTCTAACTCTATCCCTCTCCCTTCCTCTCGTAAAAAATCAATAAAACATATTTATAAAACAAAAATGAAAATAATACTCCTAGTTCAAGATTTTGATTTACCACATTAGATTGGCTAGTTCTATTTAATACTTCAACTTCCTTCTTTGTCATGGTTTTGTTATACAAAATAATACTTATTTGAGGGACCAGTTCATCAGGGAGTTGAACAGAAATTAACATAAACAGAGGCCCTATGTGTAGGTAGGTGCTTCTGCTGCTGTAAGCAGACACATTTGCAGCACCCATCTGGAGGAGGCCTGGGAGAGGATATGGTCAGCCACCCAGGCAAGGCTGCCCTGTGGAGTGGCCCAGCAGCCCCAGCAAGTCCCTCAGCAATTTCTCTCCCTCTTGTTCCCCCACACAGTTAGTGCTCCAGCCTCTCTTTGCTGTAGGCCCTACACTATTGTCTACCCTTTATTCCCAAGCTCTCAGGGAAGGTCTAAACACCCACCTCCATTGGCACTGTAAGAGGTACAGACATGCTCTTTGGAATCACTGTTTCCCCTAGTCTTATTGCAGACTGTCACTATGCCCTGGAGGGGACTCCGACGCCAGCAAGCAGAATAAGCTAACATCTCCATGCTCATGCTGGCCTGTACAAGCACTTAGTACGTCATGGAAGGCGGTTAAAACTGTTTGTGCTGTCTTTCCCATGACTGCGAAATAAGATTGGCAGCACTTCCCTAGCTCCTAAGACTCTGGTAAAAATTTCTCAGCGCCTCCTGGAAAAGCAGTCTATTAAAATTAAAACAGACATTAATGATGCTTCAGAGAGGGGACTCTTAGTGGACACAGCATGGTGCCTATTTCTCTGACTTGTACATATCCCAGGAGAACTTCCAAGGGTCCCTTCCAGGAAAACATTGGCCACAGTGCCTGGAGGTTGAGGAAGGAACTTTGAATATCAGCCTCAGCTTTGACAAGCACAGAGAAGGAAGAACACCACTGACAACCACACTATCAAGGACACATTTTTTTTTAAATGGACAAGTTTAAAATTTGAGTTTGTCAATGTCAGACTCATAGCCCATGTTCCTGTGCCATTTACAAACTTGTTTTTTTAGGAATTATCTCTTGTATCTACCTTCAAATATCCAGGCACCTTCTGAAGCTTTTGATCCTCTTGACCATTAAACATTGCAATGTTAATTGAAAAGGTTTATGTAAAGAAAATGTTTTATGTCCATAGAAAACTAGTATGGAGGAGTATCTGAGGAGAAACCACAAGAAACACACAAAATAGATCTGCTCATTCTATTTTAAATTATATCAAAACTACAATCTGACTACAGAAAAGCCATATTAAAAATGACACAGATCTCTCTTTCCCTCAAAATGGCTTCTCTACAACCTTCCACTCTACACAGAACTGTCCGACCCTCCCAGTGGGCCTCAGTACCTGTCCTGTTAGGCCTTCCAAAATCAGAAGTGTAAATCAAACAGGCAATAGTTATATCAGAGGCACTTCGTTGGTAACTGCTCCTCATCTGGATTCCTGTTCTGTCTATATTTCCAGAATATAGTTCACCCCAGGGTACACTTAACTCAGACTGTGCAAACAAGCTACATTTCTCATTAAAAAAATTAATAATCAAGTTATGTCTTTAAGAAAAAACCTACCACAAAAATAAACACTCAAACCTTTCCTGTCTTCTAAGAGCAAATCTCTTGAACTTCTTGAAGCTTACAGCTGTGAGGAGCATGACTCATTTTTGGGTTTTTGTTGGTGTTTTTTTTTTGGTTACTCTTTTTTTTTCTTAATTTCTTTATTGACCAAGGTATTACATATGTGTCTTTATCCCCCCATCATCTCCCCAACCCCTCCCCACTCACTCATTTTTTTAATGCCACATATAGAGCCCACCAGATAGCCAAAGACACAGACCAGGGTATGGCAGAGTTTTCTGGCCAAGATGCAATGCAGTAGTTAGTAACTGCCGAGAGTTCAATAGTAGCAGCAGTCATTTTTATTTATGTCTTTATCCATATAAGGGATCGTGTATATGCTGGGGCAGAGGGGAAAAGCAGTCTGGGTGAGTCCAGTTGATGCTTTCAGTTAACTTCAAGGCTGATTTACAATTCAAATAAATGGGTGGCCGCACATGTCTCCTTGTCAGGTACAGGTCCAAAGCATTGCTCTCACTAATATCTGTAATATACATTTGCTCATTGCTGGGCTCTCTGTTGAATACTTTTTGTTTTGAATGGTTAGAAATGTCATTCTATATGGAATTTTAGTTTCACTTCATAAGCCTTAATGTGACTATATTCTAAAATATGTATTATTGCATATCCACTTAAGACATCACCAGATTTCCCTCACCCCAACTCCCACTATTTTAGAGAGACTCTTGCTAAAGTAAAAAGAAAGAAGAAAGAAAAACAGGCCATGATTTGATATCCTGGGACACATTTTTATTTGGAAATCTTACAGGCATCATTGAAGCTAAGAGATGAAATAGAATAATTCCTACTTAAAATCAAATATAAATCTAATATTGAGGTTATAAATAACCACCTGAATAATTTGAATATTAGCTATTTCTAATGACTGTTCAAAAATACTGATATTTACATATAAAATATCTAATTATTTTTATTTGTCTATCAGTATATGAAACAAGGAATGCTATTTTTCCCAATTAATTTTAAATTCTATAATGTTTTAAAAAACAAAGAATAATCATTTCTGAAGTTCTGAGTTTCCATTTAGTATAAATATTTAATATAAATCAGTTCTACTTTTATCAATTCTGTGCACATCTGTACATTCCAATAAAATAAAAGATGCTTTTACTCCATGGGAGAAACTAATTGAGTGTTTATACTACAACTTTTTGATATAAACTGTAGGACCACCCACTAAAAGGGAAAATATCCACATGTATGAATTCTAACATGATGTTGCACAAAATTTATAGAAATGAGGCTTGTATTGAGAAGTGGATCCCAGTGTGCAGGGATTGACCTTAACAAAGTTGTACTGGTTATTTCCTAAGCAAAGATGCTTGACTGTTTAGTAAACAAACATTTTCTTTGTTCGTTGCACAAAGTTTGGTCAAGGCATTGCACAGAGAATATATATTTTTGTTAGGATGTGTTATGAGTTTCACTTCTAAGCTGGCATTTAAGGACGGGTAACACAGGGCAAACTCCCTGTCGTTTGCAAGGTGTGGAGTTGGAAAAGAATTTAGGGATCAAACTCCACAGACCATGGTTTGCATTTGATAGTTTAGTTGTATCTGTGCTTTTAGATTATTAAGAATGTTGTAACAGCTTCATTGGAATATTATCTCTGTTTCTCTTTAATATGGGACATTTAAACATTCCCTGAATTTGAAACATGTTGTTATTATATCTTGGGAACAAAGTTATTTTTTGTGGGAACACGTCTTTGAATTACAAATGTAAGTTAATAAAAAAAACATAATGGATTATACATTTTTAAATATTTATATTTAAAATTTACTAAACAACTTTTTGTGTACAGACTAATTCTTTGATCACCTTAGCAAATATTAATTGAAGGATACTGTGAACATACAATAAAAAGATATGAAATGAAAATGAAAAAAAGATTAGGATCTAAACACAATGTATGTCCACATATATGTTGTCAAAGTTTTACAGAAAATACTGTGCTTTTGAATCATCATTTACAGTGGCCACACAGCAGAAGTACTTAAGTATAAAATTTTCACCTTGAAGGGGGGGGCCTGGACAAAATTAAAATTGCACCAAAATAATTAAGAGTTGAAGAAAATTCATATTTTTAAATGTCTATTTTCAAAGAGTAGAACTTACACTCATCCTTTCCCTCACAGAAGAATGTCTAAATCATGTGTATCTTTTTCTTTAACAGATAATTCTGAAGTAATCAGCAGAAATGGAATGGAATGCCAAGAATCTGCATTGAGAATAACTAAACATTGTTACTGTACATACTATCCTGTTTCCTCCTCAATAGAATTGCCACAAACTGCATGCTAAATAAAGATTTAGTTCTTCTGGACAGACCACAACTCTAAGGAGCTAGTGCTGCTATATCATATATGAGTATTAAATATGGTATGCTTAGTATATTCCAACCTAAGATAGTTAACTACCTGAGACCAGCTGTGATGTTTAAAGACATAAAGGATCAAGTTTACTTTGAAAGGGTTTCTAAACATAGTTTCTGTCCTAGGAATATTGTCTTATCTCCATAACTATAGCTGATGCAGAAAGTCCAACCAATTTACTCATTTCGACTCAGAATATTTCAAAGTTAGCAATAAAGAATTAGCAGTAGTTTAAAACCTATTCCAAGGGCAGGTTCAATTCCAACTCCAATTACTGTCATTTCATTTTCCCACTGGATCAAAGGGTATGTTTCACTTCTTGACACAAATGCTGCAGCAAATATGAGAAGTGAAGTAAAAAACTGATACCTGTCCTGCAGGTCTAAAATTTGAATGGAAATTCAAGCACAAGTACTGGGGACACATCAAAGTGTGGTATTTTGTTTGCCTGGAGATGCCGTATTGAATCATGAGATTCTAGAATAACATTAACTAGATTGCAAAAGAAACTTTGCACGGTATGAACTTCATACCCAACCAAACAAAGTCTTGAAGGTATTATTTTACAAGTATATTTTTAAAGTTGTTTTATAAGAGAGACTTTGTAGAAGTGCCTAGATTTTGCCAGACTTCATCCAGCTTGACAAGAATGAGAGGCTCATGTCAAGAGTCTAATCTAATGGATTAGTCTTTCAAACTCACCATCCGTTTGCCTGTTTCAGAATAACTCTTCTAAACTAAAAACCTAGTCCAATAAGGAAGCTGTAGGTGAGGAGATCTGTATAATATTCTAATTTAAGTAAGTTTGAGTTTAGTCACTGAAAATTTGACTGTGACTTTAATCTAAATTACTATGTAAACAAAAAGTAGGTAGTTTCACTTTATAAAAAATCCATTACTGTTCTGCATTTCAAAAAAGTTGGATTAAAGGGTTGTAACTGACTACAGCATGGAAAAAATAGTTCTTTTAATTCTTTCACCTTAAAGCATATTTTATGTCTCAAAAGTATAAAAACTTTAATACAAGTACCTACATATTATATATATACATACATATATATACTATATATGGATGAAACATATTTTAATGTTGTTTACTTTTTTAATACTTGGTTGTTCTTCAAGGTAATAGCGATACAATTAAATTTTGTTCAGAAAGTTTGTTTTGAAGTTTATTTTAAGCACTATCGTACCAAATATTTCATATTTCACATTTTATATGTTGCACATAGCCTATACAGTACCTACATAGTTTTAAATTATTGTTTAAAAAATGAAACAGCTGTTATAAATGTAATTGTTTAAAACATCCATTTTTTGTGAACATATTAGTAATTGAAGTATTTTGACTTTTGAGATTGAATGTAAAATATTTTAAATTTTGGTCTCACAGCCTGTTCTGAAATCTATATGCACCAACCATATCATTTTTTTTTTTTTAGTGAAAAAGAAATTCACCATTTTAATTAATGTTGGTCAAAGTCTAATGACTCTTTATCTTATATCATAGACTTGATAACCCTATCAAAAGAAATCATTCTAAGTGTAATCTTACATAGTGCTTGTATTGTTAACATTTGTTTTAATTTGTGGGAAAGTATTGTATCTAACTTGTATTTCTTTGGTAGTTTCATCTTTATGTATTATTGATATTTGTAATTTTCTCAATTATAACAATGTAGTTATGCTACAACTTGCCTAAAACATTCAAACTTATCTTCTTTTTTCTTTTTGTCTTTGTTAATTCACTTAAACTCGTTGAATACATAGTATATACATTACTAAAGGTAAATTATGTGATCACTGAAATATTTTTGTAGACTAATTGTTGTAACATTTTCTTTATTTTTTTCTTTTATTTCATGATTTTGATGTTAAAAATCATTAGCACACAACTATTTTCAGCCCTTTAATGAGCATCAACAACATCACCTGTATCCCCAAGCAAATATAGAGGACTGTATTTTTACTATGATATCCATTTTCCAGAATTGTGATTATAATATGCAAAGAGTCATAAATATGCCATTTACGATAAGGAGGAGGCAAGGCAAATGCATAGATGTACAAATATATGTACAACAGATTTTGCTTTTTATTTATTTATAATGTAATTTTATAGAATAATTCTGGGATTTGAGAGGATCTAAAACTATTTTTCTGTATAAATATTATTTGCCAAAAGTTTGTTTATATTCAGAAGTCTGACTATGATGAATAAATCTTAAATGCTTTGTTTAATTACAAAAACAAAATCACCTATATCCAAGACATGAATATAGCAATTCAACAAATACTGTAGTTAAGAGATGAACTCGCCACTTGTATGGGAACTACATTTCACTCTTGGTTTTCAGGATATAATAGCACTTCACCGAAATATTCTTTTAGCCATACCACTGGTAACATTTCTACTAAACCTTTCTGTAACACTTAAAGAATTTCCTCATTCATTACCTTACAGTGTAAACAGGAGTCTAATTTGTATCAATTCTATGTTTTGGTTGTAATATTCAGTTCACTCACCCAATGTACAACCAATGAAATAAAAGAAGCATTTAAAAGGATTTCTAATCTTCCTCCTTTTTGTGTTGAAACAGATTGATAACTAGCCAAACAAAGTGGTTAGACATTCACAAAGATAACAATTGATAACTTCAAGGGAGAGCAAGCTCTGGTCTTCAAATAGGAGACTGATAGTTTTTGCTTTTGCTTTCAGCAAAACAACTTAAAAGAATCATTTTAGAAATATTTGTAGTATTCTTTGAAATTAGAAGTAAAAATAAATCCTACCATTCAGCCCTCTTCTACAGGATTCTGCCTGAATATAAAGCAGATTCATAGAAGTTTGAACTCAATAACCAAATGGGAAACAAAATATCAGTTCCAGACTCATAGATAGAGAACAAGCTGACAGCTGTCAGGCTGGGGGTAGGGGTCGGGGTGTGTGGAGGGATTGAGCAAAAAAGAAAAAAGAAAAAAACTCATGGATACAGACAGTGATGTGATTGCCTGCAGGCTAGGGTGGGGTGAGGGCAGGAGGGAGTGGAGAGAGGTGGAGGAGGGTATAGGGGGGATAAATGGTGATGGACAAAGTCTTGACTTAGGGTGGTGTACACACAGTGTAGAAGTTGTACCTAGAATCTATATAATGTAACCAGTGTCCAATACATTCAACAAAAAGAAAAATATATATATATATCAGTTTCGTTAACAGACAAGAAAGTAATCCAGGAGAAGGCTTCCCACTAGAGCCTGATCAGACAACATGGCTTAGACCTGAAGCTGCAGAAAGAGCCAGAATGGGGAGTCCTGTTCTGTGTAGACATCCTAGCCAGGTGGACCAAGGAGAGAACAAGAGCTGAGCATTGTACCTGAGGGAAGGTGTGCAACAAAGAAAATGCACCTTCTCAGACTTCTTCTTCAGCCCCGTGGCGCCCTGGTATTTCCCAAGGAAAGTAGTATTAGTTTTGGGGTGGAAATGTGCCTTGTCATGCAAGGGTTGGCAGGAATTGCCTACTGCCTGTGTGTGGGAGGGAGGGTGCAGGGAGGTGGAGAAGAAGGTTTTCTCCATGGCAGGTTTAAAGCTTCAGGACTTGTGAGTGGTTTTGATATTCCTAAGGACAGTAGAAAATACAAACATTCAACAGATCAGGCATATATAAATCCTAATAAAAGAGTAATATGCAAATTGATTGTACCTCCACTACACTCATAAGTCACACCCACCAGCCACACCCACCGGATAACAGAGCGAGTAAGCAAATTAACCCAATCAAGATGGCTACAGCCACAGAGAGAGCAGGAGGGAGGCTTGGGTTGCCCCTGGTGATGGAGGAAGCCAAGCTTTCTGCACACCCTGGCTGGCGCTTAAGGCAACAAAGTTTCAATTGTAGACGATAAATAAATCCCAGATACCAGGGCCTCCACTTGGGTCACCAGGGGTGTGGCCAGCCTACAAACCACCACAGGCCCCTCCCCCAGGCCACCCCACACTCCAAGGGAACACCCACCCTGATCCAGGACACCCTTCATGGCAAACTAGTTGACCCCCACCCATGCACCAGGCCTCTATCCCATCTAATAAAAGAAAAATATATATATTGACCATCACTCCAACACACAAGATGGCTGCCTCCATGTGGTCAAGAGATCCTGCCCCCATGTGGACACAAAATGGCCACCACAAGATGGCCTGCAGGGGAGGTCAGTTGGCAGGTACCAGGCCTGCAAGGGAGGGCAGTTGGAGGTGATCAAGCCTGCAAGGGAGGGCAGTTAGGGGTGACCTGGCCCATAAGAGAAGGCAATTAGGGGCAAACAGGCTGGCAGAGGAGCAGTTAGGCATCAATCAGGCTGGCAGGGGAATTGTTAGGAGCAATCAAGAAGGCAGGCAGGTGAGCAGTTGGGAGTCAGCAATCCTGGATTGTGAGAGGGATATCCGACTGCACGTTTAGGCCCAATCCTATGGGGCCTAAATGGGCAGTCGGACATTCCTCAAGGGGTCCCAGATTGGAGAGGGAGCATGTTGAGCTGAAGGACATCCCCCACCCCCTCACACAAATTTCGTGCACTGGGCCTCTAGTAAAGAAATAAAAGGAACTTGTATTTTTAAACTATGTCTCAGGATTTATTTCCATGGATAAAAGTACTTTCCCACATTTGTGGCTATTTGAAAAACTGGTACTATGTTTAGATGAGCACCTTTTTACTGTAATGCAAAAGAAAAGTTGCTATTCTACCAGTTGCTCCTCACAAGAAAACCTTCTCTGTTAATAGTAAGTTGAAGCTGCTGATTTCAGAGTCTAAGTTAGATGAAAAATCTAAGATAAATAGTACTTAAAATTTTTCACACCTGCTTTTATGAAGTGAAATTTTTATCTCTAGACTGACTTTTTATGGTGCTACATCATAAATCAAAAGCAAAACCGTAACCTGTGAGGATGAAACTAGTCTATCTCTTCAGCATAGAAAATAGTTAAGTATAAAATATCAATTATTCTATAATTATCTCCTAATAGAAAAGTGCTATTTCAATTTTGGGAGGCCCAAACTAAAACTAATGTTGCAAATCCAGAAATATGCTCTTTGCTATTAACCACAGTTCTTTTGCAACACTTAAAAAATTTTAGAAACAGCCAGCAAACCAAAATGCAGTTTAATATTCTGATATTTGTGAGAGAGAAATACTGGCTTGCTCGAGAATGATTTCCTCTTCCCCCCAAATATCCTATTGTCTCTGAAATACGAGGCCATCATTACTGTTGGATTAGTGTAACTCCCCAGAAACAACTAGTCACTATGAATAAGTATGACTCATATCAATTGAAACATAATAATGACTTCTCTCCATGCTCTCAGTGGGGGTGGTAAATGGCAAGAATGAAGATGGAGTAGAATTGAGAATGTTCACTAAGGATCTACTTATATGCCAAGCTCTATGCTAAATTGTTTAAATAGATTTCTAATAGTCTACTCTGTCATTGAAGAGAACTACTTATAACAGATAAACAAATTCTAACTGCTACCAAGATTCTGACTCAAAGAACATAAGAGATTCTGCTGTGAGAAGTAGCTTGATTTCAGATCATCACTGCCTTTCAGTGTCTGCCCTTGGGGTGCTGAACACCTCAGGAGACTTCAAGTGCATGACCAACGGCCATGTGGCCTCACTTCCTCCCTCTGGTTCAGCTACTTTAAAAAATGACAGCCTACCCATTTGAGGTGTCCCTTTACCCTGCCCCCATGTAAATGTCCTCTGTGCTACTGAGCCTATGTTTTAATCATACTATTTCAGACAACCCCACCAAATTAGATGAACACCATATAGCTATTTTCATGAAATAGTGTATAATCAGAAAGTAACTTTGTTTTGCTCACATACAGTTTACATAATCATTAACATTATGAAAGAGCTACTATACCCATGATGTAAATGAGAAATCAAGACTCATAACATCAAGTAACTTTACAAGATCACATAGAACAGCATAATTCTCAAGCCCTGGCTCATCTTAACCCTACAATCATGTCAATATGAACTTTATTTGGGGCATCCTTCAGGTCAAAATTTCATTTAAGAATTCAGAGTAAAGCATCTATCTAGTAAAGCAATAAGATAAAGCTAGGATAAGAATCCTTTACTAGGTTACATGAATATGTTTTCTTCCCTATTACTAAAATGCATATGATTGATGAAATATTTTGAAAGTAAGGGCTACAAAGTGTTTTTCTAGATTTAGGGCAGAGCCTAATTCTTTATTAGGACCAGAGGCAACTGGCAGGAATGCTACATTGCACCATCTTTCCAGTGTTATAGAGGTCTTTTTTGTTGTTGTTTCTTTTAATCAAGCTTCTATAGGGTTCTATTAAAATAAAAAATAACAAAAGCCATTGCATTTTTCCCAATAAGGTTAGGTCATTAAGCCATGATGAAGCGTCCCTGAAAAGATGTAACATATCACATAGAGCATAGAGATCAATTTCTGGATAAAGGTCACACATGGATCATGTCTCCCTAAAATCCAATTATGTCCAGAGCCTGAGAAGTTAGGTTCGTTGTTCTTTTTTCTAATAACTTTGCTATGGATGTTTCTGGGGCTTTGCCTTATATAAACAAAGGAAGAAGTTTTGTGGGTTTTTTTAATCTATCCTCATGTGTAAACTAAAATGATCTAAATTCAGGGACCCTAACTTTTCTTTTACTAGAGAACCCTTCCTTCAAACAAAAGGTCATTTCACAAAAGCACACAAGCAAAGGAGTAGCCAGGTGCCCTGGTTACATGGGACTCTCTATGCTTGAGATGCGCCTCTTGCAAACTCTGCAGCCCAGAGATGGAAACCCCCCCACCCAACTCACATATGAAACCTGTGGCTTCACAGAGGAAGAAAAATATTTCAAAGTAGCACAACAGCTTAAGAAAACCTGGCTTGTAGCTCTAAATATATCTCAATAAATTGATTCAATATACACAGAAGTAACAAATATACTATAGAATGAATATATATTCAGCACTCATATACACATGTCTATGGAGAGCAACATAAACACATTCTCACCCATAAACAAAAAGTTCAAGAGTTTCCAGTTCTGTTTAACTTTCACAACAGTCTAGTGGTCATACTACCCAAGTTTGACTGTCAGCTCTGCTTTTCACAACTTCAAAACATCAATGGTTTTTGTTGCTGTTGTTGTTGTTCTTATTACTCCTCCTCAACCAAGGATATTTTCCCATTGATTTGTAGAGATAGTGGAAGAGAGGGGGAGAAAGAGAGAAAAACATCCATGTGAGAGAGACACACTGATTGGTTACCTCCCGCCCCTGTTCCCATCCCCAACGAGGGCCAAAATTGAGCCTGGAACTGAGTCAGGTACCCTTAACGGGAATCGAACCCATGGGCCAAAGCTCTAGCCACTGAGCCAAAGCAGCTAGGGCAAAACTTCAATGTTTTCTCATCAGTAAATTGGGTCTAAAATTAAGGTCTACTTCATCACGACATTGAGGATTAAGTGAAAGATTATATACTGACCATGTACAACACTGAGTGAGCTATGATGAATAGTAGTTATTGTTCTTAAAAATAATATTTAAAAAGAGAGACATATGTAATATTTTCAATAATAAAGATTTATTTAAAATAAATAAATAAATAAGCTCTTGAGTTCCCTATCAGTATTTATTCCCACATTCTGTCCAAACATTTCTTGGTAACTAAGAGGCACGCACCTCTTCTATTTTCTCAGTGGCAATTAATGTCAATAGCTGACAGGCAAATTATAGGGAATTTATAATAACAAATGATAAGCTATATCACTTCTGTGCAAGCCTATGAGTCCTGGCTAAGCACTGCTGAGCTGTTCAAGGGATGTGAACATGAGTAAAGTCCAATCCCTACTCTCAAAAAGCTTTCTATGTAACAGAAGAAGAAAAATAATCCCGTGAAAAATGGAGAAAGGATCAAGAATACTGTATTTGTTTCCTAGTGTTGCACATAACAAAACACCACAAATTTTGGCTTATAACATCAAAAATTTATCCTCTCACAAGTCTGGAGGCTAGAAGTATGAAAGCAAGGTGCCAGCAGAGCTATGCTCCCTCTAAAACTGGGCAGAACCCTGCCCTGCCTCTTCCTGGCTTCCTAGTTGGTCATCAGTCCTTGGTGCCCATCGGCCCACAGCTATTTCACTCTGCCTTCTGGCTCATCACACCGCCTTCTCCCTCTATGTCTGCCTTCACATTATCTTCTTTTTTTCTTTTAATTAAATCTTTATTATTCAGATTACTATATTTGTTTCTCTTTTTTTCCCTCCATAGCTCCCCTCCTCCCAGCTCGCACCCCTCCCTCTGCCCTTACCTCCCTCCTGTTGACCTCATCCATAGATGTATGATTTTTGTCCAATCTCTCCCTATACACCCCTCACCCCTTTTCCCCTGAGAATTATCAGTCCACTCCCTTTCTGTGCTCCTGATTCTATTATATTCACCAGTTTATTCTGTTGATCAAATTTTTAATTCACTTAATTTTTGATTCACTTGTTGATAGATATGTATTTGTTATTCATAATTTTTTATCTTTTACCTTTTTCTTCTTCCTCTTCTAAAAAAGTACCTTTCAGCATTTCATATAATACTGGTTTGGAGTTGATGAACTCCTTTAGCTTTTTCTTATTTGTGAAGCTCTTTATCTGACCTTCAATTCTAAATGACAGCTTTGCTGGATAGAGTATTCTTAGTTGTAAGTCCTTGCTATTCATCACGTTGAATATTTCTTGCCATTCCCGACTGGCCTGCATCGTTTCTGCTGAGAAATCAGCTGACAATCGAATGAGTGCTCCCTTATAGGTAATTAATTGTTTTTCTCTTGCTGCTTTTAATATTCTCTCTTTGTCTTTGGCTCTTGGTATTTTAATTATGATGTGTCTTGGTGTAGTCCTCTTTGGATTCTTTTTATATGGGGTTCTGTGTGCTTCCTGGACTTGTAAGTCTATTTCTTTTACCAGATGTGGGAAGTTTTCAGTCATTATTTCTTTAAATAGGTTTTCAGTATCTTGCTCTCTCTCTTTCTCTGGCACCTCCACAATTCTGATGTTGGTATGCTTGAAGCTGTCCCAGAGGCTCCTTACATTATCTTCACATTTTTGGATTCTTTTTTCTTCTTGCTTTTCCAGTTGAGTGTTTTCTGATTCCTTATATTTCAAATTTTTGACTTGATTCTTGCCTTCCTCTAGTCTGCTGTTAGGTCTCTGTATAATATTTTTTATTTCAGTCAGTGTATGTTTAATTTCTAGTTGGTCCTTTTCCATCTCTAGTTGTTCCTTTTTCATCTCCTCTTGGGTCTCGCTAAATTTATCCATCTTTTCTAGGATATTTTTGAAAAACCTTATAACCGTGGTTTTGAACTCTATATCCAGTCATTTGTTTTCCTCCATTTCTTTTGTTTGTGATCTCTTCCTTTGTCTCGGCATTTTCACTATGCTGGGAGAACTTCTGTGTTGGATTCAACCTTATGATACAAGAGTTGCAAAACTGCAAAAGCCTCTCTGTTGAGCTTGGATGGGTGGAGTCTCATGGCTTAATGGACCGCCTTGCCTTCCAGTCGTGCCCACCCTCCACGGCCCCCGAGTCTCATGTGACTAGGTAATCTCTGGGGCAGTCCCTGTGTGCGCGCACGCACACTCTCTCACAGTGTCTTTCTGGCTCCCCTGTGCTCCGGGACCATATGAATCTGGGTCCCCAGGGTTTGCCCGAAACTGGGGTTTAGTGGAGTTAGAAATGGCGTGGTTGGGAGGCTCTGTCTCCCCCCAACTTGTGAAAGCCAGCGGCACAATCAGCAGTCTGTCTTCCGCGCACAGTGCTGTGCACACCACCAGACTTCTGCCCTTTCGTGACTCCTGTAAACTTCCATGCACTTCTTCTTTTCACAGTCCAAACTCCCCCCGTCTGAGTTTTGGCTGGATCTGGGGTTTAGTGTCATAGGATAAGGGGCTTAATGCTTTTGGGAATCTCCGTCTCCCTCCTGCCAGAGAAAGCCAGCCTGGTACTCTGGCACCCACTCTTTCCACACACTCGTCTCCATACCTCAGCTTTTTGCAGCTCCTCTGGGTCTTTGTGAGCCCCTCTCTTTCCTTATAGTTTTAGAATTTTCACTCAGCCAGCTTTCCTGTGGTTCTGTCTTTTAGTTGTAGTTTTGAAATTGTTGTGGGAGGCAGCTGTGTAGGTGTTTCCCTATGCCACCATCTTGGATCTCCTCTACACTATCTTCTTGCAAGGTCACCAGTTATATGGAATCAAGGCCCATCCTCATCTTTGCTTGATTATATTTGCAAGGACCCTTTTTTAAATAAGGGCACATTCACAGAGGGACACAATTTGACCCATGACAAGTAATAGCAGCCTCAATAAAGATTGGTTTCTATAGGTATCAAAGTATTCTAACCTTTTTTTTTAATCCCCACCTAAGGATATTTTTCCCATTGATATTTTAGAGAGAGTGGAAAGAACAAGGAGGAGGAGGGAGAGAGAGAAACATCCATGTGAGAGAGAGACATTGATTGGTTGCCTCTGGCCAGAGCCAGGAATCAAACCTGCAACCCAGGTACACGCCCTTGACTGAGAATCAAACCCCTGACTCTTTGAACCACTGAGCAAAATGAGCCAGGTAGGTTTCAAAGTATCAATGGAACAATTTCTAATGCCTTTTCATGCCTCTGGTCATTATGTAGCTGGAGGAGATCCTACCCAGATACTATAAAATGACCGGAGTCAGGACACTTCCAGGCCTCTTTCATTTGTCTTTTGTTTTGTTTAGCTTTTGTCTGTGTAATGAAGTTGGACTGCAAGGTCTCCATCTTCCAGATACAATATCCTGTGCTTTCATTAGCAACCTAGCATGTTCTTGACTGGTCTCAAATATTTATTTTACTGGGTAACTTGGATTTGTAAACATATTTCATTGTTTAGAAGTTTTAATTTATTGGATTAGTTTTACTTAAATCATACAGGGACAGAGTTTTTTTTTAATTTTTTTTATTGTGTTACATGTATACATATCTTCCCATTGCCCCTGCCCTCTCCCAGGCATACCCCAACCCCAGAGTGTCTTGTGTTCATTGGTTATGCTTATATGCATGCATACAAGTCCTTTGGTTGATCTCTTATCTACCCCACCTCTCCTTAATCTTCCTGCTGTAATTTGACAGTCTATTTGATGCTTTACTGCCTCTGTATCTATCTTTTTGTTCATCTGTTTATAATGTTCTTTGTTATCCACAAATGAGTGAGATCATATGATGCTTCTCCTTCATTGACAGGCTTATTTCACTAAGCATAAGGCTCTCCAGTTCCAACCAGGTTGCTGCAAATGATAAGAATTCCTTCTTTTTAATGGCAGCATAGAATTCCATTGTGTAGATGTACCATGGTTTTCTGATCCACTTATCTGCTGACGGGTACCTAGGCTGTTTCCAAATTGTAGCTATTGTAAATTGTGCTGCTATGAACATAGGGGTGCATAAATCCTTTCTGATTGGTGTTTCTACTTTCTTAGGATATATTCCTAAGAGTGGGATTGCTGGGTCAAATGGGAGAACATATTTAGTTTTTTGAGGAAACTCAATACTGTTCTCCACCGTGGCTGCACCAGTCTGCATTCCCACCAGCAGTGCACCAGGGTTCCTTTTTTTCCACATCCTCGCCAACACTTGTCGTTTGTTGATTTGTTGATGATTGCCATTCTGACAGGTGTGAGATGGTATCGCATTGTTGTTTTGATTTGCATCTCTCAGATAATTAGTGACTTTGAATATGTTTTCATGTTTCTCTTGACCTTCCTTCTGTCGTCTTTCAAAAAGGTTCTATTTACATCCATTGCCCATTTTTTATTGGGTCCTTTATCTTCCTTTTATTAAGTTGTATAAGTTGGCTGTAGATGTTGGAGATTAAACCTTTATCAGTGATAACATTTGCAAATATATTCTCCCATACAGTGATCTTTCTTGTTGTTTTGTTGATGGTTTCTTTTGTTTTGCAAAAGCTTTTTCTTTTGATGTAGTCCCATTTGTTTATTTTTTCTTTAGCTTCCATTGCCCTTGGAGCAGTATCAGTGAAGTTCTTTCGGCATATGTCTGAGATTGTGCTGCCTGTGGATTCCTCTAGCATTTTTATGGTTTCCCATCTAATGTTTAAGTCCTGTATCCATTTTGAGTTTATTTTTGTATTTGGTGTAAGTTGGTGGTGCAGTTTCATTTTTTTGCATGTATCTGTCCAATTTTCCCAACACCATTTATTGAAGAGGCTGTCTTGGCTCCATTGTATGTTCATGCCTCCTTTGTCAAATATTAATTGAGTATAGTGGTTTGGGTGGATATCTGGATTCTCTATTCTATTCCATTGGTCTATATGTCTGTTCTTGTGCCAGTAGCAGGCTGTTTTGAGAATAGTTTTTTGTAATATAGCTTGAAATCTGGTATTAAGGTCCCACCTACTTTATTCTTCTTTCTCAGGATTGCTATAGCTGTTCTCCAGATGAACCTTTGAAGAGTTCTTTCTAGGTCTGTGAAATACGTCGTTGGTATTTTAATGGGTAGTGCATTGAATCTATAGATTGCTTTGGGTAGTATGGACATTTTAGTGATGTTGATTCTCCCAATCCCTGAGCATGGTATGCTCTTCCATCTGTTTACATCTTCCTCTATCTCTTTTTTCAGTGTCCTGTAATTTTCTCCTTAGTTAGGTTTATTCCTAGGTATCTTATTTTTTTTGGTGTGATGGTAAATGGGATTGCTTTTTTAGTCTCTCTTTCTGTAATTTCACTATTAGTGTATAGAAATGCCATAGATTTCTTGACATTAATTTTGTATCCTGCTACCTTGCCAAATTCATTTATTAAGTCAATTAGTTTTTGGATGGAAGGGACAGGGTTTTTTTTTGTTGTTGTTGTTGTTTTTATTTTTCCTAGATGCATGAGAAACTTCGATGATCATTCACAAGAAGTCTTAGCTGAGCTTGGCTAGGAAAACCAAGGGTTCTAAGTGCAATAAGAACAATGATTTCCAACATTTTGTGCCCTTATATTGTGATAAGATCTTGGCATGTATCATCTCATTTTATCTTTACTCTCTGTGATTGATTTGATTATTAGAATCCCCATTTGTAGATGAGAAAACTGAGGACTGGAAATATTAGATAACTTAACCAAAGTCACAAAGTTTTTAATAAATGGGCATTCACACCCAGGCAGTCTGACCCTTGATCCACAGTGCTTTACACCTCACTACCCAGGTGTGTCCTGCCATAAGAACACCTGGGGACTTGTTAGAAATGTAGAACCCCAGGCCCCACAATAGACCCACTTAAGCAGTATCTGTCTGCATGCTAACCAGATTCTCAGGTGATTCACGTGCACATTGAAGTCTCAGAAGTGGCACTGTGCCAACCATGGCCAAGCCCCTTTACCAGTTCTGTTGACTCTAGAAAACAATGAAGTAAAACTAGTGCCAACACTTGACCATTTTGATAGCCCCCTTCAATAACTACACTCAAAGAAATTGTGATTGACTAGATACAGACTCAGTGGTCTCAGTGATTTTACTATTGTCTTTTCTAGATCTGTTCTCCATATGGTTGCCAGTATCTTCATACAATACAAATCTCACCATAGCACCATCCCAATTAGAATTGGATCCACTTCAGGTTTTGTGGAGTCTAAAGATTATGAAATTTGAGGAAAGGATCATAAAGAAAAAGAATATAAAAATAAATATAGGATTAAATATGAAAGTAAATATACAGAAAACAACATCATGCCATTTTTATGAATTAACCATTTGAAACACTTCTATAATATTTTTATAATTAAATCTTTATTATTCAGATTATTAAATTTGTTTCCCTTTTTGCCCCTCCATAGCTCCCCTCCACCCAGCTCCCACCCTTGCCTCTACCCTTACATTCCTCCCGTTGGCCTCATCCATAGGTGTATGATTTTTGTTCAGTCTCTCCCCATACACCCCTCTCCCCTTTTCCCCTGAGAATTATCAGTCCACTCCCTTTCTGTGCTCCTGATTCTATTATATTCACCAGTTTATTCTGTTGATCAAATTTTTAATTCACTTAATTTTTTGATTCACTTGTTGATAGATATGTATTTGTTGTTCATAATTTTTTATCTTTTACCTTTTTCTTCTTCCTCTTCTAAAACAGTACCTTTCAGCATTTCATATAATACTGGTTTGGAGTTGATGAACTCCTTTAGCTTTTTCTTATCTGTGAAGCTCCTTATCTGCCCTTCAATTCTGAATGATAGCTTTGCTGGATAGAGTATTCTTGGTTGTAGGTTCTTGCTATTCATCATGTTGAATATTTTTTGCCACTCCCGTCTGGCCTGCATCATTTCTGTTGAGAAATCAGCTGACAGTCGTATGGGTGCTCGCTTGTAGGTAATGAACTGTTTTTCTCTTGCTGCTTTTAATATTCTCTCTTTGTCTTTGGCTCTTGGTATTTTAATTATGATGTGTCTTGGTGTAGTCCTCTTTGGATTCCTTTTATATGGGGTTCTGTGTGCTTCCTGGACTTGTAAGTCTATTTCTTTTACCAGATGTGGGAAGTTTTCAGTCATTATTTCTTTAAATAGGTTTTCAGTATCTTGCTCTCTCTCTTCTTCTGGCACCCCCACAATTCTGATGTTGGTACACTTGAAGCTGTCCCAGAGGCTCCTTAACATTATCTTCACGTTTTTGTTTTTGTTTTTCTCTTCTTGCTTTTCCAGTTGAGTGTTTTCCAATTCTTTATATTTCAAAATTTTGACTTGATTCTTGCCTTCCTCTAGTCTGCTGTTAGGTCTCTGTATAATATTTTTTATTTCAGTCAGTGTATGTTTAATTTCTGTTTGGTCCCTTATCATCTCTAGTTGGTCCTTTTCCATCACTAGTTGGATCTTTTGCATCTCTAGTTGGTCCTTTTTCATCTCCTCTTCGGACTCGCTAACTTTATCCAACTTTTCTAGGATATTCTTGAAAAACCTTATAAGCGTGGTTTTGAACTCTATATCCAGTCATTTGTTTTCCTCAATTTCTTTTGTTTGTGATCCCTTCCCTTGTCTCAGCAGTTTCACTATGCCGGGAGAACTTGTGTTGGATTCAGCCTTATGATACCAGACTTGTAAAACCACAAAAGCCTCTCTGTTGAGTTTGGGATGGGTGGAGTCTCAGGGCTTAAGGGACTGCCTTGCCTTCCAGTCATCCCTGCCCTCCACGGCCCCTGAGTCTCACGTGACTGGGTAATCGCTGGAGCAGTCTCTGTGCACTCTTGCTGTCTCACAGTGCCTCTAGACTGCTGCCTCTCCAGCTCCTCTGCACTCCAGGACCATATGAGTCTGGGTCCTCACGGTTTCACCCGAAACAGGGGTTTAGTGGAGTTAGAGGTGGCGCAGTTGGGAGAGTCTGTCTTCCACCCACTTGTGAAAGCCAGTGGCACAATCAACAGTCGGTCCTCTGCGCACAGTGCCATGCACGCCACCAGACTTCTGATCTTCTGTGACTCCCCTAAATTTCCGTTCACTTCTCCCTTTTCACAGTCCAAACTCCCCCTGTCTGAGTTTTGGCTGGATCTGGTGTTTAGTGTCATAGGATAAGGGGTTCAATGCCGTTGAGAGTTTCCATCTCCCTCCCACCAGAGAAAGCCAGTCAGGTTCTCCAGCACCCGCTCTCTCCATGTGCACGTCTCTGTACCTCAGCTTTTTGCAGCTCCTCTGGGTCTCTGTGAGCCCCTCTCTTTCCTTATAGTTGTAGAATTTTCACTCAGCCAGCTTTCCTGTGGTTCTGGATGATGTTTGTTCTGTCTTTTAGTTGTAGTTTGCACTGTTGTGCGAGGCAGCAGTGTAGGTGTTTACCTATGCCATCATCTTGGATTCCTCATTCTATAATATGTTTTGTTTAAATGTTTTACTATATGCCCTTTGATTACATTCTCATATGATAACATTTTGGTACTATCATTTTCTATATAGGGAACAGAAAGATAATTCAATCTTCTAGTATAGTTGGCTAAAAAAAAACTTTAGTGTCAATATATTTTATTGATAATTTAATATGAAACTTCATAAACATACACACACACACACTGCTTATTGTACTCTTACAGATTTGTACCCAACAAACTTAAGAATTTTAATAAGTTCTATTTTCATAATTCTAATCTAAAAAGAAGAAATATTATTGGGCATTTATAATTACCCTGACAGATAAGCACCAATAAAGGCCTGATACTTTCCTTAGAATTTTTCCCAAACTAGCTTCTACCACACATACTTCAAATCTTTTTTTCTTTTCTACTGCTGCTTACTTCCCGGGCTAGGTGTTGCAGTACATTCTCACCCTGTAAAGCAAACCTCTTGCTCTGAGCTTTCATGTTGTTATACCATCTGAGCTGGTACCTTTACCCAGATGGCTAGCAATGACATCACCATACACGGGTATGGTTCATATAATTATCTTTCACAAAAACCAAGATAAAAGTATTCCCACTCGACTTTTTCAGAGCCAGATCCCCAAAATAACCTGGGCACTCTGAAGCCACCCCACAAAAGAGAGCGTGATAGAGGAGAAGTTTACTGTGGAAATAGTGTTCTCAAACAATTGCAAATTTTATAAAACCATGACATGTGAACACATTGCTAGGGTTCTGCCCAGGTCCTTAAAGGACTCACATAAATGAGAAAACTTAAAGTATAAAGTTTGTTAACTTCTACCTCTCCCTCTGTTTTTAAAATAAAAACAGCTTTTCTGAGGATGGTCACAGAGTCTGAAGCTCTCATAGGATCTGGAGCTGTCATATCCCCTCCTTTTCCATTTCCCATCACAATCAATAAAGGCCATTTGTACCATTTTTTTAAAAAATAAATAAGTAAAAAGCAAAACAGCCCAGACTGTGTTGCTCAGTGGCATCGGCCTATGAACCTGGAGGTCACAGTTTGATCTTGGTCAGGGCACATGCCCGGGTTGTGGGCTCGATTTCCAGTGTGGGGTGTGCAGGAGGCAGGCAATCAGTGATTCTTTCTCATCATTGATGTTTCTATCTCTCTCTCCCTCTTGCTTCCTTTCTGCAATCAATTCTAAAAAACATCCTATATAATAAAAAGGTGATATGCAAATTGACCATCACTCCAACACACAAGATGGCTATCCCCATGTGGACACAAGATGGCCCCCACAAGTTGGCTGGCAGGGGAGGGCACTTGTGGGTGATTAGGCCAGCAGGGGAGGGCAGTTGGGGGTGATCAGACCTGCAGGGGAGGACTGTTGGGGGAGATCAGGCCTGCAAAGAGGACAGTTAGGGGCAACCAGGCCAGCAGGGGAGAGCAGTTAGGTGTGATCAAGCTGGCAGTTAGAGGCAATCAGGCTGGCAGGGGAGGGCAATTGAGGGTGACCAGGCTGGCAGGGGAGGGCAGTTAGGGGTGACCAGGCTGGCAAGGGAGGGCAGTTAGGGGCAATCAGCTGGCAGGAGAGCAGTTAGGTATCAATCAGGCTGACAGGGAGTGTTTTTGGTGCAATCAGGCTGGCAAGCAGAAGAGGTTAGGGGCCAATCAGGCAGGCTGGCAGGCGAGCAGTTGGGATCCAGCAGTTCTGGATTGTGAGAGAGATGTCTAACTGCCCATTTGGGATCGGGTCTAAAGGGGCAGTCAGACATTCTGGAGGGGTCCCAGATTGGAGAAGGTGCAGGCTGGGCTGAAGGACACACACCCTCATGCACAAATTTTGTGCACTGGGCCTCTAGTTAAAAATAATAATCCTATCTAATAAACAGAGAATATGCTAATTGACCCTCACACTGTCGCAAAAATGGCAGTGCCCATAGCCAATAAGGAGGGAATATGCTAATTGACTACCCTGCCCTCAAAGATGGTGGTGCCCACAGCTACAAGATGGCGGTGCCCAGTCCCCTCACTCCCGCCGTGGCAGCAGGCATGAGGTGTGGCCAGGCCCACCCCCAGGTAGCCAGGCCATGCTGCACACCTGCCTCCGGAGTTCCACTGTCCTCTCAGCCCCCTAGCTGTGCAGGGCCAGCCCAAGGTGCAGGCAAGCCTCAGATGGCAGCTTCCCAGCCACCCAGGGCTGGCCCATGGAATAGGAAAGCCTCAGGTGGTGGCTGCCCAGCTGCCCACGGCCACCCAAGGTTCAGGTAACCGGGGCCAGCTGAGGCTTGCACTGCCAGCAGTGGAACAGCAGAGGTGTGATAGAGTGTTGCCTTCCCCTGATTGACAGATCGCCTCCCACCCCTGAGGGCTCCCTGACTGTGAGAGGAGGCAGGCCAGGTATTTTAATATGTAATCTTTTAAATATTTAAATATTTAATATTAATAATATTTTATATTTATTGATTAAGGTATTACATATATGTCCTTATGCTCCCATTGCCTCCCTACTCCCCACTCATGGCCTCACTCCCTGGTATCTGTGACAATTGGTTAGGCTTATATGCATGCATACAAGTCCTTTGGAAAATCTCTCCCCCTTAACCCCACCCTCCCTACCTTCCTGCTGAGGTTTGATGGTCTGATTAATGCTTCTCTCTCTCTGGGGGCGGGGGGGAGGAAATAATAATATTTTTAATTAAGATTTTATAATAAAGTACTTTTTTACTATGGGTTCCAAAAATGGCAAATTTTCAAATACTTACTTTATCTTAAATAATAAAAGCCTAATATGCAAATTGACCGAATGGCAGAATGACTGATCATTATGACATGCAATGACCACCAGGGGGCAGACGCTCAATGTAGGAGATGCCCTTTGGTGATCAGTAGGCTCATACAGGGGGAACACTGCTCAGCCAGAAGTTGAGCTCATGGCTGGCAAGCACAACAGCAGTGGTGGGAGCCTCTCCTGCCTCCAAGGCAGCGCTAAGGAGCAGTAAGTCGAGTGGTAGGAGCAGCAAGCAGGCGGGCAGTAAGGAGCAAGGGTTCCTGGACTGCAAGAGGGATGTCTGCCTGTCAGAGGGTGCAGGTCAAGCTGAGGGACTGCTCCCCCCGCCTCCCCACCTCTCAGGTGAACAAATTTTCATGAACTGGGACTTTAGTCTTCATATAAGGTTAAAACACAGTGTATTAAGTTTGCATTTGGTAAATACAATCCTAGGACCAAGTCTGGCTGCAGAGCACAAAGAGTTTAAAACTCCAGAAAGTAGCCTTATCAATGCATCAAAGCTAACTGCAGTGGTTCTCCTAGATCATTCGTAGTATCTGCAAGGTGAAGGGAGTCACATTTAAGAATTAATGCAGTTTATATTCATTATTGGTAAAAAGCCTCCATTAGAATAGCAAGGAGTAATTAAGAAAGCATACAACTAATCAATGTTGAGATCATTCCAACTCCTCCAAGAGTCATCAATATGTTTTGAATAAAAACCACATATTGGATGGTTTTGCTCTGGTAAAAATCTTTATAGAGATCAATTAACATATTTAGTGCATGAACTAATGACAAACTGAGGACACAGAGACTATAACTTTCCCACAGGATATGGGAAACTGTGTCAATATGGCATCCCTTTGCTGATCATTGGTTTCAGTTAATACTAACACACTTCATCCTGCAACACTAAAACATAGTATGGCATAGTGGTTAAGAGTATGGCATGGGTAGCCAAGCTAGCTGTATTTAAATCCTGACTCTCCACTTTGCATGTGGCCATAGGCAAGTGGGTGAACTTCTAGTCTTATTTTCCTTTTCTGTAAAAATAAGCTAATAACAATACCTACCACATAAGGTGGTGAGAATTAAGTGAGTTAACATTCACAAAAGTATTAGGACTGTGCCTGGAACATAAAAAATGTTGGCTATCTTTGAAAAACAAATTGAACTTTAAAATGTTTGCCATTTGAAAGGAGTTTCTTTATGTGTATCATTTCTGCAAGATTAACTGGGATAGTCTGCTTGCCTCACAATGGAATTAGGTAAACCTGGGACCAGTCACCAGACACTAGCTAAGCTCAGCAGATAACTCATCTTTTTAGATCTTATAGTAAGGAACCTTCCAGACTGCCATTTTTGGGGACACAATAGAGTAGATGCAATGAGTGAGTCTCTGAAGGAAAATAACAAAGACAGCTGGATAAAATATTAAAAACGGCCCTAACGGGTTTGGCTCAGTGGATAGAGCGTCAGCCTACAGACTGAAAGGTCCCAGGTTCAATTTTGGTCAAGGGCATGTACCTTGGTTGCTGGCAGATCCCCAGTAGGAGTTGTGCAAGAGGCAGCTGATGGATGTTTCTCTCTCATCGATGTTTCTAACTTTCTTTCCCTCTCCCTTCCTCTCTGTAAAAAAATCAATAAAATATATTAAAAAAAAAATATATATATATATACATATATATATATATATATATATATATGTATATATCTCTTTAAATGCACTGGGGAGCTATCAAGAAAGTAAGTAACACACAAGGTTGGGGGCGGGGGCGGGGGCGGGGGCTGGGGCGGGGGCGGGAAGGAATACTTTAACATGAGCTAACACCAAATCTACCCTTTGCCTGTGCTTGACTCCAGTAAATTGGAGCCTTTCATAGGACAAGAGAACAAAAGCAAGACTGGCCTGTCCCACGCAGAGGTGGGCTGAGCCTGGAGCCACAGAGGCCAGATTAGTGTTCACTCACCTGCCTCAGGCACCAAAAAATCAAGTAATCAAGATAAAGAGTATTGTTAATGCAATATTTTTTAAATCAAAACTAATAGGAAAAAGTCCATGATCAGCAAAGTATCAAAACTGTGAACGAAGCCTGGCAAGCATGGCTCAGTGGTTGAGCATTGACCTTTGAACCAGGAGATGATGGTTCAATTCCAATCAAAGCACATACCTGAGTTGCAGGCTCGATCTCCAGTGTAGGGCATTCAGGAGGCAACCGATCAATGATTCTCTCTAGTCATTGATATTCTCTCTCTCTCTCTCTCTCTCTCTCTCTCTCTCTCTCTCTCTCTCTC
>JAAGEH010000012.1:67570740-67596065 GCA_011751065.1 Lasiurus cinereus
TAAATAAATAAATAAATAAATAAATAAATAAATAAATAAATAAATAAGTAAAATACACAGAAATCATAAAAATAAGGTAGTAGAAAGTAGTGCAAACATTACTAGTGACAATAAATATGAACAGACTGAACTCTCTAATATATTTCCAGATTGGATTTTAAAATCATAAATGAATATCTTACAAAAAGCATATCTAAAACATAAATACACAGAAAGTTGAAAAGTCACAAACTAGGAAAAACTAACCAAAAGAATGCTGCTCTAACCATATTAGCATCAAATAAAATAAAAATGTTAAATCCAAGAGCATTCAATACTAAGACATTTTAAAAGGCCACTGTCTATGATCAAATAGCCATGCACCAGGAAAGTCAACTCTATATTGGTATGCACATAATAATAAATGCAATAGACATGAGCAAAAATTATACAACTATGAGAAATTCTTATCATAGCAGGAAATGTAATACAATCAACAACAAACTTGATCTAATGACCATAGAATTCAAATATGCATTATTTTCTTGCACATAGGAAACATTAACAAAAATTCACCCTGTGTCAGACCATTAATGCAGGCCTCCATAACAAATTGCAAACACTGCCTGCCCAGTCACATTTTTCTGTTAAAAAATGCAATTGTTAGAAATATAAATGGCCCCAAAACATGTGAAAAAATATTCACTACATTAATAATTGGGGAAATATAATTTAAAAACAGGAGCTATAATTTCACACTTATCACAACAGCAAAAATTTTTAACATAAAATAAGTGGTATCTCAAATGATATTGGGAGTTAAACTGGTATTATTCTAGAAAACTATTTGGCTTTACCTAATAGAATATGTGCCTGGGTGAAGGGCTAGGATTAAGGATCTAAGCCCTTATTTACCAGTGATAACAGAGCCAGGAGTAATAACAGAAACTGATGAAATTAGTCTATGTCAGTAAGTCACACTTATGCCCTAATTTAATGTCTTCAAATAGAGCAGGTGATGTAGCATGGCTATTAAGTTAGTAACTTTGAGATCAGATTGCCTGGATTTAAAGCCTTTGCAAGACCCTTAACCTCTCTGTGCCTCAGTTTTACCATTTCTAAGTGAGTGCTATTATGATTACCAATTCTTTTAAAATTTCATTGGAGATGAGGACAGCACCGGCTGAGAATACTTAAGAGTTTACTTATCTTTTGGGTTTACTGTTTTTCTCAAAACTATTCTGTCGGTACTGTCTTAAATGATGTTTGGTATATCTTTGTCTCTTAGCTAGAGTATAGCATTTTCCTAACAATTTCATTTAAGTCAGAAAAACACCCTCAAATTTCATATTCAGTTTCTGTCCATAAGTGAAGACAATGAAGTTGCTGCTGGGTTAAAAGCTATATACTAGTAAAATACTTTCAGATTCACATTTTCTGTGAAATAAAATTCTTCCTTTAAAATAATGATCTATGACAAATCCTCTGTTCCAAGCAAGGGTTTTCCTTTGGTACAGAAAACACTGTACCCTACTCAGAAAATGACTGATTTAGGCTTAAGGGGGGAGACAATTAAAGCATCTAATTTTTAAAATTTGATTTAATTTTTTTCCCATCACCACTTTTCCCTTCTATGCTTTCTTCCATCTTCATCCATCCCCCTCCACCCCTGAAATCACCACACTGTTGTCCATGTCCATTAGTTCTCTCTTGTTTTTCTTTTTTACTCAATCCCACTACCACTCCCCCAACCCCTGCGCCAGAACTGTCTGCCTGCTCTTTAACTATGAGGCTGTCTCTTTTTTGTACACACTTTAAATTTTTAACACACATTAAAAAATGTCTACCCATATCTATCATTAAAGAGCTATAAATGTTTTTGGTGAGTTCCTTGATTTTTAAAAGCTCTATCATAAATAAATATGTAAAGATACCTACTTTAGTGTCTGGATTTGAAAACAATAAATGAAGAAATTTAATCCTAAACAATCTACATTTGGACACAGGTTTTGTTTTTGTATTAAATATATTTTTATTGATTTCAGAGCAGAAGGGAAAGAGATAGAAATATCAATGATGAGAGAAATGTATCATTTATCTGCTACCTCCTGCTTGCCCAACACTGGGGATCTAGCCTGCAACTAGAGATTGTGCCCTGACCAGAAATTGAACTGATATCTCCCAGTTCATAGGTTGATGCTCAACCACTGAGCCATGTCAGCCAGGCTAGACCACAAGGTTTGAGAGATTTTCATACCATCAAATTTCAACTTCTTTGGAGGAATGTTCTTCCTAAATATTTTCAATAATTCAATATTTTCCATTTTGATCATATTTGTACATGTATAGGATTGGTTCTTTTCAAAAAGCTACATTAGAAAATAAGAAAGAATATAAAGAAAAATCATTTAGAGCATTTTTCTTCCTATAATGTAATTCAATATAATTCCAAATTTTGCACATCATAATTCAGACACTATACCTGATACCATTCAAATAATAAAAATGACTTCACAAAATTGAATATATTGAGTTTGTAGCTCATAATTCTTCAGTTTCACATGTCAGTTTACCTAAAAAATTGCACAAACTTTTAAATTCCTCCATATCATTTAGTGTCAACAGAATATATCCTCTTAACTTCTTCCCTACCCAATAAAAAAGGGTGGAAAGAATGGTCTTTGCCTGTCATCTTCATATTCCTATCTCTGACTTACTCCTATCATTTTATATTTTTTGAGGATTTTTATTTTATTTTTTAATTTAGTAAATCTTTATTTATCAGATTATTACTATTGTGCCTCTTTTTTCCCCCATAGCTCCCCTCCACCCAGCTCACACCCCAACCTCTGCCCTTACCTCCTTCCCATTTTCCTCATCCATAGATGTACAATTTTTGTCCAGTCTTTCCCCACACCCCTTTCACTCCTTTACCCCTGAGTATTATCAGACCACTCCCTTTCTATGCCCCTGATTCTATTATATTCACCAGTTTATTCTGTTCATCAGATTTTTTTATTTACTTAATTTTTTTAGATTCACGTGTTGATAGATATATATTTGTTGTTCATAATTTTTATCTTTACCTTTTTCTTCTTCCTCCTTAGCTTAAAGAGTACCTTTTGGCATTTCATATAATACTGGTTTGGTGTTGATGAATTCCTTTAGCTTTTTCTTATCTGTGAAGCTCTTTATCTGATCTTCAATTCTGAATGATAGCTTTGCTGGGTAGAGTAATCTTGGTTATAGGTTCTTGATATTCATCACTTTGAATATTTCTTGCCACTCCCATCTGGCCTGCATAGTTTCTGTTGAGAAATCAGCTGATTATTGTATCGGTGCTCCTTTGTAGGTAATTAACTGTTTTTATCTTGCTGCTTTTAAGATTCTCTCTTTGTCTTTTGTTCTTGAGATTTTAATTATAATGTGTCTTGGTGTGGTCCTTTTTGGATTCCTTTTGTTTGAGGTTCTGTGCACTTCCTAGACTTGTAAGTCTATTTTTTTCACCAGGTGGGGGAAGTTTTCAGTCATTATTCCTTCAAATAGGTTTTCAGTATTTTGCTCTTTCTCTTCTCTGGCACCCCCATAATTCTGATGTTGGTATGCTTGAATTTCCCAGAGGCTCCTTACACTATCTTAAAATTTTTGGATTATTTTTTCTTTTTGCTTTTCCAGTGGAGTGTTTTCTGCTTCTTTGTATTTCAAATCTTTGACTTGATTGTTGCGTTCCTCTAGTCTGCTGTTAGGTCTCTGTCTAATATTTTTTATTTCAGTCAGTGTATGTTTAATTTCTAGTTGGTCTTTTTTCATCTCCTTTTGGGTCTTGCTAAATTTATCCATCTTTTCTAGGAAATTCTTGAAAAACCTTATAACTCTGGTTTTGAATTCTATATTCAGTCATTTGTTTTCCTCCATTTCTTTCGTTTGTGATCTGTTCCTTTGTCTGCATTTTCACTGCTTCACTGAGTAGCTTTGTATGCTAGGTATCCTATATGGCCCAGAAGCTCCACATCCCCAGTTACCTGAGGTGGACTCTCTTGGTGCACCCTTTTGTGGACTGTGTGTACAGCTTTGATGTAGTTAAGTCTTGATTGTTGTTGGTATCACTGGGGGGAATTGACCTCCAAGCCAACTGGTTGTGAGGATCAGCTATGTTTACGCTGGAAGAATCTGTGCTGGAATCAGCCTTATGATACCACACTTGCAAAATTGCAAAAGCCTCTGTGCTTTGATGGGGCAGAGTCTCAGGGCTGAGCAGACAGCCTTGGATTTCTGTCAGCCCTGCCCTATGAAGCCCCTCAGTCTGAATTACTCGGTAATCACTGCAACCCTCTCTGTGTGCACTTGCACTCTCACACCTCCTGACCTCTGCCTTTCGTGGCTCCCCTGAGTTTTTGTGTGCTCCAGGGACCCATATGAGTCTGAGTCCCCAGGGTCTCACCCGAAACTGGGGTTCAGTGCAGTCGGAAGTGGAGTGCAATGCAGTTGAGAGATTCTGTCCTTCTCCCACTAGAGAAAGCCAGCGGCACAATCAGCAATAGTCAGTCCTCTCTGCGTGCCCTGGTGTGCATGTCTCCAGACCTCTGCCTTTCCCAGCTCCCCTGAATTTCCATGCACTCCTCCTTTTTTTAACAGACCAGACTCCCCTCCTGTTAGTCTTGCCTAGAAGTGGGGTTCAGTGCAGTCGGAAGTTTCTGTCTCCCTCCTGCTGGAGGAAGTCAGCCAGGCACTTTGCTGCCCGTTCTCTCCACGCACATGTCTCCGTACCTCAGCTTTTTGAAGCTCCTCTGAGTCTCCGTGAGCTCCTCTCTTTCCTTCTAGTTGTAGAATTTCCACTTAGCCAGCTTTCCTGTGGTTCTGGATGATGTCCGTTTAGTCTTTTAGTTGTAGTTTTGAAATTGTTGTGCGAGGCAGCAGTTTAGGTGTTCACCTATGCCACCATCTTGGTTTCTCCACTCTTTTCATTTTAAAAAAGCATTATGGAATATTCAAGGTATTAAAAATATATAGAATATAACAATGAGCATGTACCTCTCAGCCTAATAAATAACATGTTTGCAACACAGGTTAAAGCACCATGAACTCTCCTAGATCACATGACTCTACCCCCTGAATTCAAATTATATACCATTCTCATGCATCTCCACAATTTTATCATGTATATATCCCTAAACCAAATGTAACATTGTTTTGATTTTTTTAACTTTATGCAAATGATGTCATAGAGTATGTGTCCTTCTGCAACTTGCTTACTCATTGATCATTATACTAGAGGCTCGGTGCATGAAATTCTTGCACTGATGAAATTCACACATTGGGAAGGGCAGTTCCCTCAGCCTGGTCTGCACCCTCTCACAGTCTGGAACCCCTGCCAGGGGAATCAGGTCTAAGCTGGCAGGCAGACATCCCTCTCACAGTCCAGTATCCCTCTCAACTCCTTACCACTCACCTGCTCACTATTCCTTGCTGCTCAGCTCGCTGCTACTTAGCACTGCTGCAGAAGAGGGAGAGGCTCCTGCCATTGACACTGCAGTCACCAGCTGTGAGCCTGGCTTCTGGCTGAGTGGTGCTCCCCCTGTGGGAGCACACTAACCAGCAGGAGGCAGCTCCAGAATTGACCTCTAGTGATCAGTGCACAACATAGTGACACAGTCATTCGGCTGTTTGGTCAATTTGCATATTAGGATTTTATTATATAGGATGTTAACAGTTTATATTAACTCATTTTCACTGCTATACAGCATTCCACTATATAAATATACTATAATTTATGTCCTGCCCTGACTGGTATGGCTCAGCTTGTTGGTTGTTGTCCTGTGCACCAAGGAGTTGCCAGTTTGATTTCCGGTCAAGGCACATGCCCAGGTTGTGGGCTCAATCCCTGATAAGGGGACATGCAGGAGGCAGCTGATCAATATTTCCTGCTCACATCAATGCTTCTCTTTCTCTGTCCCTCTCCCTTCCTCTCTGTCTAAAAATCAATAAAAATATTAAATAATAATAATTTATGTCCTGATTTAGTGAATAATATAAATATTCATTCACTACAATATACAACCATTAGGTGTTTCCATTTTTTATGCCAAATCCTCTACAACTTTTGATATTGTCACTTTACAGTTTTGCCAGTGTACTATCACTTTGTTTTGAGGGTGGGAAGTTTCTTTCATTTTTAATATAGTCAAATTTATCAAGCCTTTTCTTTATGGTTTAATAAATTCCTCCTTACCCTAAGGTCATAAAGATACCTTCTTACCTTTCCTTCTATAATAATTTTGCCTTTCAAATTATTCCACTAAGAATTGATTTTTCTACATCCAGTGTAGTAGAAGCCCAATTTCATTTTGTTTTTCTCTTGAGAAAAATGGAATGACCCAGCATCATTTATTGAGTTGTATATCTTTTTCCCATTGGTCTGCATACTCAGTCAGACATAAATTAATTTTTTATGTAAGTGTGAACATCCTACTTCTTCCTGCTGAGTTTAACACACACACACACACACACACACACACACACACAGTAGGGGTACGGTGCATGAAATTTGTCAGTGGGGAGGAATCCCTCAACCCAGCCTGCCCTCTCTCTCATACATCACCCTCAGGGGATGTCCTACTGATGGCATAGGCCCACTCCCTGTTGGAGCAGTCTGGTCTCCCTTTGCGGGAGGTGACTGGGCTGATCAGGGGAAGGCACCAGCCCCATCAATCTGCTACTGCAGACACTGCCAGCCACCACAGCCACCAAGGTATTTTCATCAATATGGACTCTAGTCCCTTCACTGTGAAAAAATGACAATTTTCTTTAGGCATTTTTAAGATGTGCCTTTTATAAAATATGACATTTTTTTTCTTTATTTTTTTATCCTCACCTGACAATATGTTCCTATTGATTTTTTCCTCTTCCCTCCAATTCCAGGCTCAGCCACTACCCAAACCTACAGCCTCCATCCCAGGCTGTAGGCTTGGGAAGTGGGCACCCTCGCCCCTCTGATCCCAGCTCAGGCCTTTCCCAAGCCTACGGCCTCTATAAGAGGCCGTAGGCTTGGGAAGTAGGTACCCCCATCCTCCAAGCTTAAAGCCTCCATAGGATGGCCGGCTGGGAGTTGACCTGGGTGCAAGGAGGTTCCCAGGACCCAGGTATGTATGCAAGTTAACCGCCATCTTCTTTTAGTTAATTTGCATACTCACTCTGATTGGCTGTGGGCATAGCAGAGGTATAGTCAATTTACATGTTTCTCTAGTAATACATATATATATGATATATGTATATGTGTGTGTATGTGTGTGTGTGTATGTATGTATATATGTATGTGTGTACGTATATATGTATGTGTGTGTGTGTGTGTGTGTGTGTGTACATATATAGTTGAAGTGAACCCCTTAACAGTTCCTGCTAGAAGAGTTTGGCTCAGTGGATAAGGTGTCGGCTCATAGACTGAAGGGTCCTCAGTTCAATTGCAGGCTTAATCCCTGGCTCCAGCCAGGGCATGTGGGAGGGCAGCCAATCTATATGTCTCTCTCACATCAATGTTTCTCTCTGTCTGTCCCCTTCCCTTACACTCTCTCTGAAAATCAGTGGAAAAATATGTTCAGGTGAGGATTAACAACACGAAAAAGAGTTGGTGGGTAGTAATTTTCCTAGAACTGTATAAACATATTTGCCTTTTCTTGACACTTAAGTGGGTAAACAATGTAGTTGCCCCCAAGCATTTTGAAAATATGTAATTACCTTCTGTTATCACAGAGATCATACATGAGAAGTCAACTATAAATTTTGTTCCTTTATACATTATCTGTCTTACCTCTTGTGCTTCATATTTTTTTCCTCTTTATCTTTGATGGACTATAATTTTCATATAATGTTTCTACATGCAGATTTGTTGCATTTATCTTGCTTGATTTAAGATTGTTTTTTGTTTAACTCTAAAACATTTTTAAATAATTCTTTTTTAATATTGCTTCTTCACCATGTTTTTTACTTCTTCCTTCTGGAACTTTTATTAGTGGTATATTGAAGCTTCTCATTTTATCCATCATGTCTCTTTATTTATTTTTTCATATTTCCCATCTCTTTAATTCTCTGTTCTGCACCCTATGTAGTTTCATCAGGTATATTTGATAATTGGCTAATTTTCTCTTCATCTGCATCTACTCTTGCGTTTAATCTAGTCCCTGGACTTTATTTTAATGACAATGTCATTCATTGCTTAAAATATCTGTATGCTTCTTTTTTCAAATCTGCATGCTCTTTCTCCCCCACAATATCCAGGAGGTCATAGTTTGATTCCCAGTTAGGGCACATGCCCAGGTTGCCCATTCATTTCCCAGTATGAGGCATTCAGGAGGCAGCAGATCAATGATTCTCTCATTACTGATGTTTCTATCTCTCCCTCTCCCTTTGTCTCTGCAATCAATAAAAAAAATTTTAACGGACATTAGAAACTGGGCTAGCTCTCCTGCATAGCTCTCACTACCTCATGAGAATAGAATTCCATCTATATTACTAAACAATATTCAAAGAAACTTACTAAAATTTTTCCTGAACAGATCCCATCTACAAAATAAGTTCCAACTGTCTGGTATTGCATTCAAGGCAGATCTGTAGATTCAACCTACAGTTATAATCTTATTTCTCATTATATTGCCAAACACTGGGAACCCCAGCTTCACAGTATTATTATATTTTTCTAAAACATTCAATGTGCTCTTCTACCTTCTTTTCTAGGTTTCCCTTGCTCCTTCTGCTTAAAAGACCCTCTTCTTTATCTTTACATTTAAACTCACTGTAGTCTTTGCTATTATTAAAGATCCATCTTCAAGATCCATATCCTTCACAAAGTCTTTCAAAATCCCTAGATTGGAATTAATCTCTCCCTCCCTGTGTTCCCATAACCATTGTCTTTGTACTTCCATTTTAATGCTTATCTCTGTCTTCTTAAATTGCTAGCTACAACTTTGCTTTTCCATTAGACTGTGAATCTTGTTTATACTAACTAACACATATCATAGTGCCTTCTGTATCAAAGATGTGCAACAAACATGTATTGAATTAATTGAAGATGAGATGAAAGGGAACCACTGAAAGAGAGCTTCTCACTCAAATCTCAATTTTACTACTCAACTTACTATTTATCTTTTAAAAAATTGCTTAGTTTTGTCACTAAGCCAAACAACAAGCTGAAAAGGAACTAAATCTTGAATTTCCTTTGCAGTTTTGAAGGGGATATCCATACATACGTGCCACCTTCTCTGACAAAGGAAAGAGGAAACAAAGGCCAGAAAAGGGTTGGGGAGGCATGGTTGGGGTCATGCAACAAAAGGAAATCCCATTTTCTAATCTCCACAAGATGGTCAAATTGCTAATCTCTACTGTTGCATGGCAGCAATTAAATGTCTTGGAATATCAGCAGATGTTACAACGGTAGAAAGAGCACGAGTGGTATGTTTATAAGTAGCCAGTGGGTACATTTTTATTTTCTCCCTTCCTCTTCTAACCAAATGACAGAAAATTATAGTTGATTTTAAAGACTGTTACGGCCCGGCTGGCATGGTTCAGTGGTTGAGCATCGATCCATGAACAGGAGGTTAAGCTCAATTCCAGTAAGGGCACATACCTGGGTTGTGGCTTCAATCCCCAGTGTGGGGCGAGCAGGAGGCAGCCGATCAATAACTCTCTCTCATCATTGATGTTTCTATTTCTCTCTCCCTCTTCCTTACTCTCTGAAATAAATAAAAATATTTTAAAAGAATAATTAATAAATAAAGCCAGTTATGTATTTGTTGCACAATAATGTATCAACCATCCAAATATCTTTCATTGTTATTCCCAAATTACTCAGATAGTTTTCTGTTGCTGTTGCTGTTCATTCATTTATACAGTCATCCCTGAGCTAAAATGTTATGATAAACTTGTCCTTCCATTTTGTTCACAAAAGTACTGATCCCATAATGTTTTTAAAGGCACAGGAGTTATGCTTTGTGTTCCTTTTCTCACCAATTCAAAAGTAAAATTGCTCTTGCTTTTCAGTCATTTGTTCAACAAATATTCAAGAAGTTCTTGCTATGCTCCAAACTAAGAATGATGCTAAGAACTAGAGGCAAAATGATGACAAATCGTGGCCCCTGACCTGATAGAGCTTATTTTCCCTCAGTGGAGACAGAGACCAATAAAATAATTTCATGATAAATATAAATTTTACTATTATGAAAAAAAGGCCTTGTGAAAAGTATATGAGAGTATATAACAAAAGAATCCAAGTTAGCCTGGCAAATTATCAAAGTTTCCCTAGAAAAGGATTGTACACTGAGATTTGAAGGTTGAGCATGAGCTAGATAGGAAGGGTACAGGTGCTAGGGTTGTCGAAGGAGGAATGCAGGAAGCCAAAAGTGATAAAGAGTTATAATTTTATTAGGTCATCTGATGGACTGAGCCCCCAAATTGCACCAGCACCCAGGATGGGGAATCAGAGGTTTTAAAGAACTCTAGGTGGGCTTTTCCAGCAGGGGTACTCTCTTGGCGGGTGGGATCCTGCGAAAGTCCGGAGGGCAAAGATAATGGTCTTAGCAAGTGGAATGTGGTCTTAGCAAGTGAAATGTCAGTTGTAAAGTGGTCTAAAGGTCAGTTCCCAGGAGAGGGGATATTGATTCAATTATTTGATCAGACCTAATAGCAGGAGGAATGAGCAAAAAGAATATTCTAGGTAGAGTGAAACAGAGCACACAAAGGCCTTGCTGCCTAAGAAAAGAGGTTTATGACCATTGAGGAAAAAACTGCCTTAAAAGCCAATCATTGTGACTACAACACACCAACCTCTATCTGCAATACTTTATAGTGGCCAAATTCTTGGAATTCCATATAATGTCCTGTTTAATAAAAATTAATTATTTAGAAGATTGAAAAGCTTAAAATTGCTGGCCAATTTTAAGAAGTTGGGTGATAAGCATACATCATAATACGAAGTAGGGGAAAAACAAGATGGGAATATCTGATAGTGTTCTGAAATTTTGAATTCAGTGTTTGTTTGTTTTGTAGGGTCATCCTCCTCCTTCTCCCTGAGCTCAGAGTCTAAATCTTCCCTTACTTTATTCTGCACTTCTTCTTTCAAATAAAAGGCAGTCATACAAAAACCAACTCAGGATTTCATTATCAGTTTTTCAGTGCAGTCTGCCATTGGACTTACTGGCTAAGCAAATATAAGATTCTGATACATTTTGTTTCAGGATCCTGGGATAGAAATAAACATTATTTTCAAGAGTTCACTTCTTGAAATTTTCAGTTTGTTTCACTAATTCAGAATGACATTTGAAGGCATTATTTCATTCAATGTTTTTACCTACTGGCCACTATGCTCTGATTTCTGCCTTGGCAGAGGCAATACATTAATCTCCTCCAACAGTCCTGACATGTAGGATTGGCACAGCATTTATTAATTCATCTTTCACTTAAATTGGTTTTCTTTTTTGCTTTCACTGCATCAAACATCTTGGACTAACTATATCTCTGTTTTTAACATAATGTAAAATGGGGTCAAACCTCTACTTCTTACGCTGGGTTTAATAAATAAAACTAATAGCTGAGATTGATTACCCATTGCGACAGCAAAGTACAGAATCTAAGATGGATTGTGTAATTTGCAGCTCTATGGTATGTATTAAATTTCCAGACATAAGATAAATAATTCATGTAAGTAACCAAGAGAACACACCCAAGAATGGAGTTATGTGGTTACCCTTTTATAGCAGTGAAATTAATGACAAATTCCATTAACTTTTAATTTAGGATGTCCTATAAGTGCATTTTAACTAACCATGACCTAATTGTAACTGGTGTACACATCGAGGATTTTTGATCTGTTCTTATCTAGAGGCTCTCTTAATTAAATATCTAGATCTCTCAAAAAGTTAAGTTTATACCTATAGTTTTCTTCACTTTTCTAAAATCTACTTATCACCTTGTGATTTAGGAAATTAAAGTTCTTCGGGTAACTAGGCATTATGGGACAGGGGGCATAAATGATATGAGTATTTAATTTTTCTTCTTTGGTGCCAGAAGAGTAGAACCCAATAGATAAAATATAAAGTTAGTGTTGAACTTTGTTTATTCTTCCCAAGCTTAAATTGGCAAGCTTAACATAATCATTCAAGCTCTTAGTTTTTATAACTTGCAAGACAGGGATAAAACAATCCATTTTATAGGGTGGTTTCGTTTACTTCGATTTCAGGAAGTCAGTATAATTCTGATATCCTCCCAGGAAAGTCCTATATAATAAAAGCATAATATGCAAATCGATCTAAAGGCCAAACAGCAGAATGACCATCCAATGACCATCTGGGACCATTCTATTACACCCACTGGCACCAGCCCAGCAAAGATAGGTGCAATGTAATTGGTCAGGAGCCCAGCCATCACCCCATGATTGTCTTGCAGAGGGAGACCCAGGCCACTGGCCAGCAGGGCAATCAATTAGAGGACTCCACAGTCACCCCAAAGAGGGAGGCCCAGGCCACCAACCAGTGGGCTGCGGTGGGTGGGAGGGGCCTCCTTCTGCGAGGGAAGCCTGGGTCCCAGGTGCAGTGGCTGGAGGGAAGCCCGGGTCCTGGGTGCCAGAGGGTAGCTAGTGCCAGCAGCTGGGGAAAAGAAAGCCTACACTTGTATGAATTTCATGCATCGGGCCTATGCTCTCTCTATATAAAAGCCTAAGAGACCATTATGACCGAACTATTGGTTGACCAGTTGCTATGATGAGCACTGACCACCAGGGTGCAGACATTCAACACAGGAGCTGGCCCCTGGTGGTCAGTGCACTCCCAAAGCCAACCTCCCACATCCAGCTAACCTCCCATGGTCTCTTCCCATGGCCGACTGGCCCCAGTCAAGACTGGGCAGGATGGCTTCTATTGGCCTTAATCACCAGACAGACTGAGTGACCCCACTCATGCACAAATTCATGCACCAGGCCTCTAGTATATAGATAAGAGATGATGTGGTTGTTTTCAGAGCTTTTAATGAAGAACTGTGCCCATTGGCCCTGCCATTGGTACATTCAAGCCTGGGATTAGAGAGTGCTTAGATTGCTAAACCATTAAGAACAGGATCAGCAACTGGGCAGTGTGGATCTTCAGACCTCAGGATGGAAAGATGAGTCCTCCCAGGTCCTCTCCAACTCAGAAAATACTTGAATGTTGGTGCTAAGTGCTCAGCATTCAACACTGCTTTGGCTGGTTAGGTCCACCCAATGTCTACAAGGCAATAGACTGTTTTTCTGGAATGTTCTAAAGATGAAGAGAGTTCCTGTTTACCAAAAGTTTACAAAGGTTGTTTGTGATGGGAGCTGTAAGCAGCTAATAAAGTTAAAAGAATCTTTATTATTATTATGATTCCCATTTTACAGATGAGAAAATAGAGAATTCAGTTATTTATTCCCTATCTTTGTTGCACTGGATAGGGACACAAATGAGATTCAAACTCCAGCCATTACCTCACTCTCTATGCTATTGTTTATGTACCTGGGGTCCTCTTTTGTATTAAACTTTGTTCTTTTCACAGGATTGAAAGTTAACTCATCTTTACCAGGGATGACAGTTTAAATTATAGGATTTCCTGGGCTCAGGTTCTTGTTTAAAAGTGCTGGGATACTGGTAGTTCTGGGTATAAATTCTCCCCAGGAAGCATTTTTATTTTAGATACAATTAACCTAGGTTGCTTTATGTTATTGTCTGCAATTCTTGGTGTTTCCAGACTGTTGAGTTCTCTAGCATCTAGTCTGAGATATATGTAGAAAACCCAGGGAAATCACAACTGTGTCATTCATTGGGTCTCAAAGCCCTCGGTGGGCTGCCCTTTTCTTGACCTTTTAGAGTCTTCTTGTATTTTATAAATCTTGTCCAGAGTTTTTAACTATACTTAGAGAAATAAAGTATACTTGCCTCATCCTTCCAGAAGTAATAGTCCCCTTAACTTGTTTTTGTGTGTGTGTGTTTATGTAGTATTAAAATATATTAACACTAGTGGCCCAGTGCACAGATTCATGCACACTGAAAGGAAATTAATTAAAAGAAATATTTTAATATCGCTATTCACCCTTTCTTTATAATAGAAGTGTCAGAGATGAAAGAAAATTAGTAAAATGAATATGAAAATAATATATAAATTGATTAATTAATAAACAACAATATGATATAAAACAAAGACATGATATAAAAACAACATTGATAAAATAATGACTGATAAATTGATTAAACTTATTCTAATATCTCCCTTTCACATTAACAGTAAAAACACTTCAGAGTACTTGACTAATTTCCTTTGTGATGAAGTATTTACAACTTTAACTTTAACATCACAAACTCTCTGAACTCGAGAGAAAGCAACATATAACTGACCATGTCTGAAAACAGGTTCAGGTAGGAATATTCCTACTTTGTCTAGAGTTTGTCCTTGTAATTTATTAATAGTTACCAAAAATGCTGGCATCACAGGAAACTGTCTTCGAATCAATTTAAATGGGAGGCCAGTGTTAGATGGGGACATATCAATTCTTGGAATCAGAACAACCTCTCTTTCCACAGATCCTGTTAATACTTCAGCTTTGATTATGTTAGGTCACAATCTTTTGATAATACATCTAGTACCATTACAAAGACCCCATTTACTATTAAGATTTCTCAGTAGCATGATGATTGCACCTACTTTCAATTTTAATTTATGACACGCATTACTGAAGGAGTAATACTATTAAGAAATTCGATGGGAAAATTTTCCTTTTTGGCATCATCTGTTGAATTGATGGAATCATCACTCAAAGAGGTGAAAAATCTCTGAGTATATCCGAAATTTTTTCACTTAATTTATGAATGTGCTCATTTTTAGGGCAAAGATTAGCACATTTAAATATATTTTTAATATTATCTATAGATATACTATTTCCAAAGGTAGCTTTAATAATAGATCCATTACAAATCATTTGACATTCAGCTTCAGAATGTCAACAAAACAATCAAATCCATGATCAACAATGACAGATCAAAACACACATATGCAATTGGCACCCGTTAAGAGCTCTCTCTCTCTCTCTCTCTCTCTCTCTCTATATATATATATATATATATATATATATAGTGCACGCATGAGTTAAAGATTATTTTTAAATTGCCAGTGCATGTCATATGTATGGGCTAATCAGTTGGTCAGTCAGATGGTCAGATGGATGGTCAGTCATTTAGCCTTTTATATATAGAGACTAGAGGCCTGGTGCACTAAATTCATGCATGGGGGTGAGAGGAATGCGTGTCCCTCAGCCCAGCCTGCACCCTCTCCCATCTAGGACCCACCGGGGAATGTCCAACTGCCCATTTAGCCTAAACGGGCAGTTGGACATCCCTCTCCAGGACTGCTGGCTCCCAACCACTCACCTGCCTCCCTGCCTGATTGCCCCTAACCGCTTTTACCTGCCAGTGTGATCACTCACTAACCACTCCCCTGCCAGCCTGATTGACACTTAACTGCTCCCCTGATGGCCTGGTTGCCCCTAACTTTCCTCCCCTGATGACCTGGTCACTCCCAACTGCCCTCCCTTGCAGGCCTGATCATCCCCAACTGCCCTCTCATGCAGGCCTGGTTGCCCCCAACTGCCCTCTGCTGCCAGTCTGGTCACCCTTACTGGCCCTCCTCTGCAGGCCTGATTTCCCCCAGTTGCCCTCCCCTGCTGGCCATCTTGTGGCGGCCATCTTGTGTCCACATGGAGGCAGCCATTTTTGACCATATGGGGAGACCATCTTGTGTGTTGGAGTGATGGTCAATTTGAATATTACTCTTTTATTAGATAGGATAACATTTGCCACATTAACCATTTTTATGTGTACAGTTCAGTAATTATTTTCACAATATTGTGCAACCATCGCCAGTAGCCATCTCCAAAATTTTACATACTCCAAATAGAATCCCTGTACCCATGAAACAGTAACTCCCTGATCCCTTCTTTCCTTATACCCTGAAAACAATTAGTCTATTTTCAATGTCTATGAATTTGCTCATTCTAGATAGTTAATTTAAGTGGAATCTGCAATATTTGTCCTTTTGTGTTTGGATTATTATAATGTTTAGCATAATGTTTTCCAGGTTCATTCACTGTGTAACATGTGTCAGAATTTCATTAATTTTCATGGCTGATTAATATTTCATTGCATGGATATAGCACATTGTTAATCCTCTTATCATATTGGGTTGTTTCTCTAACCATCCTTTGACAAGGTAGTGCTGAAGGCTACGGGGAAGGGGTACAGTGCAATTGTGTGCTCATCTCACCTTGGTTTACCCTAATACTTTCTCTCAGTTCTATTAGAGGCAGCAGAGCACGGAGAAGCCTGACTCTTAAAGATGCAATCCCCAGCATTCCAACTAATCCTCAGCCAGCTTTCTTCTAGGAAGCCTGTGAACTTATGTGGTTGCAGAGCAGTGTTCACTTGCTTTAATAACCTTCCAATATGTATTTATTCACAATGTAATCTGACTTTTTAAATGCCTGAAAGAAGAGGAAAGAGAAGAGAAGAGAGAAGAAAAGAAAAGGGTATTGTCAGTTTGTGCACATCCCTGCTGCTCTAGGCCTCATCAGTCGCTGTCAGAGCACAGTCCTACTCAGTCTGCCCAATACTGTCACTGAGCCCCAGAGAACCAGCCAACTAAACTGGCAGGGAAAACAGAAATGGGAAAATCCTGCAGGAATGTGAGTTTGTATTTAAAGAAACAGAATGTTTTTACATTATTTCTCATTTTGTTTGAAGACACAATTAAGCTAACAATACTATAATTAACTAAATTAAAATCTTGCTTGGAGGCTTTAGAAACTTGAGAAATCTAGAACAGTGTGACTTACTGGTAGGAACCCTGACACTACAAGAGTATGCATACATCTCTCTCATAACTGAATTCCATGTTCTGAGAAGGTTGCATTGATGTCAGTGTAACTTCTTGGGGTCATCACCACATTCCTACTCAAAAGCAAACACTCCATAATCACTACCTTGAACATTCCATAAATACTATCTGACCTTGTATGCCTATTTTTAGTAAAACAAATAATCCCAGTCACTCCCCAAAATTTTACAATGTTCAGTCTCACTCTTCAGAATTTGTGGCTTTTATTTCAGATACTAAATAGTTGAGGGTAGGAGACTGCTTTGTTTTCCCAAACAACCTTCCATGTTGTGATGGGCTGTGAAATCTTAGAGCCTGGGTCTAGTGTCCTGATGCAATTCAGTCCATGACAAACATTATACATGGATGGCATTCTTGGAGATTAGAGGATCAGAAGAAGTCAACTCCTCACTTATACTGACATCGAAGACTAAGCTGATGGACCCTTGGTCCCATTCCAAACATTTTATCCAAAATATTAGATGAAGCATATAAATATAACTATATCAAAACCAAAATTAGAAGATGGAATGAAGAATCACTGGATACAAAAAAAATCAGAAGAAATTCAAAGCTAGAGTAGAAAATATGAATTAATCTACAAGGCCATTGGACCCTGATATAAGTCCAAGTCCTGGGGAAGGGAGGCAGGTTGGTGTTTTTAATATCCATCTGCTTCCCATAGTTCCCATCTCAGGCAGGCAGAGAGTTAGGATAAAGCCAAAGGCCTGAAGACAACTGCCAAATTCATGAATTGGGGACTAGAAGTTGGCCAAAAATCTACTAAATCTATATCCTTCTCTTCAAGAAGAATTTGGACTCAGTTGAAAAAGGCCCAAGAAAAATGTCTCTAGGCACCAGAAAATTCAGACTCTTTACTAAGCAATGATATTTTTTTTACCCTTGTCTGAGTCATACGTTTTTAAAAGTTAGGATAGCTCAATGGATAGAGCGTCGGCCTGCTTAAGAGCAAACTTACACTGTTTGCAAAGTTCATTGATCCAAGTTTTTTATTTCACTATCAGAAGTCCCATACAGGAAAATAGACCTGCAACTCTACTGTAAATCTGAAGCTTTTAGGATTCTTAGGAATCCTAACATTGTGGCCAGTCCACGATAGATGGCTCAATGATCATGAATGAGATTCTTCTCAGTGGGAATAACACAGTGCCGATGAAGTATCCATGGGTGTCTTGTCTCTATCACCATTCTTCATGAATAGTCTACATGACCTATATAAAGTTGTTATGCCTGATCCACAAGGCTCAGTGGTTGAACATCGACCTATGAACCAGGAAGCCACTGTTTGATTCCCAGTCAGGACACATGCTTGGGTTGTGGGCTCAATCCCCAGTGTGGGGCATGCAAGAGGCAGCTGATCAATGACTCTCTCCTCACTGATGTTTCTATAAACTAGGGCTTCTACCATGTAATTCACATAAATTATTTATTATTTACAGATTAGAAAACAGAGATTCTGTGAACCTAAGTAACCCTTCCAAGGTCATATATTGAGGAGGTTTGAGAAGGTATTTGAGACCATGTATGTTTGACTCAGATAATGCATATAATTATGGATGTACTTTTATCTTATGTAATTACTGCCTCTGACAGTAAAAGTCAATATTGGGAATAGAGAAACCATTGGCAGCCCACATTTATTACCTACATATTCAATAATGACACTAACATTCTAATAGAAAAAGAACTGTACTTACTGATTATATACATCTAATCATCTGATATATAGTAGAAACTTCAACATACTACATATCATTTAATAATCATAACATGACTAAAAACTAGCTTATTATTCCCATTTTATAGTTCTTATTCCCATCTTACAGTTGAAGTCATTCAGGCTGAGGATAATGATGTAATTTTTGTAAATTCACAGAACAAGTAAGTGGCTACATTCTTGTCCAGATTCTTGATGGTAGACCATGCTGCCTCTTTATAAATATATCAGGAAGATTACATTCATGCTAAGTGTATGTATACAAAACATAGTTATAATATTTTTTCATGGACATACATAGTCTCTATTTGATATTAAGAATTGGCATGAATCAAAATATCTCCCAAATAAGTAAAATTCTTAGATATTCATATATATGACTGAGTATAGACTGTTAAAAGCTAAAAGGTACTTTAAGTTCATGAAATACAATCCATTTAATCTGTGTGTGTGTTTGTGCATTTATTTGTTAATCATCACTCAACGATATTTTTTCCATTATTTTTATGCCAGACGTTAGGCGTCATTTAACGTCAGTGGTCTTGATCTGGCATCTATAAGTGTTATGGAATCTGGAGAAGGGCTGTGTGTAAATTAAATAAGAGTTTAGAGACGAAACATAATTTTGAAAGACATATTGGAGGAGGCAGAGGAGCTTGGCTGAAGAAACCAAGTTCTCTTTGTCTCACAACACCTTGCTTTTTATTAACACAAATTGTCCTAAGGTAAAATGGAGATACACTTCAAAGTGTAGGGTTTCATATGGAAGCATTGTTGGATTGGAGAATTGACTTTGGCTGTTCAGGTGGTTGGCCAATGGGAGGCAACAATATATAGATTAAGATGCCCTGAGCTGTCTGGCAGTAAATGATCATTCTTTTCAGGTTTGGGAAAATGCCTTTAGCCATTCCCAACAGGTGATAACATATGTGACTCAGTCTTTATTGAGTCTCCAAGTTCCATCAACCTTTCAATGAAACTCTTACAATTATGACATGCTGGAATTGATTTCCAGCATTTTAGAGAGAGTGGAATGAAGGGGGAGAGACAGAGAGAGAAACATCTTTGTGAGAGAGACAAATCAATTGGTTGCCTCCTGCATGCATCTAGACCAAAGCCTGGGATAGACCCTGTGAGAGCCTGCAACCTAGGTATGTGCCCTTGACTGGAATCAAACCCAGGATCCTTCAGTCCCCGGGGTGACTCTCTATTCACTGAGCCAATTGGCCAGGCTACAATCCACTTAATCTTAAAGTGAGAATATTGCTACTATAGAGCAGCTAATTTATATAGCTAGGGAATAGTGGTGGGATTGTGGGTAAGTCTCCAAAATGGCAGCTAAAATTTGATTTGTTCCCAAACCATGCCAAATGTAAAGATAAAACAAATAACACTATGTCTATCATGTAAGTGTTAGCTAGATGAGGATGATGATGATTGATATTATTATTAGCACTATTCCAACATGACTGTATTAAAATTAGGAGATTGAAGTTAATGGTCCCCCTGTACTGGCCCCACTCTTATACACATGTGGTCTTTGTGTGCATTGTACAACAATGACATTCCTTACCAAGTGATTTGTCTAGTCACAATCACCATTTATTCACCAACTGTATAGGTTCATTTCTGGTTTTAACTGAGCATATAATGAGAATGTTTTATAAATAAATAAAAAAATACACATGCCAAGAACCATTGGGCTTCTCAGTACATAAGTCATTCAGAAACTAAATATAAAGCCCAAGAGTAGGGTGATAGTCTGCTAGTTTGCCTGTGGGTGACAGTCCCAAATTTATGCCTGTGTCCTGGCTGTATTACTAATCGCACCCTTTTTTACTCTCAAAAATGTCCAAATTTTAAAGAGAGATCTAGTTTGAGTTCCTGAGTGCTTTCTTGCTCATGAGAAGATCTAATAGTATTTAAGTCTGCTTCATTCTTTGACTTTTCTCTGTAGATGTTCTCTGTTAATTCATTTGTATCCAGAGCCCAGAAAAGGTCCCCCCAGTGTACTTTTCCATCACTTCCAAATTGACTTAAAAGTTAAATATAAAGCTATTTTAGAGATGATGGCAAGTTTAAAAATGTGATCTAAGCTGCAATCCAGAAGTCCCAATGGTCCTTTACTGCAGGTAGGACAATAAGGATTTTCCTGTATTCTTGGCAGAAACTATACTGTTTTTCTGCGTAAACCAGGTGCCGTCTTGCAGGGGAATTAGCTGATCATATATTACCTTTTAGTTTCTCCTAAAGATAAGAACATTGCCTACATAAGAAATTGTAAATAGAAGCAAAACACCTTCTTCTTTATCAATACCTGCTGAATATTTGAAATATTCAAATGATCCTGGACTATCCACTATCCTGGAGAGCTGGTACCTGGCTCTATGTCCGAGTCTGTAAAATAAGCTGCATCCCAGGCCTCATGTTGCATCACCTGACTATTGCCTGGAACTTCTATATTGCATTTTGTTATTAACACAAAACAATAACATGCATGAGAGACAATATTACCATAATTATGGAAAGGACACACTGTATCCTCTAGAGACTATAGCAGGGTTCTCTAACTGACCATCCTGAAGCAGCTCCATAAGTCATTTTCACAAGTTGTATGCAATTATGTCCTCAGCAATTCTTGGGCCATAACATTTCATTAATGCTGACAAATTAATATAAAAATGCTGTTTATTTCCGATGTAAACAGAAGTTTAAGGGAATACAACCTAATGGAATAACCATGTCTTTGTCAGGAATCTTCTGGTTGTATGTAATAGAAACCTGCAGATATTAACTTAAAGTCAAGAAAAATTTAGTATAAGGTTGCATTGGAAGAGACAATGGTAGAAAATACTATTAGATCTTCTCATAAGCAAGAAAACACTCAGGAACTCAAGCTAGATCTCTCTTTATAAGTCTGCTTCATTCTTTGACTGTTCTCTATAGATGTTCTCTGTTGATTCATTTGTATCCAGAGCCCAGAAAAGGTCCCCCCAGTGTAGTTTTCCATCACTTCCTAATTAATTAAAGTGCCCAGCTTTTCTGAATTCCAATTCTAAATTCCTAGAAGAACATCTGACTGGTCCATGAGCTAGACATGTTATGCCAGTGAGTTGTGACCAGAGAACTCATGTGCTATAAATATGGGTCCTTAAGAGTCTGACTTGAGCAAACATTCCCAAAGAAACCTAGAAATAGAAATAAAATGGAGAAACCAAGATGGTGGCATAGGTGAACACCTAACTACTGCCTCACACAACAATTTCAAAACTACAACTAAAAGACAGAACAGACATCATCCAGAACCACAGGAAAGCTGGCTGAGTGGAAATTCTACAACTATAAAGAAAGAGAGGGGCTCACAGAGACTCAGAGGAGCTGCAAAAAACTGAGATAGAGAGACACGCATGTGGAGAGGACAGATGGCAGAGGGCCTGGTTGGCTTCCTCTAGTGATAGGCAGACAGAAATTCCCAACTGCACTGAACCCCAGTTCTGGGCAAGACTCATACGGGGGGAGTCTGGATTGTTGTGAAAAGGGAGGAGTGCATGGAAACTCAGGGGAGTCAGAAAGGTAGAGGTCTGGAGTCGTGCGAGTGTGAGTGCATACAGAGAGGGCTGCAGTGATTACCGAAGGACACCGAGACTGAGGGGCCCCATAGGGCAGAGCTGACAGGAAGCCAAAGCTGTCTGCTCAGCTCTGAGACTCTACCCCATCCAAGCTGAGCACAGAGGCTTTTGCAGTTTTGCAAGTTTCGTATCATAAGGCTGACTCAACCACAGAAGTTCTCCTGGCGTAGACACAGCTAATCCTCACAACCAGTTGTCTTGGAGGTCAATTCCCCTCAATGATACCAACAACAGTTAAGACTTAACTACAACAAGACTGTACACACAGTCCACAAAGGGGTGTACCAAAAATGTCCACCTCAGGTAACTGGGGTGGCAGAGCTACTGGGCCCTATAGAACACCTATCACACAAAGCCACTCTATCAACTCAGGGAAGCATCAAAAATGCGGAGACAAAAGAATAGATCACAAACGAAAGAAATGGAGGAAAACAAATGACTGGATATAGAGTTCAAATCCACGGTTATAAGGTTTTTCAAGAATTTCCTAGAAAAGATGGATAAATTTAGCAAGACCCAAAAGGAGATGAAAAGGACCAAATAGAAATTAAATATATACTGACTGATATAAAAAATATTATACAGAGACCTACCAGCAGACTAGAGGAATGCAAGAATCAAGTCAAAGTTTTGAAATACAAAAAAGCAGAAAACACTCAACTGAAAAAAACAAAAAGAAAGAAGAAACCAAAAATGTGAAGATAATATAAGGAGCCTCTGGGACAATTTCAAGCATACCAACATCAGAATTATGGGGGTGCCAGAAGAAGAAAGAGAGCAAGATACTGAAAACCTATTTGAAGAAATAATGACTGAAAACTTCCCCCACCTGATGAAAGAAATAGACTTACAAGTCCAGGAAGCACACAGAACCCCAACAAAAGGAATCCAAAGAGGAACACACCAAGACACATCATAATTAAAATACCAATAGCAAAAGACAAAGAGAGAATATTAAAAGCAGCAAGAGAAAAACAGTTAATTATCTACAAGGGAGCAACCATATGATTGTCAGCTGATTTCTCAACAGAAACTATACGGGCCAGACAGGAGTGGCAAGAAGTATTCAAAGTGATGAATATCAAGAACCTACAACCAAGATTACTCTACTCAGCAAAGCTATCATTCAGAATTGAAGGGCAGATAAAGAGCTTCACAGATAAGAAAAAGCTAAAGGAGTTCATCAGCACCAAACCAATATTATATGAAATGCTAAAAGGTACTCTTTAAGAAGAGGAAGAAAAAAAAGGTAAAGATAAAAATTATAAACAACAAATACATACCTATCAACAAGTGACTCTAAAAATCAAATGAATTAAAAATCTGATGAACAGAATAAATTGGTGAATATAATAGAATCAGGGGCATAGAAAAGGAGTGGACTGACAATTATCAGGGGGAAAGGGCTGACGGGGGTGCAGGAAGAAACTGGACAAAAATCATATACCTATGGATGAGGGCAATAGAGTGGGGAGGCAAGGGTAGAGGGAGGATTGAGAGCCGGGTGGAGGGAAGCTATGGGTGTAAAAAAGAGGGACAATTGTAATAATCTGAACAATAAAGATTTATTAAATAAAAAATAGATATAAAATGGTCATGTGCATTTTTAAGATATCTCTCTAGTATGAAGGAACCCTATTTTCTATTTTTCCAATACATTTGGAAATAAATTGGGCATACAGACACAGGAAAATATCATGTTCTGATTAGGTAGTAATCCATTTTAGTACACTGTGCTGTACCTCTGAAATTTTTTGTACATAAAGTAAGATTGTTCAATTCACAAGAGTCATACCAATGTTCTCCTTTATTTATTTTCATTTGGGGCATTTTATTTTATTTTTATTGATTTCTGAGAGGAAGGCAGAGGTAAAGAGAGATGGAAATATCAATCATGAGAGAGAATCATTGATTGGTTGCCTCCTACACACCCCACACTGGGGATTGAGCCCCCAACCCTGGCATGTGCCTTGATCAGAAATTGAATTGTGACCAGGTGGATGCTCAACCACTGAGCCATGCAGGCCAAGCCCTTTATTGTTTTTTGTGTGTGCGCTGTGAATATCTTGTACCTGTATGTTTCCTTCCTTTATCTTTTCATGAACAATGGATCTAAATTTGGATATAATAGCACATATCAATATTTTATAAATCAAGTTTTGTGTCTTTTTAAAGAAATTCTTTCCTACCACAAAGTCCAAAAAAATATTTACCTATATTTTCAACTAACAGCTTTAAGTTTTATTTTTGACATTTATCTTCAATTGACTTTTGTACATGGTTTAAGGTAAAAATTAAACTTTATTTTTCCATAATCATTTTTTTAGCTCCATTTATTGGACACTTCTGTTTTCCGTACCAATAAGATATGTATCCTCTATTAAATATTGACAGTCCATTCATAAATGGGTTTGTAACATTTCAGTATATATCTTAAAAGATAAAAATTAATTTTAAAAGCCATTAACACAATAACAACATTATCAAGTAGCTAGTCAACACTGAATTGTCATTTTTAAAAAATATGTTTTATTGATTTTTTACAGAGAGGAAGAAAGAGGGATACAGAGTTAGAAACATCAATGAGAGAGAAACTGCCTCCTGTATGTCCCCTACTGGGTCTTCACCAGAATCGAACCTGGGATCTTTCAGTCCGCAGGCCAATGCTCTATCCACTGAGCCAAACTGGTTTTTGGTGAATTGTCATTTTTTTAAATAATTTGTTTAAATCAGGATTCAAGCTCCATATATTGCAATTGGTTGACATGTATATTAAGTCTCTTCTAATCTGTAGGTTCTGCCTTCATCTTTTATTTTTCTTAAAACTTATTTATTGAAGAAATAATATTATACATTCAATAGAATTTCTGTCAAAAGATTTTTAAGCAATATTTCAATTCTAATACTTATATAGTAACTAGAGGATCAGTGCACAAATTATGCACATTGAAAGGAAAGTAATTAGAGAAAGTATTTTAAAATCACTATTCACCCTTCCTCTATAATAGAAGTGTTAACTGTGGGGAACCGTGAAAGGCAATTAGGTACATTATCCAGCAATATGC